>CM057806.1:1833573-2433573 GCA_030145905.1 Populus davidiana | reverse complement strand
TCTGTCTTTTGTTTTTTTCTTCTTCTATTAGGCTTCTCATTTGGTGTTAATAACATTGCTATTATACTTCGCTCAGGGTCTATAAAATCAAGGGAACATAAATAAAAAGAGAAGGCGAAAAAGGAGAATCTGATACAAAAATATTATATCTTTTGTCGTGATTTTTTTATATTAGATTTAATGTGTTATATATATATATATATATTAATAACAAGTGTATATATAAGTTAATTCTAGTATGTCTCAAACTAAAACAATAAAAATATAAAACAAGAAAAGTATATCTCTTTGTATTGTTATAAATCTCATGGATCTCTTTATCAGTATTGGGATCTAATACGCCTCTTCAAGTTGATTGTGCACAACTAACTTGGATCAATAAAAGATAAAACAAGCAGATCTTAATGGATTGAAATGATAGTGGATGCATTCTCTATGATAAGGGATGATGAACGTGGTTCAGATGCATCAATAAAGCCTTACACGCCTTGCCTAATAAGAAAATACTTGATTTGAGCCTTCTAGAACAAGCAATTTTCTTTTGTTAGTTTCAAAGAGATATATTGATGAGCATTCTGAAGTGACAATAATGAGGATGCTAATGTAGTTTGTTGGCTAGTTAGGAGGGAAGATATTTATTGAGCAACTGGGAAGGGAGAAATAGGCTGCGACTTTGATACCCTATAAAATCAAGGGAATAAAAAGAAGAGAAAGAAAAAAAAGAATTATATGGAAAAACATTATTCCCCATGTTTTGAGTTTTTGTATTAAATTTAATGTGTTTCTAATACATTATAAGTGTGTGTTAATCCTGATACAATCAGGAAATACAAAATTGAAAAAAATATATCTCAAACTAGAGTAGAAAAGAAATATAAAAAAAGGAAATAATGTGTTTTTTTTAATAGCTAGGAAATCTTCTTAGTCTCCTCATCAGTATTGGACTCTTATAGGGCCTGACTAGGAATAGAGCCCAAGTCACCATGTCATCGGGTCAACCCTTGTTCTATTGTTCTTGTCCAAAATAATGTTGTTTTAGTGTTTTTTTTTTAATTCCTTGGTGTTGACCCAACTAGTTTTGGTTAGGCTAACTTGAACAAGTTTAATTGAGTTAATTAGGTCACAAATCAAACTAGAAATGGATAATCAAGTTTGGCTAGGTTAATATGAAAATTATTTCGACTTGAGACCCAGCCCATAACAAGCTTCAAGTTATAAGTTTTTCAAATTAACTTGTCAAACTGAACCGAATTTAACAACTATAGTTAATAATATAGTTTTTAGATGCAAACCAACTCTAGTTTGTATAATAAAAAGAAATGGATTTCTCATGTTTTGAATTATTTTTTTTGTTTTATATCAATATAGATCTTCTCGAGCCTCAGAAATGATTGGTGTAATTTTTGTTTTTGTCAAAAAGTATTATTAAGGGCCAACATAATTTTAATCTTAAAAAAGAAGTATTTCATAATTAAGTAAATGATAACAATAACAATTCCAAAAGATATACAGTGCTTGGTTCCTTGGCTAACTCATTCATTTAAATTAATCAAATGAAGAATAAAATAGCTAATGAAGACGAAGACGACACCTAACTTCTTTGCATATGAACCATTACTTTATAACCTCCACATAAGTCAACCAATAAGTAATTAAATATGAAATGCTCCATCTGCTTTGTTTGAGTAATTAAAGAAACAAAATACTTTTTAATTAGTTACCTTTCCCCCTTAGTTCTCTTCCTTTCAAGTCATCCAGCTGGTTTCAACGCGTATAAACTTCACAATGAAGCTACACTTTGATTTTTCAACTTTTATTCGCCAAAGATTTATAAATATATCTTTCCCCATTAACATAAAAAAATTATTCATGTTATTAGTGCTCAAACTTTTTTTTTTTTTTGAAGTACTTCAAAAGCTAGTTGTTTTACTTTCCCCTTTGTTCATGACCCTACTTAATTTTGTGATGATTAGATGGATATTAGATAATTATATCCATAATACAATTCACTTCAAAAGCTAGTTAGTAATTAAAGATTTATTTCTTAGGATAAACCTATATGCTTTCGGTTTAATGTCTAATCAAATTAAAAAAAAAAAAAGAATTGTCAACTTAGACAATAATTATAGACACTATCAGAAAATTGACAAATACAAATAAAAATGCCGAGAGAATATTTCAATCAGAAACTTACCGATGGCAATATTCCCTCGGTATATACCGAGAAAATTATAGTGGGAAATAAAATAATTAAAACAAAGAAAAAAAACGATGACATGATGCTTTTACCAACGGAATTATAGACGGAATTTATTCTGTCGGCAAAACCGTTGGTAAATTATGAACATTGTTCATCATATCAATTACAAAGAGAAACATCGACGGAAAATTCCATCAGTATTTTCTAGAGAGCTCCTATTCACTTTATAATTGTACTGTTAATTACTGCTCTTTACAGACAAAATCACGGACATATTGAAAAGTCATCTATGTTATTTGACGGTTTTATGAAAAATTTAGATTAAATTAAAAATTTAAATTAAATATTACAGACGGAATCACAGCTGGAATGATTAAAAATATTAATATTTAATTATCCGTCGGTAAAACACCCTAATAAAAAGCCTAGAATTCCTAATTTCAATACATACCCGTCTCCTTTCTTCTTCTTCCCTATATGTAAAAAACATCAATATCCATTTCTTTTTCTTCTCTTCTCTCCTCAACTCCTCCTCTTCTCCTCCATTCTCAGGAATGTTTTCTTCTCCTTTCTTCTAAGTTTTTTTTTTAATTAGTATGCTTTATGAATTTGTTTTTTTTTCCTCTTCTTAGCTTCACTTGCAACTACATGAAGGTAAGATTTGTTTTTTATATTGTTTCACAATATTTGTTTTTTATTTTACTTTTAATTGTTTTTGTTCTTAATAATTGTATGAATATTGTTGTAGGATTTTTTTTTTCATATGAGATCAATTTTAGTTGATTTATTTATAGGATTTTTAAATTTTTTTCATATCAATTTTTTAGTTGAATTTATTTGTTGCAAATTTGTTTGAGTTGATTTTCTTCTTCTTTTTTCCAAGCATTTTGAGTATTATAGAGTTTTGATTTATATTAATTTAATTATTTTATAGTTTTGTAAAAAAATTTTTTTTTGAATATTTTTAAATAATTACTGACAGAATTACATACGGTATTTTATCGAGAGAAATATCAACCGAATGAAGCGGGTAATTTTTTTTCACTCACCTTTTCCATCAGTAAATCCATTGGTAATAATATTTTTTTTTTATTACCGACGATAGATTCACCGACGGAGCATTTCCATTGGTGATTCCGTTGGTAAATTAATTACCAACGAAATGATAGTGCAAATACCGACAGAAAGGTCTGTGGGTAAATCTAAAAATTGTGGCAGTGAGAATTCTTTTTTGGAAGGTTAAAGTAGCCATCAAAGCATGCAAGTCATAGTTTTCTATGGTTAATGATGAGCATAATTACAAATTATTTGTTACTATATACTTGTTTTAGGATTTATTACTTAATTTTTATTTTTTTCTTTCTTATGGTGTCAAAAGTTTTTTAAAATAATAATTCTAGTACTTCAAGCCAAACCCGAATGGCTAGATTTCGTGGCGTTTTAGGCTAGGTTCAAATGGCCTTATCAACCATGTTTTTTTGGCCTCAGCCCTGTACGTTTACTAAGCATATATTTCAATGTATTTTTTAAATTTCAAGAACTCAGAGTGGCGCACACCTAATTTTTACGGTGCACCTCCAAAACACCCACTACTGTTCGTGAAAAACATAATGTTTTATTCAAAGTATAAATATTAACCTCTCCACCAATATTGGTACATCGAGACACATAAACAAATGACAAACATCAACTTTTCCATCAATGGTACACATTATTCAATGTTAGGTTCACAAAAATTGAGGCTGTCCGAATAATAACATCGACATTTAAATCGTCAATGAAAGTTTCATTGTTTCAATGGAGTCAAGTTTCCAAACATCCTGAATGAAAACTGCAGGTTGATGCATAGTTTTCAAGATTTAAGGTTATTGTTAACTTGATTTTTTTTATTATGTTAATTTGTTTACTTTATTGAAATTACTGAAATTTTTCTTTTTATAATTTTTTATTTCAAGGAAAAATTTGAATGAAATAGAGCAAATGATAATGTTGTAAGGAGGGTTTGGGAGAATCACCCTGCAACTAGGTGACATCAAAAGCAGGATAATATTTTTATTCCAAATATCAAAATTTTATTTGTCATTCACTTATAGATAACTTGTTTGTACCATATATGTTGCGTGATTTTTAGTACAAGGCGCAAAAGAAATCTAAAAAATATGTCAAAGAAAGTGCTCTATTAGACTGCAATGACATGACAGTTTAGAAGAATTTCAAGCTGTCATATATCCCGAAGACTATATAGGTGGAACACATTCAACACGTGATGTTTGAGCGTTTCACATGATGGTCATAGTCCGGTGCGGGGAACCAGAGTAGACAAATTCACGGTTTCGTTACCACACATACCAGGGGCCCCGTTCTGTTTGTTTCACATGCAAAGCGAATGATAAGATTTATTTTAATTACATCCATTTTTTTAATTTGTTGTTATTTATAAAAATATTTAACTGAATTTGTTTCACATACAAATTCATACAGGTTACGACTCTTGAACATGAGCCAAGCCTAATGAAGTTTTTTATGGAAAAACACGTATGGAGTGATGACCGCCAAAACAAGAAGCAACAATTCATCGATAGTTAAGCCTAACTCTTTGTGGTATGTTGGTTTTCAACTATTTTTTTTTTAAGTTATTATTTACTTGAATTTGATGATTTTATTTTTTATTTTCAAAAGACATATAACAACCAGTTGAAGGAGAGATACGAGGATGCTCTTTCGATCCACCTATATTTTGATCCAGATTTGTGGTTGGAGGTTGGATTGTTCGATGGACTTAATAGAAATTGTAACACCTTACCACCTATATCCTGATATCAGTTTCCATATAATACTTCATTATACATCATTAACTTCCATTCAATAAATAAAGCAATATACAATGATTTATTTCCCATTTCGTGTATATTTATTTGGGGGTTTCATAGAAATTGAGTGTGTAGACTCTCTAACACTACGACCGAGAACCTGTGGACGACCCGTAGTGTTTAAACCGTTGGGTGCTTGCAATCGGTCTTGAGCACTCAATCTTCAGAGTTTGTGGCCTAGTTAGATCAAGGAGTGCAAGAGCGTATGACCCATCTCAATCAAAAATATGAACGACTCTCTTCGGATTATGAGGAACTCCGCTAAATGGTGATGGATATGAGATCACAGATGAGTGATACATATGCACCTCCTTATTGGCTCCATGGTCTTGGGGATGACCAGCCTCCTCCTCCTCCAGTGTCGCTTCTATTCTAGTTTCATTGTATTTAAACGTATAAATTTCTAACAAATATTTGATTTTTATATTAAGGTAATTAATTTTTAAATATTTGAATTCTATATTAATTTATTAATTTGAATTATTTTCTATTTTTGTTTAATAGATTTTTTTAATATTTTAAATTATTATTAACAGGGTTACCGATGAAATTAGAAATAATTTCGTTGATATATTCTAGGGAGTTAAAAAAATTTACAAGAAATGCCACTACAACTATTAAATCACTAACGAAATAATTTTGTCACTATATTCCAAAGAGTTGAAAAAGAATTACTACAAATGTCACTGTAACTCATAAATCACCGACATAATAATTTTGTTGATATATTCTAGAGGGTTAAAAAAGAATTACAGTAAATGCCATTGCAACTCACCGATGAAATTACTGACGGATTGAAGCGGGTAATTTTTTTTTTGCGTTCATGGTTCGTCTGTAAAGCTATTGGTAAATTTATTAATGACAGACTTACCGACAAACTAGAAATTATTGACGAGCGTTTTTCTAACAAATAATTTCTGTCCGTGATTCCATCCATCAAATAATCACAAATAAAATATTAGTGTAAACACCAATATAAATTTTGACCGGTAAAACTATTAAATTTGAAAGTGTTGGTTGTCATTTAGTTCGCTCTTCATTTTCGTCACATCCCATATCCGTATTTTAGGAGAAGCTGCAAAAAAACTTCTCTTATATACATTCATAGCTCAACAATGAACTAGTAAATAACTCATAGTTTATGTCGTTAAGATTGAATGATATTGAAAGAAAGTGTTTCTTCCCACACCACTCTGTATAATTCTTCACGTGGAAAAATATTTCTCATATATTCAGGCGAAGGAACTAATCCTCGAGCCTGAAAATCTCCTGTGGCTTTAGTTACAGAAGGACTCGGTGCAAACATTTTTTTTATGCATTCTGGCCCAACCACCATTGAAATTATATCCTGAGATTTGTTGAAATAAAGCTCATTTCGGAGAAATTGTAGCCCATTATTGCTAGAAGTACATTCCATTCCCTCTTTCACCGTTAAAAAAATTGATAAATACAAATATAAATATTGACAAAAACATTTCATCTGTAAATTGCGATAAATTTTATTGATGGATTAATTCTTTGTTGTGTTCATCAGTAACACCACTGGCAAATACAAATTTGTTTCTGGGAATTGATGGCTTGCTTGGGAATTTCAAGTTTCGGAAGTGTTTTCAATGCCAACTCTGCAAGAACTCCTTAGGAAGTACACAGGAAATGGGTGTGCATGTAGTGCCTTAGCTCAGTTTTTTTAATCATTATAAAAAACTTTTATTATTTCTTTCCAAGAAGCTGTCCTGGAATAAAGTATATACATTAATCTCACAAGGATATTTATATTTCGATAGAATGGCCAAGATTTCATATATAATAAACGATTATATACCACAAAATGTATACAGATTGGCTAATATATACATGTAAAGAACGATAGAATCATTCATAGCTAGCAGGCACCCAATTCCATGATTCCTAATATCACTAGCGAGTTAATAATATTGCATTATTTCCATAAAGAAAGGAAATGAAAAGGTATGGAATCGGTCTTCTTCGAATAAGTATACGCATGTCATAAGCTATGAATTCACTGGGGATCGAGCACTAGTTCTTTATGTCACCAATGAGTGATCAAGAAACCGAGCGGCAGAGAGGGAGGCAGGTGGTTCAATAACCACCAACATTGTCATGTCTATGGGGTGGTGGCCCGCCATCCCGTTCCAAGTCCGCCGCCACTCTTCTCATAGATATTTTCTCTGACCAAGCTGAAACCTAGCTAAGCATAGACGGATGGCATTGTTATTTAATATGTGTTTGTTAATGTGATGCATTGCGTTAATAAATTAAATCTGCAAATCACATCTTTAATTTAAGATTTATTCATTTAAAATTTTAATATATATATATATATATATATATATATATATATATTTCATAATAAGCTTTCAAATTGAATAATTTCAAATTCAAACTATTAGGTGTTTTTGGGATTAGTTTAAATATAAATTGATAAAAACTATTTTTTATCTTTAGCACCAATAATATATGCACTACTCTCTCTCTCTCTCTCTAATATTATATTGTATCTAGTTCTATGTCCATGTGTTGCGGGATGATATAATTTTAATCTTTTGATTATTTATATATAATAAATTATCTAGTGTTTTGATTATATTATCATATTCTTGTTTTTGTGTTGTCATAGTCATTATAATTGTCATAACTTATTTTTGGATTATTCATCAAATTCACCTTTTCTCTTCCAAAAATAAAAAAATATATATATTTAGACTATAAACAAAAATATCCAAAAAATAATAACAGTGAGAAGAGGATGTCAGAGCATCTAGAAAATGGCTAGAAATTGATTGAGGAGGCTAAAAAATTCTAAGATTAAAATTTGACAGTATATTTTTTACAGATAAAGAGTCCTGTTGACAAAAAAAATTCAATTTAAAGAAGATATGTCCAAAAACAAATATTTATAGACTCAATTAAATTTTATTGGAGGTTTAATTGAATTTATGAAGGGTTTTATTGCAAGAAAAATTGATTTTTAAGTCAATTTGGGCTTTAAATGAAAACAATTAAAGTTCTAGGGTTAAATTAGAATTTTTAAGAGTTTATTTGGTCAAATCAGGGGCTTAATTGCATAAATATTGAAGTTTTATAGCCAATTAGGGATTTGATTGAAGAAATCCAAAACTAAGGACCAAACTGGAAAAGAAGTGTAAATAGAGAGATTGAAATTGACTAAATCAGGGGTCAAATTGAAGAAATTAAAAGTTTATTGATCGATTAAGAGTCAAATTGAATAAATCCGAAATTAAGGACCAAAAGGGAAATAGGTGCTAAAATCTGGGGCTTGAATTGAAGTTCTTCAGGGGTGAAATTGAACAGAACTGAAAGTTTGAAGCCAATTAGGGGTGTGATTAGAGATAAGTCACAAATTGAAGGACTAAAGCGTAATTGGCAGAAAATCTACTATTCATCTTCTTCTCCAGCGAGGCTACCCGAGGGGCTTTCTTCCCAAGGCGTTTGACGCCTCATTTCTTCCCCAAATTAGATAAAACCTGCATGAAAATGATCTTGTGATACCTGAATACACGTCAGTATAAACCGTTCGGGCTTATCAAGGCTACAGAGGCGGCGACACCGCCCCAAAGTAGCCAACCCGACCAACCATTTTCCTGCACAAAACTGGCAGTTCATCATTGCTTCTTTAAAGCAATGGTTGGAGTGCTTTCGGGTCGAACCAAGGGCTAAAATTTGGCACTAGAAGAAAAAAATTTCCCTTTTCCACCATCTATAAATATATATGATTTTCATGCTCCAAGGGTGGAGAAAATTTGGTCTAAAGTCAGACAAAAAAACCAACCATTTTCGGTTCCAACCAACATTTCCCTCCCTTCCTTCTCTCCCCATCATGTCTTTAGCCCCTGAAGCCCCCATATACACCTTTCTCCTCTACCAACAGATGGCGGCGCAACCTCTCTACGAACCCAAATCCTTACCAGTGGCAGAACAACCACCGCGACCGCCGAGCCTTTCTCCTCTGCAACTTTTCTTCTTTGGTCACCAGTAACCAACACCGGCTACCATTCCCTCCATCGAAGCCTACTGAGCCACCAGCCGAACCTCCTCATCGTAGCCAAGCTTCCACCACAAGTCAACCTCCTTCCCCTTCCCTTTCTTTTTCTTCTTCTTCTTCTTCTTACTCTTCTTCGCTGTCTACTCAGTGAACAATAGACATGAATTATAATTCACGTTCTACTGTTCACACATGAACAGTGGCGTGAATTATAATTCATGTTCACTGTTCATGCAGTGAACATTGGGTCTGGCCGTTTCTGGCCCAGCCCAAAATTCTGGGTTGGGTCTGGCTCGACCCCAAATTTTTTAAAAATTTTTATAAAATGTTTGTGATTTTCTCGTGTATTTTTATATCTATTTTGTGCAATATTGGTTTGTATTTTTATACCGTAAATATACAAATCCGGTATTAAAATACCCGATTTTCATCAAAACATTGCAAAAAAAATATAAAATAAAATAAAATATTTTGTTTTGATGCATATGACCAAGTCTCTCAAAGATAAGAAAACATCATCACATTGTATTTTCATACAAAAAAAAAATTGTTTTAGCATGCATTTTGGCTTTAATAACCAATTTATTAAAACCATGAGAACTAGGCTAATATTTCAAAAATACCCAAAAAATATTTTGTTTCTTTTCTTTTAGTATCTGGATTATAAATTTATACATAAAATATTTTCCCGATATTAAAAAGGAAGTTCTTATTATTATTATTATTAACGTTAAAACGGTTAGGTTTTTACCCGATAAGATAAGGATCTCCTTACTGAGAAGAACTTTTCTTAAACCATAGACGAACCAACAATTAGAATTACAATAACACCTTAGATTTTTTATCAGACAATCAAACAATGCAGCTTACCTTAGGTAAGACATATTTGGGGTGCTAATACTTTTTCTTTACACAACCAGTTCTCGTACCCAATCTCTGAAACCAGTAAGGGTTCCTAGTGATCAAAATATTAGGTGACGACTCCCTTTCCCGCTTCCCACTGATAAAAGATAAGAATTCCCTGTCCACCTATATTTACAAGATAGATACCTAAATGAAGTGGAATATTCAACGCGACACCGCACACGTGCGACAATAATTATAATTATGTTTGTTTTTATTATTCATGTTGTATTTAATCAATAATAGTAATAGATCTATATTCATGAAAAATATTTAAATCAAGATTTTTATAGCATTATATATTTTTTTCAAACCGTTATCAATATTTAAGTTTTTTATTGATTAAAATTGATTTTAGAAATCTTAATCCTAAAACTAAAATCAAAATGTAAAAAAAAATTCAAAAATATAAAATTTATTGAATTTAAATTCTTAATTACTCTCATTTCTTAAAATAAATAATAATGTACACTTGATTTTGTAATTTTAAAGAAAAAAGGTTAAATTAAAATTAATGAAAATTTAAATAATACATAGATCAACTTCTATAATGTCATAAAATTAAATTTGAACATGAAGGACCTTGACGTGAGTTAATAAAATGCTAGAGTTAGTGAAAAATATTTAACATGAATTTTAAATCAAAGCTTATAATATAAGCTTTCAATTAATTTCAGTAAAAATAATTTACAATAAACCTATGCTAGAACTTGTGATTTAAAGTTTTTAGTTAAAGTTATTTCTTATATTTTTTTTTCTAACTTGGTATTAATATTTTCATTTCTTTATTTGTATGTGTGATAAGAGGGAACCAATGAATATTTCATTTTTTATTAAATAAAAAAATATTATAATTTTAAAGGAGCACATCGTTCATATTTTAGCTTAGAATTAATCACATTGGTATGAAAAACCAAGGAAACTTTTCAACTGATTTCTTTCGCATGTTCTTCAAATTAAATTAACATCGAAGCAACCGGATCATTTGTAGTTTATTTGGGTGTAGTACTGCCACCAGTTCATGGCCTTCACCAAATCCTCCATCTAAATAATAATTCTTGTGATAGTAAACATTTCAAAAACGATTTTATAAAAAAATAATTTTTTTATTTTTTTTAAATTAATATTTTTCAGTGTTTTTAGATTATTTTAATAAACTAAAATCAAAAATAAATTTTTTAAAAATATTATTTTAATTTATTTTAAACACTTTAAAAAACAATTATTACCACACTTCTAAATATCCCGTGATTTCTTCACTGTAGACTACACACGTATCTTGACCAGCATATCATCTGAAATGTTGCTCCGATTATATGTTGGAAGTCAACTGAGAGTAGAGATAGTTGATTTTCTCATGATTGACTATTTCGAGAGAAATTCAGATAGTATGAGTACGTCCGATTGAAATTTGAGGCAGGTCATAATTACCCAAATCAAATGCACATGAATGGAAATCTCAGTTTTTAAAGGTTTTTTCACTTTTAGCTACTCTCTGCCCTACAAGTCCGTGATTACATCTTTGCCTCGACATCCATGGTGGAAGACATCCCGGTTACAATTCACACTCCACACAAAGCCCAAGTTGGTCCTTGGTCCAACCCATCGCCCACCCACACACATAATTACATCACATCCCTAGATTCAATTTGGAAACCAGACCTGGTTAGTGCTAACCTTCTTGATTAATGACTCTAATTAATTCAACTAATCCTAATTGTGGCTAATTTAGGACTTTGTTTTGCTATCCCACAACCAATTCTTTTACTAATCCTTGCCCAATGAGGCCTCTCTAAGTCTCTCTTGTGACAAGTGAAGTGACGTGGATCGATCTCTGTTTTTTTTTTTTTTTTTACTTGAAGCATGGCTGAAGCCCTATATATATTTATATGTATTCTATATATGTCGGTTAATGATAATTAATTAAATTTTTTCCTTGGCTTATGTCCCACTACCATTACTCATCTTTACCACTCAAGCCTTGCTCGTATTTAAGTTCTTCTATGAACAAAGAGAATATATATAGACATATCACCATCTCTCTCACTCTCTCCCTCTCCCTCTCACATTCATTGTTGAAGGTTGATTTTGCCCCGAAGTTCTTTGCTCATCTTCCGGTTTAACCTCCATCGAACAACACAACGCACAGAGATTTCAAAAAAGAAAACAAAAGTTATTCTCATAAGTGGATAAGTCCTCTCAATCCACTCCAATATTTAAGGAATTCCCTCGCAAGGCCTAATCTCTCTTTAGATAAGAGAGAAATCCATCACTAAATCCCGGCTTAATCTTTCAACTTAGTCCCCCACTCACTCTCTCCCAACATCAACAGCACGTTGTTTGGCCGAATGGGTTCTCTTCAGTTCTGCTCTTTCTCTTGAACCCAACAACCAAGTTAGCTCTGACTCATATTGGTCATAGCTGATACAGTCCATCGGTGTGTTTATAACCCTTTTTTTTAACCACACTTATATATTCAGTTCTTAAACAGATCATGGACTGCTTGAGAGAATTAGAAGGCAAACATGCTCATGATCCTCTATTTGAAAAAATTATGAATAAATCTTCACGTGTATTTGTCCCTGGTCCAGTTATTGTTGGTGCTGGTCCTTCAGGCCTAGCCGTGGCAGCTTGTCTCAAGGACAAAGGTGTCTTAAGTATGGTACTGGAGAGATCTAGTTGCATAGCATCTTTGTGGCAGCTGAAGACTTATGACCGCCTACGCCTTCACTTACCAAAACAATTCTGTGAGCTTCCTCTCATGGGGTTCCCTACTGAATTTCCAACTTACCCTACTAAGCAACAATTTCTTCATTATTTAGAGTCATATGCACAAATGTTTGAGATTGGTCCCCGGTTCAATGAGACTGTGTCACATGCCGAATATGATAAAGTTATTGGGTTTTGGCGCGTGAAGACTGTTGGGAAGAAGCTAGAGGAGACCGAGTATGTGTGCCGGTGGTTGGTGGTGGCGACCGGAGAGAATGCGGAGGCGGTGGTGCCAGAGATTGATGGAATGGGAGAATTTGGAGGGGATGTAAAGCATACAAGTTATTACAGAAGTGGAGAAGAGTTTACAGGGAAAAAGGTTTTGGTGGTGGGGTGTGGAAACTCCGGAATGGAAGTTTGTTTGGATCTATGCAATCATAGTGCTAAGCCTTCACTTGTTGTTAGAAATACAGTAAGTACTACTCATCTTAATTAGTTAAGCATATTGCTCTATCTTTTCTTACAACTTTATAGAAAAAAAAAAAAAAAAAAAACCCTTCGAAAGGTTAATCCTTAAGCCTTTGGGCAGTTCAAATCCAAATGTTCTGATGAGGAAAAAAAAAAAACTCGTTTTGATGATAGAACAATAAGATATATCATTTAAAACTCATTTAAAACTTTATTTATTTATAAATAAATAAAACTCATTTAAAACTTTTTCTGTCCTGGCATGTATGATGTATTTCAGGTTCATTTCTTTCATGGGAGTCTAATAACAATTTCAAAGTGGCCTGGTGTGCATAGTGACTTCAAGTTCCAACAGACGCTTTCTTCTCTTTTTTTTTTTTTTTTTTTTAAATGATAAGGAAAAAGAAAAAGGGATATGTAATTTTATACATAAAAATAAAAATCCTTGATCTTTCACTTTCTTGGGATTCCCAAGCATGCGCATACAATGGTAAGAATCGTAAGGTTTTGCATGTATATCATAACAATACATCTCCCTTTTGTGTTCCTGTGATTAATTTTTCTCTGTAAAGACCTCCAGGCATATTCAGTCATGACCTCGAACGAATTAGCCCATATGTACACACACATCACTCGGGCAACTAGACGGGTCACACCAATATCATCACTTTTAGCTCTTTTTTGAGTCATTCTATAAGCTTTCTATAAGTTGTAGGAGTAGCAACTTCTTGTCTTTTTCTTTTTTTATAATTTTTGTGGGAATGTTATTTGTTTTGATTGAAGGTGCATGTTCTACCTCGAGAGATGCTGGGCCAATCAACTTTCGGGTTGTCCATGTGGTTGCTCAAGTGGCTGCCTGTGCACCTTGTCGATCGGTTCCTGCTGATAGTGTCGAGGCTAATGCTCGGTGATACGGCACGATTTGGATTGGACCGGCCGGAATTAGGTCCCCTTGAACACAAGAACTTGACCGGGAAGACCCCAGTATTAGATGTTGGGACACTAGCCAAGATCAAAAGTGGAGACATTAAGGTACTTTCCCAATTATATCACGTATCATATAATGAGTATATCACATCATTACTTTTCATTTTGCTCTCCCTGGCAGCATATGTATGTTTGAAATGGATCCTACTGTGCCAGACAATCTTACCGTTTGCTTTTCTTGATTTCATAGCTAGTGTCGCGTAATTCTAATTCCCTTTTTCTATTTTTTTAATTTGCTATATATATATATATATATATGCTGTGTTCGGTGTGGAACTTAATACACTGTATATCCTAGCTAAAAATTCTATTTGTACTGTAGAATTCCTGAATTTTTCTTTGTTGTTTTAGATATGTGCAGAAATTAAGAAGCTAAAACGTCATACGGTAGAGTTTATTGAAGGGAAAACGGAGAATTTTGATGCTATTATCCTAGCGACAGGCTACAAAAGTAATGTGCCATCCTGGCTAAAGGTAACCTTTTGTTTTTCTTTATCTTTGGTTCTTCATAATTTCCTTTCTTCTCTAAGTTTCTTATTCTTAAGGATATGTTATTTTTGCACCAAGTTGATGATCAAAATGCTAAAGAAAAAGAGGACATGGGCTGCTTCTTCTTTTTTTAATTGTCAGGAAGGAGATATGTTCTCGGAGAAAGATGGATTTCCTAGAAAACCATTTCCAAATGGATGGAAAGGGGAGTGTGGGCTATATGCAGTGGGGTTCACCAAACGTGGAATATTAGGAGCCTCAGTGGATGCTATAAGAATAGCTGAAGACATTGAACGATGCAGAAACGAAGAAGCTGCACCGTGTGATCGGTCAGTTTTGATGAAATCACCACCACCACCACCACTGAGTTTTTCTTGTCTTGAGTTCGATTTATAGACAATATGTAGATTGAAGAATTATAGCCTATGAGAGGTTCTTCGGATGGTATATGCCAACAGACACAATACTGATCGATGGTGCCAAAGCTGATATACATCCTCCAACTGAGGAAAAGAGGAAGAGAAAAGAAAAAAGGTTGCATAGCTAGGGAGAGAGTTTTGCAAGAGAACCCTTATCTTTCCAAGATGACACCAACCAAATTAACCCCTGTGAAGGAGGAATCTGAGAAGTTGGTGGTGTACTTGTTTTTTGGGGGGGGACCTCAGCTATATCATGTACAGCTTGTACAATACAATTTTTCTCTAATTAGATATGACTTCTAGAGAGGGAAAAGAATGAAGAGGGCTATAGATTGTTTTGCATAGGTGAGATCGATGATTTGATTGTGCTTAACCTTTATTTTGCTTGTCCATGGGTGGGTTTGGGATGCGACTTGTTAACATTATTCTCAAGTTTTTCTCTAATGTATGCTTCATTTTTTGTTTTTTCCAATCCTACTAGGGTTTGTCTTTGGATGTATGTCATGGTGACTTTCGAGTGGAGGGATTGATGACTTCTAATTAAGAAATCCTTACATATTATGACTCTCCATCTCTCTATGTTTGGATTTTGAATTCCTTCCTTTCTTGAGGGCTAATCATCTGCCATTTTAGTGACTTTGTAGTCGTCTTGATTCTCATTAGCAGCCAGGACCACCACCTTTCATAAGAACCTACATGTGTACGTTTACAAGTCCTCAGAATACTATTAAATGAAAGAAATGTCATGCCATTAATGTTGCCTCATTCAAACTAACCTCAAATTTGCTCCCAACTATTATTAATTCTCTAATAATAAAGTGGATGAGAGGCCCTCTGTCTAAAATTTGAATCTGTACTCTCAAAAAAATAAAAAAAAAATCTGACCCACTGAGAAAACTCTTAATTTGAGGATCCAACTAAGAATGATCAGTTGATAGTCTGGTCTTTCTTTATTCCTTTCTTACGAATAGCTTGAAGCTTGCAAAAGGAAATATTTATATATTAACACATGCCAATTCATGTATTAATTTTTTTTTAATTTGAAAAAGAAAAAGACTATATATATTCATATACCCGCATGCATGCTTCTAACAAAGAAGTAGAAAATGCATTTATATATGCTAAGCTCTTTGTGCAAATTAATGTTTCCAGAAAATATGGAAGCACCATGAAAGATATGACCTTTCTTTTTCAGAGAAGTTAGTGGGTAACTTGAAATACGCAAGCAGATGTGATATTCTTCGAATCTTCCTAATGATGAAAGCAACAATATTGTGGCCATGGTTGCTCTTGAGAACCATACAAGTAAAATGGAGGACTCAAAAAGCAAGCTAGTTATCGCAGTCATCAGTTTTCATCAACCTGAAAAGCTAAAATGGTTGTGATACTGCAGGATCTCTGACCGACGATAAAAGGTGAAACTATCTGAAGAAAAAGTTGCGAGCATAGGTTTCTTGACTCAGCTACATGCCATAAAATATGGCATTAGTGAGTAGTATGCCTGAGTCTCACAGAATATGACAGCTAGAGTTGGAAGCATATATATGCAATATTCACCACTTACAATAAGCCTGGAAAAATCAACTATACTTGTGCTTGTTAATTATTAATATTCCTGTGCCTAAATACTCCAGGCATGCTGGCTGTTAATTTATTTGTGGTGAAATCTTGGTTTAGAGAAGAAGATCTAGATATGGATCTATGGTTATGTAGCTATAATTAATGAGATTGAAAGAAGCAGAGAGTTTTCTGTAAAAGAGGGACACTTTCAGGAATAAAAATCACTATAGATTGGAAGAAAGAACACCACACTAATTAAGTAATGAGAAATTAATGGAAGTACTCACTTATAGATGGATTTATAATACATATTAAAGATGGGTTCGGCTTATGATCAGTTCTATTACTAAAAGTTATTTAAATATTATAATTTGTTATAAATATTATAGCTATTAGACTTGGTATAAGGTTTAGCCAGGTGAACGCAGATTAATCCAAACTAATTTTAAAATAATATTATTTTAAACTTAAAAAAATTATAGTAATTAGTTCTTGTAATTTGTCATGTTACCATAACTATTGTTGTATGTTTTCTTTATTTTGCTGGATTTCTATCCACTAGATGAACAACTTAATATGATTCTTTGTTTATATATATATATATATATAAATGGCTTCAAACATTTGAGATTTATAAAAGAGAAAGGATTGTCCCTCACTGTGCAGTCAAAGACTAGTTCATTGAATCTCCTAATGAATCGGGAAAAAAATGCTTGTAAAAAATCGAAGAAATCCAGAAAAGATTTGATGGTGGGATTAAATTTAACTAACTTATGCGACTATAATAGTTGATTTCACCGACTACATATGTTTTTGCCGAATTTAAAATTCTAGGATCTAGTTATTGATCCCATTATCAAAGATAAGAGGAATGGAAACAGTTTCAATCCCTCACTGTAGCTCAATGCGTTTTTTTTTTTATCTGAGTATTTTTATATCTTTTTAAAAAATAAAACTAGTTTTATTTGGAGTTAGTGACTTTCATTTCCAATACATATATTTTTAAAAAATCAAACTTGTAGGAATACAATAGTATCCTAACTGCGAAACTAATATTTCATTAGTCTGTAGCTCCATGTTTAACGTGCTAATTTCTTTATTATGCTTTTTTGGCAATGTTGTTTAAAGGAGGGTCGTATTCAAAGTCAATATGGTGCCATGCTTTCTTCTTCCTTTTTTCTTTTTTCTCAAATTGTTATTATGAGTTATGAGTGGCTAGGCGCGTAAGAGGACTAATTCTCATTATGAAAAGGTTAATTAATAGCAATATCGACTTTTGAATATAGTCAACAGATCCTAATTTTGCTTATATCTTAGATAAGGCTATACAAATTGCTTTCTCAAAAACAAAACTAATAAATTAATCACGTAACATTCACCCAAAACCTTCTCATGAAAGTATTTTCGAGTGAAAAGTCTTGCCTTGCGTGTCGTTAATTGAACCAAGAGCTCTCTTATTGTTATTTTGGAGTGGAAATAGAGTGTTTTGCGTTATTTTACTTTTATAATTATAAACAGTATTTTTAACTCAATCCAAAAATTTAAGGTTTCAGGATATAATTTATATTATTTTTTAATACATCCTTTCAAGTAAAAGTCTATTAAACTTAAAACTTACACATATTTATATTATCTTATATTTAATTTTTATCAAATAAATATGAATAATGAGATTCGAACTCGTGACTGCTTAGTCATCAAGACTTTGATATCATGTCAAAGAACCAATTCAATTCAAATACTTAAAGTCACAGGATATGATTGATATTATTATCTAACAAGCATTTAGTTCTGTTTCAAAATAAAAAGAAAAAAATTGAGATAGAAATGGTATGTTTTTGTGTTTTTGTTTCGAAAATATAAAAATTAATACTGATTTTGTGTTTTTCTATTTAATCAATCAAATATATTTGTCTCTTTCACTCCATCATAGAATACTAATAAAATACAATCGTAAAGCTTTTATAAATCTTATACTGTGATTGTTCATCATATATTGAAAAGCTAGCATCTTGTTCCAAGAATTATGAGTTTTACTTATCAACGGACGACGAAAAAAGCGCAACGTTCTTTACCAGTTCTTCATTGCTTTTTGTTTTTTTTTTTTTAACAGTCGTGGATTTGCATGCTGAATAATATGCCGGTGATAAGTTCCCGGATGAACTTTTGACAACATGTGTATAATTACATGGAAGAGGGTGGTTAGGATTTTAAAGAAAGTGGGTGGTAGGGTTTATTCCGACCGCATAGTGTTGTTGATGAACAGAGACACATAAATATTAAATCCAGTCTCAAGGACACCACACTCCCAGCAATCATGAGAGGCTGAAGGATCAACATCAATGGGGTCATCGTTTTCTTCTGCCAATTCCATTTAAAGCCAGGCACGGGAGGTTACAGGGAGCTGCGTGGCCCCTGAGATCCATATGGCTATCTCCGTCGGACCCCCTCGGGCTTTTATTACCCCCAGCAGTTGTCGTTTCTTTCTCCTTTCTCTGTTCTGTGTTCTTGGATTTACTTTCGTTTAAGAAAACAAATCTTCTTGACCTCCCACCCACCTCTCATATCTTGAGTTAATTTGGTTTTTTGCATGCTTTTTTAGTTCCTTTTTGATTCCAAAGGAAATGCTTTAGCCTCTAGGACCCATTGAACTAAAGCAAGGAGTACTTGTGCCACTGTACTCATTTGGAGCTTCTGTAGTCTTGTTTTCAATTTTGGTAACCAAATATATCGGATACATAGGAAAAGATTTCGTTGGGGGTGTTTGTTTTTGTATTTTAATTTTTTTTTTGAAAAAAATTAATTTTATTTTATTTTATTATTATTTTTAAATCATTTTAATATGTTGATATTAAATTTTTTTAAAAAAAATATTATTTTAATATATTTTCGAAAAAAAAACTTTAAAAATTATTATACTTTCAAATATTTTATTAATATTTTAGGTTTTAGAATATTCTTTTTGGATTCAAAGCATCGTTTTCTCCTCCAATGACCTTGGAATGAAAGTGTTTGTCTAAGTTTTTTTAAAAAACGAAGGAAAAAAAAAAAGAAAAGGAAGCTATGGAGTGCGTAGTTTAAATGGCATGAACTCGAACCCAGTCGATGATGAATCTGATTGATTGAACGTGAGAATTGCCGTCTATAATCAATAATCACTAACGAATTTTCTTTCAAATGTCTCGTTGATTTAATAACACCCAGCAGTAATTATTGCATCTAAAGACGAATCATAGCTAGAAAATAATGTGTATGTGTCGGTGACAGCGTCGTCTTTAATTATTTCACTTCGGAAATTTGTTGAAAAAAATTACTTACAAATTTCCTAAGCAGATATTTAAAAGATGGAATGACACTAAAAAAATTCGAGATATAATTTTTTTTTAAAGTGTGATGGTAGTTATTTTTTAATATATTTTTTATTAAAAAATATATTAATATAAATTTTTTTTTAAAAAAAAATTATTTTTGATATCAACATATTAAAATACTATAAAAATATTAATTTAAGATAAAAAAATAATTTTTTTTATTTTTTAAAAAATATTTTTAAAACAAAAAAACAGACTAATACATTTATAAGATATTCGCTACAGTTAAATGGATTTAATGGTTTTAGGCATGGATTCATCCTTTACCTATGTACAGTTTAACTAATAGAATAAAAATAATTTTCAATTAAATACAAATTTAATTAATTAAGCGCAATTATATTCAGAATAAAAAAAAATTAAAGGAAAAAACTTAATAAGATAAAATTTTTATAATACAAATTAAATTACATTGCTAAAAATAGAAAATTTAAATATATATGAAATTAACTAACCTAACAAGATTAACTCAAATATAAATATCAAAAACTTGTGAATAATTTAATAAATTATCCTGAATTATACTTAATATAAATTCAAAAATAAATTTAATGATTTAATTATTCGGATTAATGACATTAACTTTCTGAATTCAAGGTAAGTTGTTAACTAGATTAATAAAAAAAATATTAAATATAAATCAATTCAAATAAAATAAATAATAGTAAGGTATAATAATTTGAAAAAAAATTAAGCCAAAGTTTGTACACAAAGTTTTAATTCTTAAACATAAAATTAACCTAATAACTAAAATAATTGACTAACATTAAAAAAGATATATAAATTCCCGTTAATACAGTAAAAAGGTCAAAGCCAACCACACTAGCCATGATGAATTGCCTTGATATGTGAAAGATCTCTCAAACAATAATATATATTTTTATCCAATCATTTAAGTATATATTTTTCTTGAAATTTCTTTAACATTTATGTATATATGCCTCTTTTGTTAAGAGGCAACAACCAGTATATGGAATTTGCCATCAAGTTGTGAGAAAACTTCACATAAAAATTAAGTTTTTTATGGCTAAGTTTATGGATTTTATTGTTGATTCTTCTATTCAAGTATAAAAAATAAGTCCCTTGAGAAACATATAATTCTTTGATACTTAAATTAATATTTTCATATAAAAAAATTATACATAAAAAGAAAAACTAAAGTGAAGGTTAGAGAGCATGTATTTAGCATATGGAAATTATATGGTCGGGTTTTCATGGCCTTTCGATGGCTTTGATTTTATGGCCTTGGCTTGTAGACATGGTTGTAATTTGGCTTGCTTATTTATGACTATTTTAGCACTCCAAATACACCTTATCTAAGATCAATTTCATTATTTAATTGTTTGATGTCTGCTAAGGTATTGTCGTGTTTTCTATTGGTGGTTTGTTTAAGATTTAAGAAAAGTCATCATCGATAAGGAGATTCTTATCTTATCGTGTAAAATCTAGTCATTCTAATGTCTATATAAAATAACTATATTTTAAATATCAGGAATATTTATGTATAAGTTTATAATCCCAGATACTGAAAGAAAACATAATATTTTTTTTGATATTTTTGAAATATTGGCCTAGTTCTCATTGCTTTAATAAATAGGTTATTAAAGTAAAAAATGCATGCTAATATACATATTTTTTTGAATTTTTTATTGTATGAAAATACGATATCATTTTTGTATCTTTGAGAGGCTTGAACGTATGCATGAAAACAAGATATTTTATTTTTGCAATATTTCAAAGAAAATCGGGTTTTTAATACCAGATTTATATCTTTATAGTATAAAAATATAAACCAATATTAAGCCAAATTGAAAGAAAAATATGCGGGAAAATAAAAATTTTAAAAGAATGTTTTTGGATTTTTTTAATATAACTTAATATTATTAATATATAATGGGATGGGCTGGCTCAAATATTCTTCCACTGCCTGTGCGCGTTTAGAGAGAGAAGAAGACCCACAATGCCGTTAAAAATGACACTATTTTGGCCCCTTTTTGATGAACAGTACATGAAACGACGTTGGTTTGAATAAAACACGTTGTTTCATTTAAAAGAAAATGGCGCCAAAAAAGTCAATTTCCAAATCAGTCCTCAATTTATGATTTATTCAATCAAGTCCTTAATTGTAATTTTAATTTTAAGAATCAATTCAATTGCATTCTTGTCGAATTCAAATGTAAACCCTGATGTTAGCTACCTTTTTTATTTTGATCCCTAGTCTTGGATATATGCAATTGAACCCCTGATTAACCATCAAACTTTCAAATTTCTTCAATTTAGCCTTTGATTCTCATTAATTGGGTCCCTAGAATTTGACACCTTTTACAAATTAGTCATTGGCCATGAATTTTTTTAATTTAGCCTTTAATTGACCTTAAAACTTTGATTTTCTTACATTGCAACGAGAAAAATTTTTGAAGACTATTTTTTTATTTAATTATGTAATAATAACAATATATATTTACATTAAAGATAACAAATAAAATTATCGAGTAAAAATAATATTTTTTTTTATTAAAATTATTTTTCTTATTCATGTATTGTTTTAACTTTGAAAATAAAATGTATTTTCAATTAGCAACATAGTTCATTAAATAAAGAAACAAATCAATATTCACAAAAACTATAAAGATTTGAACTAAAAAATAAAAATAAAACATATTTTTTAATTAAAAACCATATTTTTCTTATTCCTTCATTTCTTTTTTATTTTGATGAAAAAAAATACTTTTTTATGAGAAGTATTGTTTTTTGAAGTAAATATATATTTTGATCATGAAAGTAAATTTCAATTAAAAAATTAAAATATCACAAATTGCTCATGTTTAAGAAAATTTAAGAAAACCATGCATATTAGCCTAAATGACGTGTCATCTTCTAGTTAAGGAGGTCAAAAAGTTGGTGTCCAAGTTTGTTGACCCTAAAAATCCAATTCTCAACTTGTTTTCATAAGTAAAAACCAACAAAAAATTCTAAAAACCTCTCAATAAACCCATATCAAACCCTAAAAAACTTACAAGGACTCTAAAAAACCAAAATCAAACCAAATAAAAAAACACTTTACAAGTTTTGATATACTTTTCACCACATTTTCAAAGAAAAACATCACCTCTATTAAACTCATCTCTTTAAGACAAATCCATTAACATTAGGATCGGCTTCTTTGATGGGTGAAATAGGGATGATAAACCACTTTCTCTCTCCTCTCATATTTTTCATTGACTTTATCTCCTCTCAAATCTCACGAATTGAAATGTAAAATAAATAACTGTAGGGTAAAACATAAAATCCTCAAAATAAATTAAAGGACCAAAAATGAAAAAGTAAAAACTTTAGGGACTTAACTTTAGTTTTCTACATGCCATGAACAATAAAAATGAAAAAAAGAGAGACTTTTTTTTTTGTTTATACATTCAATTTGGTCTCTGTTATTTTAATTTTTTAATTCAAAAAACTAAATCCTATTTTACAAAATTAAGCATTAATTTAATACTATGACTTCTTCTTCTTCTTTTTTTACATTGCTAATACTATGTAGTACATGAACAAAAATAATTATGAGGCATAACATCGTGTGGACAAACCATTAAAGGGTAAAATTGAAAACAAAAAATTCAAGAATCATAACAAATTTTCTACAATCAGAAAAATAAAGAGCTTACTCAAGGGCATAGTTTGGTCCATGGTGCACCTCAATCAAGTGTCACTTTGAAATGAACAGTAAAAAATGATTTTTTTTAGTATTTCTTACTAGTGATATTGTTCACGCGTTATTAGAGGGAATTTTTTAGAATTTATGTTTTACTTAATTATAAGATAATAAAAATATATATTCACATAATATACAACAAACAAAATTAGAAAAGATAAGTGTTACTTTGTTTGTCAAAACTCTTTTTTCTTATTCATTATTTTTCTCTGTTTTTTTTTTTTACATCAAAATAGTTTTTTAGTAGTAGCATAGCTCATTGAATAAAAAACAATAAAAATCAGTTGTTATAACATTGAATTAATGATTACGTGTTTATATAATTTAGAGTTAATTTATTGATTTTCATGTTCACAAATATGGAAGTTGCATGAACAATAACATTGATGATGAAAGCATAAATGAAAGTGCCTCTGTTGTATTGGAGCCAACTTAGAGATTATCCAGAATGAATGTCTATGGTTGAGGCTTGGAGGGGGGAGTTTAAGGTTAGTTCATATAGAATCTATAATTTTAGCTAATACACATTTGCTTTTAAATTTATAAACCAATTATTTTATTTAAATTATTGTAAGGAAAAATTATGTTTGGATGCTGCAAACTCTAAGGTTGTTAGACGAGTCTGGGAAAATCATAGCACAACCAGGTGAGTTTTAACGTGTCAAGTTGATAATTTTTTGTAAAAATATAATCTTTTTTATCGTTATATATTTTTTAGTTTAACAAAATTTCTAAAACAAGTTATGCAACTTCTAGTATGATGCACACAAGTACGCTAAGAGAAGAACTGAGTCAGATGATATTGACATGTGGAAGAATTGTAGACCTCCCCATATCATTGAGAGTAACAAGGATAAATATCTAGTGTTCATGGCGTCGAAGGGTTTCAGGAAGCGGTCATGAAGTGGGTCCTTGAACAAAAATGAGGAGACTCACGGTTACATTAGCAAGCATACTGACAAGTTGTTTTCTTTTACTACCTATGCAAAGCACTTTATAAAAGCTTGTTTTCTTTTTAAGTATTTTTCTTAAAATATTAGTTATTTTTTGTGATAATATTTAACTAATGATTTATTTTGCAGACTACATAGCTTGAGTGAGAGCCAACTCTAATAAAGTTAACATGAAAACACATATACGGAGGGAGAATTGGTAAATATGGATGAAACAGCTCATGGACAACCGAGCTAAGACGTTTATTATAAGTAAACTTTGAAACCTTTTGTATATTGTTTGTACTAATTTTTTTTATCCATATCTTTGACTTTTTTATATGTAGGAACAATATAACACTGACATTCATTCCAAACATGAAGATGACCATTCAACTTATCCGAAATACAATCTACAGTTATGGTTGGAGGATGGAGCAACTAGTCACACCAAACACGAATAAAGTTTATGGTATCTCTAAGAGATATATGATCAGATAATAGTGTCTCGACTATAGGCACCATCTAATCTAACCCGATATAGCCATCACCAGTTGTTGAGGAATTGATTGAACAACAAAATAGTGTTTTGGGGCCAAAATAAAGGTAAACTATAAAGAACGAAGAAAGAAGCAATGGGAGGAGATTATGGCATACTTGTTCAATCATTATCCTTCCCCTTACGAATCTCCATGAGATTTTCCTCCCTTTTCCCTTTCCCATAGTTTTAAAACTTAACCCGGTCTAAGGCCCAGGTTCTGGGCTTTAACCAGGTCACCGGGTTTTAACCGGGTCGGCCGGGTTAATTTTTTTTTTTAAAAATCAAAACGATGTTATTTTAGTTAAAAAAACAAAATAAAATAAAAATCAATGGTTTGCAACCGGGTCTTGATCGGGTCTTACCGGGTCGCTGGGTCACACCGGGTTTTTCCTTCCTCTATTTTTTCTTCAACCTGACCCGGGTTGGTCGGGTCCCGGGTTGACCCGTCGGGCCGAGCCGGGTTTCAAAACTATGCTCCTTCCCCTTTCCCTCCCCCTTCATCTACAACTTCTTATTAATGTATATAAATAGTTATAATTGATTTTTACAAATAAATTACTAATATTAAATATGTTCTTCAATTTTAATTTTTTGTTTAATGTTATTTAATGTCAAATTGTTCGATAACATTAAAAAACAAAAACAAGTTACTAAACCATTGACGGACATAAACAAAATTATCGATGATTTCGTTGGTTTCCTAGGAAAATTACAGAGAGTTTGTTAACTTGTTTTTATATAGATTGACGAGTTGTTAGACATTATATATGACAAATAGTTTATCTATCAGTGATATTTCGATTATAGTAACTGACGGATAGATCGATAGAGATTGGTTGTTACCTATTTTTATCTTTGGTACTAATATATTTTTTCGGATCTGAAATCCCTGACAAGAGTACACTAGCCAACAAGACACTTCCTTCATTAAATTTGTTGGTGATATTTGTACCTATAAAAACACAGATTTTACAGTGATGGAATATTATGTCAGTGTAAATCAATTTTCTAGTGGTGAATTTAATTCAAAAACAAAAACAAAATCTCTTTAAAAAAGAGAGTTAAATTTAATAAAGAAAAACAAATAAAAAAATCCAAGATAACCCAAGTTCTTTTCAAAACTAGCAAAACAAATCCTATAAAAATCAAATAAAAAGAAGCCCAATATCCAATATTTAAATGAGAGTTGAAAGGTGAAATTGAAAAAACTTGAGCTTAAAAAAAAAAAAAAACCAAGTAAATCCAAGTGAATTTTCTAAACTTTGGCTAATTTTTTAAACTTGCAACTCGTGAAATCTTAGGTTCAAGTTTAATTAAAAAGCTTAATTCCCAACTAATTTAATGTTAAAGGATGAAACTAAAAAAGGAAAATCAATAAAAAAATCCCTAAGAAATTAAAAGAATGATGATCAAATCTGATAAGAAAAAAAAATAAAGGAGGATAAAATCATTAAAAAAAATAAAAATTATCTCAAATAAAATAAATAGCAGTCAAAAGAATAGGAATCAAATTTGAGATATGAAAAAAAATTTGAGGATGATATTGAAAAAAATCCTTATTTTTTATAAAATATTTCAAATAAAATAAATAGCAATAAAAAAACATGTAAGAAATTTGAAGGAAAAACAAATGAAAGGCTGCTCTAAAAATTTGAAGGGCCAATTGTAGAATTAAGATGGAGAGAAAAAAGAAGAAGAAGAAGAAAATTGTCAACACCTAGCAAGATGTCAGTACACTACACACACACACCTAACGAGGAAGGGTCCGCTGAGAAGATTCCAAAAACACCAATGAATGCCTTTTTTGGCTACCAATCTACTGGAAACATCACTTGAAAACAATAGAGCAACGAGTCCATTGGCTTGTGCAACTATTTTTTGTTTTTTAATTATATTTTATATTTCTTAAAATACCAAATTTCTTCGTATTCAACTTAATTATAACTAAAACCTAGAATGAAAATACAAAAAGTTCATTGACACCAGTTGAACAAAAATATGCTTTTAGAGGTGATTTAATCATTTCAATGTACTTTTAAAATACAAAAGGACCTATTTATTTATGATCAATCTAATAATGACTAATCGACCTTGTGGAAAGATAGTATTACTCTCAATAGTTTGTTTATCAATTTTTTTGAAAATGTAAAATGATCATTATACTATTACAATGATCAATTAATCCTCTTATAATGAATAATGTTTTTCTCTCTTTGACTAGTTTTTGTTAACGGTGGACCTAAATATCTGTGAAAAAAGAAACATTACATGTTAATTTATTAGACATTTGTAACTTTTGTAATTGCACATAATTTCATCTCTATTTTTAATTCAATCAGTAGATTAATTGTTTTCTAATGCATGGGTGTGCTAGCGTTTGTAAAAGAAGCTAATTAGCATATGGTCGTTAATTTTAGGGCCTGTAAAATTAATCGAGATACGTGCAAATTAACCCGAACACTCACATTAATAATAATAAAAAAAAAAAAGCTAATTAACTATTACTTCGATTCTATGAGGTCACTAGTTACCTTCGGTTATTCATAGAAAAAGTAGATCAGTTTAATCTATTGAATTCAAATCCTTTTTTTTTTCCTGAAGTATTTAAACTTAAAAATTGATTTATCTCAAAAACAATAGTAAGAATACTTCTCAAGTTGGCAGAGATTGTCAATTAATTTGGTCATGGTGATGGCTTTTATGTCTCGATAACTGCTAGCTACTAACTAACCTTCTAATAGTTTAATCACTGATTGTGGGCTACAGGTTTGTATCTATAATTCTTTTAAAAAAATGTTCAGACCAACCAACATGAATCACTATGATTCGTAATTAATGTTTGGATGAAAAACTAGCTAAACTTAATTTAAATGGAAGAAAAATCAATGAATTACATCTAACTGCAGCTTGATAGAGAGATATAAACAAAAACTTTATAAAATTATTGTTTGTTTTGCAATGTGGTACAAGATGTCTTTTAAAAGTATATTTTACTTAAAAATATAATAAAATTTTACTTTTGACATCAACATATCAAAATCATCAAGAAACACTAAGAAAAATATTAATTTGATGTTTTTTTTAATGCTAAATATATTTTTAAAACATAGTTTAAAATACAAAAACAAATTACGGTATATTTAATTTAAGAAGCTCTAACATTACAAGAGTTATCCTTGGACCTTTTTTTTTTTTTTTGTAGGTGGGGGGTGATGGTCTTAAATAACTTCATTATAAATTTCGTGAAGGAGAAAGGAGAAAAGAGTTTAGTGTTAGGTCTTTTGGAAAACCAACCTACTATATTTGGTATATATATCAAATCAAAAGCAATATATTTTAAAGCAACTACACTTTCCATTCCAAGTCATTAAAAACCCTAAGGTAGGAGCGGTCCAGCCATGGTACTGTCCACAATTATATCATCGAGAACCACAAGCTCATGCTAGGCATATAAATTTTCACAATTTTTCCTCTCCTAGCCCAGGTACGTGCACAAGGTGCACATGGTCACTGATCGATCTGGACCATCCAATTTGATCCAATCATAAATCCTTTCAATATTGTTCCTGTGGTCCAACAAAAAAAATTGATTGTGCCCTAACGATTTGATTTGGACCATTTTCCAGGCTTTTATGATTGAGTGGCAGAGGTCAGCATCAAATCAGATGGTGGGGAGTTATTTAGTCAATGAAATAGTCTTCTATCAGACAGCATAGATCCATGATTGGTTTCAATCCAATGATGATCATCGTTATTCCTTGGAATGTCTAGCACGACAATGTAGTTGCAATCCCACAATTCTAGATGAGGAGAAGATAAGATAGAGAGTCATGTCATCGCATATGTTGTATTTAGTTCTTATGCTAATAAAAATTACAAATAAGAAATATATTTAATCACAAAAATTCAAACAATTTGTAGTAGTTTTAGAATGATTTTATATACTTTTTGAAATAGAAAATATAGTGAGATGTGCTTTTTTATCCTATAATCTTCATTTTTTCTATTATATAGACATATGAATACATTATTATTTATTCCTATTGTGATATATTCAAAGACCTATAGCTCTACGAGATTGTATAGATCATGAATAATACTTTGTTAAACAGAAGTTCTTAGGCTTAAATAGCCATTATAGCTGGAACACAATGAAAAGAAACAAACCACGTTTTCACATCCCGAAAACTATGGTAACTGAATGAATGACTTAGTCGTAGCTCCTGAAAGCTAGGAGTTTATTTAAATTAAATACTACTTGCATTAATAGGACTCTAACATATCCTTCCTTAAACTACACTTGCTGAAAACAAGTCAGTTTACAAACTTCATGCTTTGAACTCCCAGCATATTACGTAGCTTCAAAAACGATTCAAGCTTCAACGGCTTTGTCATAATATCTACCATCTGCTCACTAGTGCCACGATATATCAGCTCCACAACACCTTCCTTAACCAAGTCGCGTAAGAAATGAAACTTTATATCGATATGTTTGGTTCTTCCATGAAGAACTGGATTTTTTGATAACTTGATTGTTGAACTATTATCACAAAAAATCTTAACACACTTACATGAAGAAAAACCGAGATTGTTGAGTACTCTTTTCATCCAAATACTGTGACAAGCACATGCTGCAGCGGCTACATATTCTGCTTCAGTGGTGGAAAGAGTTACTACAGGTTGTTTTCTTGAGCTCCATGCAACTGCACTGCCACTTAGAATAAACACATATCCAGAAGTGCTTCTTCTATCTTCTGTATCACCCGCATAATCACTGTAAATATAAGCCTTAAAATTATTAGAATTGTTCTCATAACTCACTCTCAAGCTCCCCACTTTCTCAGCACCTATTTTATATAATACTCCTAAGTTCACAGTCCCCTTCACATACCTAAGGACCCGTTTTGTTGCAGCCATATGAGATACTTTCGGGTCTGTCATGATTTTACTCAACAGGCAAACAAAAAACATGATTTCTGGTCTTGTTACTGATAAATACATTAGGTTTCCAATTATTTGCTTGAACAGTGTTGAGTTTATGCTGGCTTCTCCACTGTCTTTTACCAGTTTCGTGCCTAGCACAATAGGATTTTTCACAGGATTGTAGCTTCTTATTCCAAATCTTTCCAAAACTTCCCCAACATACTTCATTTGGCATAAGTGAGTCCCTTCACAACTCTGCTGAACCTCAACTCTCAGAAAGTATTTCATCTTCCCCAAGTCACTCATGTCAAACTCTAGCTTCATTGACTTCTTAAACTTCTCATATAATTCAACATTGTTCCCTGTATAAATTAAATCATCCATATAAAGACTAATGATTGAGAATTTACCATTAGCTTCATGTTTGAGGAACAATGTATGCTCATGACTATATTTCTTAAAGCCCTCCTTTATGAAGAAACCTTCGATTCTACTATACCAGGCTCTTGGAGCCTGTTTCAAGCCGTAAAGAGCTTTCTTAAGCTTCAAGACTTTATGCTCTTCTCCTTTATGAACATATCCTTCTAGCTACTCTACGTATATTGCCTCCTTCAGTTCCCCATGAATAAATGCACTCTTGACGTCTAGCTGGAAAACAATCCATCCTTTTTGTGCTGCTAGAGCTAGGATCAATCTTATGGTGTCCCAATGAGCCACAGGTGCAAAGACTTCACTGTAATCAATCACATACCTCTGAGCATACCCTTTGACTACCAAGCATGCTTTGCATTTATCCACTTCTCCCTTTTCATTCAACTTCGTTCTAAAAATCCATTTGACACCAATTGTCTTTATCCCTTTCGGCTGACTTACAAGTTCCCATGTCTTGTTCTTTTCTATAGCTTCAATTTCTAAATCCATCGCTTCCCTCCATTTTGTTCTTTTACTGCATCCGCAAAGCATATTGGATCATCATGTACCATAAAATAAGCCAAGGTTGACTCTTCAGGAATACCATCTCCATTGACATAGTCTTCCATCCATCGAGGTGCTCTCCTTCCTCTCTCCCCTGGTCCTGCAATATCTTCTCTTTCTATATCGCCTGTATGTGGACCAGCAGGATCATCTTCTCCTCCCAACTCTTCTGTACCCTGACCAGCTTCTTCTAAATGTTCATTGTCTCTTCCCAACTCTTCTGTACCCGGACCAGCTTCTTCTACATGTTCATTGTTTCTTTCTTCTTCATCATCATAGTCACTAATTTCCCCATCATCACTATCTTCCCAAGTAAAAACATCATTTTGTACTTCATCAATACTCTGCATCCAATTCCAACTCTCATTTTCTTCAAACTCAACATCCCTGTTGATGATCACTCTTTTGGCATCAGGATCATAAAGCCTATAGGCTTTAGATTCGTCACTAACACCAAGAAACACACATCTATGATTCTTATAATCTAACTTGGCTTTCTTCCTTTCGGGAATATGTACATTAGCAATACAATCGAAGACCCTGAAGTATTTGACATTTGGTTTTTCTCCACTCCAACACTCTTCAGGAGTCATTCCTTTCACAACCATAGTTAAACTTCTATTCAATATATTTAATCCCCATCTAACAGCTTCTGGCCAAAAAAGTTTAGGCATTTTTGTTTCTGAAAGCAAGCATCAAACCATGTTTAATACTGTTCGATTCTTACGTCCTGCCACTCCATTTTATTGAGGAGTATAGGCAGCAGTAAGTTGCCTCTTAATACCATTATTATCACAGAACACATTGAACTCCATAGAAGTGAACTCACCTCCCCTATCCATTCTTAAACAATTTATATTGCACCCTGACTCTTTCTCAACAAGTTGTTTAAATACTTTGAACATTGAAAATGTTTCACTCTTCTCAGCTAAGAAATAAATTCAAGCTTTTCTAATGAAGTCATCAATAAAACACAGTAAGTACCTTTTAAGACTACTTGATGTTGGAGTGATTGGACCACACAAGTCGGCATGTACTAGCTGAAGTTTCTTTGAAGCCCTCCACTGACTCTTTTTAGGAATGGTTGTTCTGTGTTGTTTTCCCTGATAACACACCGTACATGCTTTGTTCGTGACTTTGAGTTGAGGAAGTCCTTTGACAAGTTGCTTGTTCTCCAAAACTTTGAGGCTTTTGTTGTTCATATGACTATAACGACGATGCCACAATTCTGTTAAGTCATCTTCCATTGCTATTAAACATCTTGAAGGCTGAGTAATCATAGTGGCTTATAAGACAAACATCCTATTCACAGCCATCGGATTTTGCATAATGAGGCCTCTTGTAGGATGATATATTTTACAAGCTCTATCTTTCATGGCAATAGCTAGTCCTCACTCTTAAAGTTGACCTATGCTCAATAAATTATTATTGAGCTCAAGAATGTAAAACACATTTTGTATCACTTGAGTTAAGCCTTCAGTTTCAAGCTTAATGTTCCATTTCCCCATCACCATCATCCTTGCACTATTGCCTAATTTCACTGAGTGTCTAAACTGTTCATCCATGTCCATAAACCAATCTTTGTTTCCTGACATATGGTTAGAACAACCTAAGTCCAGGAACAAACATCTTCTCTCTTTGCATTCTTGTCCTTTATGTAAGCCATCAGCAAAAGTTCTTCCTCCTCATCTAACTCAGCATAATTTGCACCTTTTTCCCAACTAGGACATTCATTTTGAAAATGTCCTAGTTTATGACATCTGTAGCACTCTACAGTGGCTTTGTTGAAGCTTTATCTTCCTCTGCCACGTCCACCTCGCCAAATTCCTCTTCCCCGTCCTCTTCCTGCTTTGAAAGATTAGTGATCTTGAAGACTTGTTCTTCTTCACCTTGACTCTTCATTCTTTGCTCATGCACAAAAAGGCTGTTTTGGAGTTCGTCAATGGTCATAGTAGTCATGTTGTTAGATTTTTCAATTGAACATACTACATAATTGAATTTGAAAATCATTGATCGAAGAATCTTTTCTATAATTATTGTTTCACTTATATTTTCTTCATGAGCCTTCATTTTGTTGGCTATGGATAAAACACGAGCAAAATAAGTATTCACTGATTCTCCTTCCTTCATGCGAAGAACTTCAAAGTCACATCATAATGATTGTAGTTGTGCCCTTTTAACCCGTGTTGAACCATGAAACTTTTGCTTCATAGAGTCCCAGATTGTCTTTGAGGAACTTCTGTCAAGAATGGTCTCAAACACATCTCGTTCGATTGCTTGATAAAGAAGATTCTTTGCCTTCAAATCCTTTAGCTTGTTTTCTTCATGCTTCTTTCTTTGAGCATCGGTGAGTTAAGTACTTTCTATCACCACTGATGAGAAAGATCGTGCTTCCCCTACAACATGCACCATGACGCCACGATCCACAACATTCTAATATTTTTTGGAACGAAGCAGATTTTCCATTAGTTCAGCCCAATGATCATAGTGCCCTATAAATTTAGGCACATAACTGGTGTTGCTTCCTTCTGCCATTGAAAGAAAAAGAAAAAACTCTCAAACTCTCATTCACTCTTGTAATCCCAATCAGGCCCGTTAAAAGCTCTGATACCAATTGTGATATATTCAAAGACCTATAGCTCTACAAGATTGTATAGATCATGAATAATACTTTGTTAAATAGAAGTTCTTTGGCTTAAATAGCCATTACAACTGGAACACAATGAAAAGAAACAAACCACGTCTTCACATCCTAAAAACTGTGGTAACTGAATGAATGACTTAGTCGTAGCTCCTGAAAGCTAGGAGTTTATTTAAATTAAATACTACTTGCATTAATAGGACTCTAACAATTCCTACATGTAATTATATCTATCCTATACATATATGTCTTTTTCTGTAGTGATAGCTAGACAAAATTTCTTTCAAAAATGTATATGCTTACAAGATAAAAGGAAAAAAAAAAAGATAAATAGTATTATGTTTAATCCTATTGTAATATTTGGAGATGTAGCTATCTCTAATTAATTCATCCATGAAGATTTGAACGATAACTAAAATGATTTCACCCTTGTTTACAACCTCTTATTGAGCAATTCCTTAGGGAATTCCAAGCTTGTGATGTGAAAATTGATTTTTTTTTCTCATTGAAGATGGAAAAGATTGAAATAGAAGTCTTGCTATGAAAATAGGAATTGGCGACAAGATACTATTGTTGGAAAATATTTCATCAAGCTTTCTATTCTGTTGAGAATTTTATCACCATTTATTGTCCCGACATAATTTTTCATCAGTTATTCAATCGATATATTGCTACATATTTTGTAAGTTTTTCAAAATTTTCTAGAATGGTGCAAAATTTCTAGTGGAAATATCAACGAAAACATCGATGGAATAGCATTTTCATCAATGATTTAGTCAAAGATTTCTTCTCTTTTTTTTTGTCTACTATGATCTAAAAACTTTCTTGCTCACAATCCCATAACCACAACAGAAAAGCATCTTAAAAAATTGACTTATATAAATTTTGAAATGAATAATGCTAAATGGATTATGCAAACTTATGAGTTTTCATAACCAGAAGATTTAAGTAGTAAATTCATATAAATAATTCACAATAATAACACAAACAAAATTCCATATGCAAACAATTTTAAAACAAAAGGATGTATGAACATCTCATTAAAATTCCAGTGGGAAACAATTAAAATACAATCAAATCAACATTATAAAGTATTTATACTCAATACATTATATTAGAGGTACTGGAGAAGGTAGAGGTAGAAGAGGAGGAAAAAATCTTTAACTAGAAGATCCAAGAGGAAAAGGTACAACCATAGATGCACTTTTTTTAGCCTAATACATCATATTTTTTTATAGGAGTTTCACTCTCATATTCTTCTCTCAACAATCATTGTTCTTGAATCTTTTCTTAGATAATCTCATAAAAGTCTTGTGAAATATAGCTTAGGTCAGAATGTGGTGTGCCTACAATTGAAATAGTATAGCCAGTTCTCAGTTCTCAGACCGCTGCTATGGGCAAATCATAAACTTAATTTCTATCAGGTCTATCACTTGAAGAAAAAAAATTCAACCACAGTTGAGGATTATGAGGAGGAAGTGTCTTCTCCAAATTTCATAACCATATTGGTGTTATATCTCTCTCATAAAAAAAAATCTTAAATTCAATTACATTTCATATTATTGATACAAATAAACAACTTTAAAAAAATGATAACTATCAAAACACTTACGAAGAATGCTTTCCCTCTTGTATTGACAAAAAAAAATTTCTTTTTTCCTATATCCTCTTACTTTATATGAGTTTTCTTATATAATTTTATTAGAGTCAATTCTTGCCCATATTGTTTTTACTACAAATTAAATAGTTTATTAAAAGTCTCATAAATAATCATTTAATTAAAAGTTCAAGAAAAATAACAAAATATATAACAACAAGCTTTTATTAGACTCTTGACATAGTTGATAAACATAATTGTTTCTCTAATATGTTTGCTCATCGAACTATGACCTTCTTTATTTCTATTTTGTATATTGAATCGTGAGTGATATGTAATACTTTATAAAACCACAAATTGTTTATGTAAAGCCTAATTATGCTCTATGACATGTCTTAGTTTTCAGCTTTTTTAGTTCTTTATACCATCTGACTCGACCTTATGAATTGCTTATTTAAAGGTATTGTATAAAAAATCACACAACCTGATATATATATATATATATATATATATATTAAACATAAATTAGGTAAGGAAATAAAAGAGTAAAAGTTTAAAATAATATAATAATAATTGATTTAAAATTACCTAGTTGCATTGTGGTTTTCTCACTCTCTCGTGACAAGCACCTTGTTGGTCTTGTCCAACCAAAATGTTTTCCTTAATTAATTTTATACATTAATTAATTTTTAATTTTAAAAAACTAGTAACTCAAATTAGAGATTATTTATCTAACCTTAAACTTTTCCCCCAAACATCTATCGTATACATCCATTTAGGATGGTTATGAAGTTGATTCCATTGAAATAATTAGCTCTTCGAATGACCATTTCCCCTTAAAGGTGATGGAACAAGTAGCTTCATGTAATTTTAAAACTTAAAATAACTCAATTCAAATAAATAACATCATGAGACAAAACATTAATTTTATAGAGAGGTTGCCCTTCCATTCTACTATCCATTTGCCTGAAATTGACTCTATCAAATAAGAGATGGCTGAAAGGATGCTTGCTATGTTATCCCCAGTGGTTGAGCTTTGGTTAATAATTTATACAGTATATGCCTCCTTATAATCATTACCTAGATTCACGACATGATCATTAAAATTGTTAAAAAATCAATTCAACCCAATAACTTAAACTTTTAGGTAAGGTCCCAAGATATGATTTATATTATTCTCTAACACACCCTGTCAAGTGAAAGTTTTTTGAATTTGAAACTTGCACATACTCACACTATCTTGTGCTTAATTTTTATCAAATAAATAGAGATAGTAAGATTCAAGCTCGTGACCGCTTGGTCATCAAGACTCTGATATCATGTCAAATAAACAATTCGGCCAAAAAATTTAAGCTCTTAAGTAAGGTCCCAATATATAATTTATATTATTCTCTAACAGAAGCTACTACTTGATGAAGCAGTAGAGTTTTTTGTTGGATTTGGACTTTTTTTTTATTATATACATGGTATATAAAAGGAAACGATGAGAACAAATCAAAAATTAAATACAATCATACAAAAATTAGTTTTTGACCTCACATGCAAGAAGAAAATATGACTTCCTATTAAGTCATTTATAACTAGAAGTAATAGAGAAAACACGTAACACTCTTGTTCTTAATAATCCTTTTCTAAGTATTTTTACTGTTATTCTAGAGGGGTTGCTATGATTTGTATATTTATTGTACTATCATGTTCTTAAATGTAATGGAAACTCTACTATCGACTTCCTCCTGTTAGATTATCATAAAAATCAAATGTTCAAAGCATATATCAAGTGAACAAGGGTTATACATATGCATGCAAGATTATCATAGCAAAAGTAAATCACCTAAGTTGTATACAAGTTAATATAAAGCAATCATCTAATTAATAGGTAGTCCAATGATAAAAGTTTGGAACTAAGAGGGTTTACCTGGTCGTTAACTTCAAGACCCGTAGGGATTAATTGAGGTGCGCGCAAGCTAACTCAGACATCCCATGAATCAAAAAAAAAAGTTATATAAAGCTCACAAAAATGAACGGATAAAAGTAGGAGATTTTAATTTGTTGAAGGATTTTTTTTTTTTATCGCTTTTAAATATCATAATTAATGACTGAACATCTAAATGTACAAAATACTTTAGCACGTGATAAAGAGCTTTGTTTTTTCCTTCAATGGAGTGTTATAGTGCGGTCTATTCTTCTACGCGTTGAATTAGAATGGTAAGTTACTTGTTATCTTGTGGGATGTTGTAAAGAGCTTGAAAAAACAAAAAAACAAAACTCGAGAAAGTGTTACCCAGAGAATCAACATGCAATATGCTATTCGTTTAACATATGCTAACTTTTTCTTCTTCTTCTTTTTCAGATTGGGCGCCTATGTCACAGCCATTAGCAAGCCTGGAGGTTCCAAGACCCACAGAACTCCTGAGTTGATGGGAGATCTTTAATAGTACAAGTGCATGAAAGGGGCAAGACAAGCAAAGGCGTGCATATACATGAGAGAGACACAGTACTGACTATGAGCTCTCGATGCAATAGCAGATCGTGTCACTAACTCAGTGCATCAATCCTTCGTTCAAATACATGAGAGAGACACAGTACTGACTCTGAGCTCTCGATGCAATAGCAGATCATGTCACTAACTCAGTGCATCAATCCTTCGTTCAAATGTGATCTAAATGTCCACGATTGCAATCCTCTTTCTTTCTAAAATCTGGGACCGCAAGACCACGACCGTTCTTCTTTACTTAACAATTGATCAAATTCAGTCTCTCATTCTCACATGAGTATGTAGATTCCGAGGTGAAATGTGTTGATCATACTCCTCCTTTCATGATGAAAACACAAGAAAGGAATGGGGGTTAATTTCTGGTCCAATCCCTTCTCACCTTGATAATCAAATTTTAATGTCTCTTTCTCCCAATCGTTATCATAGTTTGTAGCTATGAACTTGCTTTCTTTCATTTGATTATTGATTATACGTACGTTTTGCCCAAGTTTGTGGGATAGTTTTTTATCTTGTGAGAAAATATTCCTAGCCACTTGCTCACCTTTTCTCTCTTTTTCCCTTCCTTTTAGAATCTTTGTGAGTATTGGGTAGGGATACTTTCTAGTTTTTGAATGATTGATGCTATCATCTTTAAAAGAAGAAGAAGATACTTCTTTTTGCTTTTTCTAAATTTTCATCATAAAAAGTAGCATAGGTTTTTGCATGGTTTTGCTTTTGCTATTTCTAATGGGAAGTCAGCAACTTTTCTCGAGTACTACATGCATGCTCCTTCTAGTTCTAGCTAGCTTCCATTTTCCCTTCACGATCTCCCTTTGTTGCCTTGTCAGTTTTCACTCGAATGTAATCAAAATTCCCACTCATGAAATAGACAAAGACATATCCCCATTATCACAAAGGAAGTGCCACAATCACCCAATTAGAGTTGGTGTTTTGGTCTATGACTTTTCAACCAAGATAATAAAACAAAACTTGTTCTTTCTTGCTAGTGCTGCATCTTTACTAGTTACAACACTTCTAGAAAATTAGCAAATACAAATGAAAAGACTAACAAAAAAATTTTGTCGGTAGATTGCGATGACCTTTATTGATATAATTTTTCATTCTTGTATCTATCAGTAAACACATCGATAGAAAAATTATCTTGGTATATACCGAGGGAATTGCAGTGAAAAATAAGAAATGAGAAAAAAGAATCAAATAGCATGATGACATGTAACTTTTACAGACGATATTACCGATGAAATTAACACTAAAAATTTCATCAGTATATACTAAGGAAGTTGCGGACAGAATGACATGGCTTTTACCGACAAAATAACTGACAAAGTTACTTACATAATAATTTTATCGGTAATGCCATCGGTAATATTTAATTTATGACCTGGCGATCGACCTTCCTCTCCCCCTCCCTCATTTCTCCTTCTTTCTTATGTATTTTTTTCTGCAACAAACAGCTATCCCCCCCCCCCAATCTCAACACAATTCAACCTCTCACAATAATTTCGACAACCACAACACTCAGTTCGTCAACATCTGTGTTTTGATTCAAATTTTATTGAAATTCTCCACTTTAAATAAGCAAATCTACCCTTTTTTTTCATTTGAACTCAATTTTAAAATGTTAATTTTTTTGCATATTTTTTCAGTATATGTATTTTGTTTGGGTTTCTACTTGTTTTACACCAATAAAAATACCGATCAACTGTACATTACATACAGGTGTACCAATAGAATGTGTCTGTTGGTATATTCCAGTGACTATAGGAATCGTTCATCTTCTTCCTGATATTGTTCATGGTGTTCATTACATACAAATATATCGATGAAATGTGTCTGTCAGTATATTACAATGACTATGAGAATTGTTCACTTCTCAATGTGCTTATAATTAAAGTTATTTTGACTGTCCATTTTTGTCCCAACGGCTTCACTGATGAAATGGAAAGTCATTGGTAATATTTTGAGGGCTTTTTGAAAAAAAATTATGCAATGCCGCAACGTCGAGAAGGGGTCCCTTCACAGCAGAATCCATTTACCCGCAAGTATGAGGCCCAATTGAAGGATGACCTTTCAATGTAAGTTTGCTTGCATAACGACATGTTTAATAATTTTATGTAATGACTGCAATTTCAGGTTTACAAACATTAACGCTACGAGAACAATAACATCAACTTTTCAATCTTCGATGGGAATCCTATTATTTCAATGGAGCTAGGTTTCCAAACATTCTGAATGAAACCCGTAGCTCGATGCATAGTTTTCAAGGTTCAAAGTTAGCATTAACTTAAATATTTTTTATGTTAATTTGGTTAGTTTATCGAAATTACTAAAAATTTCTTTTTATAAATTTTTTACTTCAACACAAGTTTTGAATGGGAGAGAGATAATAATAATGTTGTGATGAGGGTTTGGGAAAATCATGTTGCAATGATAAGATTGAATTTGGGATAAAAACGAAATTATTCCATGTTGTCATACCCTATTTTTTTTATTATTCCCTAAAATTTACCTTTTTTCTTTTAAAATAAAAAAATAAATAATAAATAATAATAGCAAGAAGACTGATATTTTGGCAAAAACAAGTTGGAGAGAATTTCAAATATAGAGAAAGACCAAGCTGTAATTTTGAATGAATTGGGAGCATAATTCTACCCTATTGTACCAAAAATTGGAGAGATGATATATATATTCAAGGTCAAATTAAATTATTATTTGCATATCTACATAAAAATTAATTCCAGAGACATAATTAGATTTTTAATAGGCGAATTTGATTTAATCATGAGGCTTAATTAGTGGAAAATTAAGTTTGGGAGCCTAATCTGGGCTTAATTAAGAAGATTGGAATTTTAGAGGACCAAACTTAATTTTTATAAAGTTAATTTATTCAAATTAGGGGTAAAATTGCAAGAAAATTAGAAGTTTATGATCAATTTGGGGTTAAATTGAAGAAATTCATAGGCAATGACCTTTTTGGAAAATGCGCCAAACTCTAGGGACAAAACTGAATGAAATCAGGGATGAAATTGAAGAGAATTGAAAGTTTAATGATCAATTAAGGATTAATTTGCATAAATCCAATAAAGACAAAATGTTCATCTTCCACCCTTTTCCAAGCTTTAAAGGAGAAGAAACCAAAGACCAAAGTTGGAAAAAAAAAATTAGCTTTTTCCTAGTTTTTTTCCTTCTCAACCAGCTCTCTTCTTCCTCTTCCTCCATTACGCCTTCATCATTGTTGCTGCCACCAATTACACATCGGACTTCCCAACACCACCAGCTATAAGTTTGGCATCCATTGGCATACAAAACATTGGTTCTACATGCAAAAGGCTAAAAAATAATCACATGGCCACTAGCTGGACTAGTGACCATATGAAGCTAGGTTAGACCCGTTTTAGCCTAGCCTAGATGGTTGCACCGGGTCTAGCCCTTCATTTAAAAAATGAACAAAAAAAGAAAAAAGATTGTTAGGCCGTGAGCCAACCTAACCAAATCGGGCTGCATCCATTTCAGCACAGCCTGGATGGTTTGGTCGGGTCCAACCCAGTATATTTAATAATATAATAATATTAAAATATTAAAAAATATTTTTGAAAAAATACAAATTTCAAATTTTGAAATGGGAGTTTTAAAAATATTTGTGGGCCCTCACATGTTTTCCCAATAATTTTACATAATATCAGGCTATAGACTTATACTGTAAAATACAAACCCGGTATTAAAAATATATAATTTCCTCTAAAACTTCAAAAAAAATCAAAAAAATTTAAAAAATGAATTTTCATTTCAAAAAAACAAAAAAAAAATTATTTTCGTGTATATGGCCAAACCCTAAAGGTTTTTCATGCATATTTTTTAAAAGATAAAATCATATTTTTACCATGTTTTAAAAATACAAAAATAGATATTGTATATAGTTTATGATCATCCATTAGGCTTTAGCTAAAATATTAAAAATCCTTCAACAACTATTTTGTTTAATTAATATTTGTAGTGTTAGTATTTAGCTGTAAACTTTAATACTTGGGGTATAAAATTACATTGTAAAGTATACCCTTAAGTATTAAAGATACAAAGTGCAAAATAAATGCGATACTAAAATTTCACCCTTAAAATGATGAAGATTCAACCCAATAAGTTAAAGACTTCCTAATGAAAAGAGATTTACCTTAAACCTTACACAAGACTAATGGACATGAACACGACTTAGATAACAATCAAACAACAATGGAGCTTACCTTAGGTAGGGTGCATTGGGGTGATACATATTTCCTGACACAACCAGTCTCTTACTCAAACTCTCGAGGAACATTGAGTTTCCTAGTGACCATAATAGTAGGTGCTGACTCCTGAACTTCATATTATAATTTTATGATTAAACCCAAAACTCATTTCCAACACACTCAGGAGGCAGACTTGTCATTCTCAACGTTGTGCTCGCCATGACACAAGTAGTAAAATTTTATTTTTTATTTACTAATAAATAATTAATTTGTACCATATAGGTTGCTTGATTTTTGGTACGAGGCGCAAAAAAAACCAAAAAATATACAAAAGAAAAAGAGCTTTCAAGATGGAATGATGTGGTGGTTTGGAATGATTTCATATTGTCGTACGTCTCAGAGGTTGTCTAGGTGGAAGACATTCAGCACATGATGTCCGCATATTTCACACGACGTCACAATTTAGTGCGGAAATCAAAATCAGCACGTTCACAGTTCTGTTAACACACACATCGACAACTCTATTCTGTTTGTTTCACATGCAAAACAAATGGTAGGATTTTTTTATTACATCCATTTTCTTATTAGTTTTTTTATATAAATATATTTAACTAACAATATTTTTCTCTTGCAGGCTATGGTTCTTGGACGTAAGCCAAGCCCGATAGAGCTTTTTGATGAAACACATGTATGGAGTGATGATCGTCAAAAAAATATGTAATAGTTCGTAGATAACTGAGTTCATTACTTTGTGGTATGTTGGTTTTCAAAAAAAAAAATCTTAAGTTATTATTTCCTTGAATTTGATGAATTTATTTTTTCTTTCGATGATACATATAACAGCCAATTGAAGGTGAGATACAGGGATGATCCTTTGACCTATCCGGATCTCGATCCAGATTTGCGGTTAGAGGTAGGATCATCCAGTGGACGCGATAAAAATCGAGTGTATGAACTTCCTAACACTACAGCCGAGAACTTCTGGATGGCCTGTAGTGTTTTGACCATTGGATGCTCGCAATCGATTCTAAGAACTCAAACTTCAAAGTTCACAGTGATGTTAGACCAATGAGTACAGGCTCGGACAACCCATCTTAATGAAAAATATAAATGACTCACTGCTAAGTATGAAGAGCTTTGTTGATTGGTGATGGAGATAAGATCACAGATGGGTGGTATATGAACTTTGACTTCATACACATCCCTAATGGCAAGTTGTAAACTGTGAGTATCACCAGCCAACAAGAATAAGGAGCAGCAAATGACCTGAATGGATTGAATCCATCTATACATAACCTAAAATATAAGTTCCTTAATTCCATTAAAAATTAATGATTCACTCTATTAAAATGTTTACAAGCTTCGCCACCGGATAAGTGCACTATAACTCCATCTACCACATCATGTGAATGATATCATGTCATGTGCTCAACAGTCATTGGAGACATGAATAACATTTGCAGTTTATAAGTAATTGAGAAGAATCTAAGTTTTATATGGAATCAGACCCAATCAACTCTGCATTTTCAAGATAGTACAACATGCAAATATTTGAACACATATCAAATTATGTTGATTTAACAACATAAAAGATCTCTTTCATCATAAGGTAAAATGTTTCTCATTCATTCAACAATGCTATCATAACCGAGCTTACACAATCCATGATCTAAGTTGATGATAAACACTTATACAACGATCAATAATTTATTGTGATTTATACATCCATTTGATAAGGTTCATCATAATCTTTCAAAAGATTAAAAAAACTGATTACGTCTGCATTTGGTTCTTCATCTATAATTGAGCATTCACATGCATAACCTCAATTCATTCCTATCATATTCATATCCATAACCATATTCATATAAGGATTATTATTGTCATATATAAGTCCATACACATTGCTAAAACTAAAAGTTAACCAAGTCATCCTTTCTACCACGGTCTCGTAAGGATCATACAGTCCTCTGTGTGTAAATCAATACAAGTATTTCTCTATGAATTCTTTTGTAGAGGATGCATCATTGCAATGTCTGAATTAAGAAACTTTTTTATTTTTACACCTTTTACATAGATATTTAATATTGTCTCCACTAATATTTCTCAGATTAGATACAGCGTAAATAATAAAACTCTCAACCTTATTACAATAATTCATCCTACTCAACCTTTTAGGTGAATCTCGATCATCTTTGAAATTCCCAATGTGCTACAATGGATTGTTGAACACCTTCTCAAATTTATTTTATTCATATAAAACAATATTTTTCAAATTCCAGAGATGCTCTCCCTATTTCATTAGAAAAGAATATTTTATTTTTTGTGTTGAAAAGTATTATTTATTACTATCTTAAATAGATTTTTGTTGATCATTAGTTAATGATGGTTGAGTAACAATATTACATATGAACATAAAACCAATTTTGATTATTATAACATGGTGATTAATAATAATGTAATATTTAATCAAGATATTATAGATATGTAGCAACTTGAATATCATTTCTATTTTTTTAATGCAAATATCTTCCTATTAAGTAAGGTAAATTTATTCTAATTACGTTGGCTTTTTCATAATTTACTGTTATTTAAAAAAAAATATTTAGTAAAGAGACACATCTTTTAAAGCTCAATTAAATATCAATCTATAAAACTAGTCTTCATGCATGCATGTGTGTATTGCAAGTTCTTAAAAACACTACTATTTACATTATTTCTCTTTCATATCGATGTTTTGAACAAACATTATGGAAAATCTAAATATTTGAAAAATATTAAGCTTTTGCATTTAATATGAGAATGATGGTGTAAGATTGGAAACTTGCAAAATAAGTCTTATTAGAAGCTTCAAGGAATCCTATAATGTTTAAATCATAATTAGAATGATATTGGCAGAGAAAAAATAAGTTTTAAAGAACATCATTTAGAACACAATTCAAAACAACCCCTAGTACGAAGATCCATACACATTATTATCCCTTTAATTATATTATATTCTAAAACACGTGGGAGTTTCAATGTGCTTTTTTCACTATGTTAAAAAAAAAATTAATTTGATCCTCAAATTTTTTTTGGGTTGATTTAGTCCTATTTAAGGAGCAATTGATTTCAAATTCTTATGAAATGGTGGAATAGGAAGAGGGGAGACCAAAATGAAAAACACGGCAAACATGTGTGGTGTACCATAAGTTTTGAAAAAAATACACTCTGGTCCTCCAACTTAAACAATCACTCAAATTATACAATTTTGGTTCCTCAAAATTGTTTCAATTTTATTTTAGTACAGAGGTTTATTTTTGTTATTTCTTAATCCCTTGTTGAGAGGAGAAAGACAGGGATCGCTAGATTCCAGCGGTAAAAAGAGAAACTTGTCGTTGGCATCGATGTAGGCCACTTAAAAGCAGGATTTTGTATCAAATTGTTTCATTTGATTAGGGGAGTTCATATTAGGTGTTTTTGTACCTTAAAAGTTCATGAAAATAAAAAAGAGATGAGCTCGGGTTGATTTTTGGTTTTAGGTCGAGTTTGGTTTTTTAGGCGGTTTTTGAGTTTTTTTTAAGCCATTGATAGATTTGTCGTGATTTCTAAGATATTTTATAGGTATTTTATGTCAAAAACGGGTTGAAAACAGGTTTTTAGGTATTAAAAAAAAAACACATACACCTCTATTTTTCAGCCACCATGGTGGCCAGAATCTGGGCCAAACAAGCAACGCGACGCAGATTAAAAAAAAGGGCGAACAATGCAGGCCCACGTGTGGGCCCTAGTTAAATGGGTCAGGGCTGGCCTAACTTCCTAGGCCTAGCAGCTCCTAGACTTTTTTTTCCCATATTTTTTTATTTCAATTGATGCTTTTTTAAATTAAAAAAAATTATATTTACATTTGTACTCCTTTTTTTTTTTTTTAAGAACCTCTTTTAAATAATATTAATTTTTTGGTTATGCGTTTAATTTTTAGAGAGGTTTTCTGATTCATCTATAGTTTTGTTTTTATCTTTTGTAACTATCTTTTTAAAAAATAACAAATTTTTATTTTCAGATGATTTTTTCAATATGTGTAGCCTTACAAGTTATTTATTTTTTTTTTTTTATTATTCAATCAATTTAATATGTTTGTCTATTTTTATTATTGTTTGATTAATTAGCAAACATGATCAGGTAAATGTTCTATGTTTTAAAATTAAATGTATTTATTTACATTTGTCTCTTAGTTTTTCAAATTTTATTTTTAAGTGTTATTAATAATTTTTTATTTATTTATTAGCACATTCAATTCTTAGTTTATTTGATTATATTTGTGCATAAACTTTTTTATTTGTTAAATTTTTTGAACTACAAAAATACATTAAAAAAATTTATATAAAAAAAAATATTTTATAAAAAATAAAAATATATGACTTGCAATGGCTGTGGGCCACATAGCTAGTATTAAACTAGCAAGGGTGAGATTTTGTGTTCCATTTCGTGGCTAAATTCCAACTTCTTTCCGGGTAAAGATTGAAAACGATATGGCCATTTGATAGAAACTATCAAATCGGTTGTCAATGTATTTTTTTTAAAAAAAAAAAGATGTATAGATCTCAATTCGAATATCTAGAAAGAAATATCTTCTTGAGTTCTTGTGCTTGAAGTATAATGCACTGCAAAAAATGGAAGGCTGATTCATGCCTATCAAGGCTATGTTGGGTAGGTTAATAGTGAGGGCTTTGGGCTTAATAAGTTGTAAGGAAAGATCCGAATAAGTAAAATCAGGAAGGGGCCCAAAATTACTTTGTTTCGAGTGGGAAAAAATTACATTCAAATGCGGTGAGCGTGGATCCAAACGCGACCTTCAGATCTTCAGTCTGACGCTCTCCCAACTGAGCTATCCCCGCTTTTGCTTCCTTATTCTCTTACTTTTATATATATTATATTTACTATATTGTTTGAGCATATTTACTAGATTCTTAATTTGAAATTTTTCTTATGTGGTCCGTACGATCATAAATTATTTTGTTGTCAGTTTTCATGTTGATTTAAATTATATTATTTAGGTAAAAAAAGACAGGGGGGGTAAAACTAATACAGCCCAAGTAGAGATTTCTGTTCATCTTTTTCTTCTTTTTTTCTGAAAAGATGATGAGCTTGAATCTTAAATATTAATAATATGGAGATCTCTCAGATAATATATAAGCTTCAGAAAAAAAGGAAAATTGATGAAAAAATATCATGGGGCCAATGAGGTATCGATAATTTGATGTTGTGGGTGAGAAGGACTCCAGTTGATGCGAAAGTTCTCTTTGAAATTAAATTGCTGAGAAAAGCACGACAAATCACCAAGTCACCATGATGCATGCATGAGCGAAGCAAACGTAGGGATTTACTTTAAAGAGTTGAGACATTCTAAATTTATAATGGGATATTTCAAACTATAATTGCTTTCCATGGGACTACGCATGGAGATTTAGAATGTATTTGGTATTATGGTACCTATTATGGTTGTGATTTGAAAAAAATTGTTTTACAAAAAATATTTTTAATTAAAATTGATTTAAAAATATATATATTTGGTTAAAACTGTGGTTAAAATTAAAATTCAACAAAAAATAATTTAATGTGTTTGATTAAAAGGTCGTTTGTTTACGTGGTTGCTTCTACGTTTGAAGCAACCACAGCAAACATTATCTTTGGTTATATCTAAAAACACAATTTATTTTTGGTGGGGTCCATGTAAATTCACGTTCTGCACGTGAATTTCACGAAGCAGCTCCTGGCTGCTTTTTGAAATTCAGCATTTACATGCACAGTGCAATTCACTTGCACTATGCACACAAACAGTGCAAGTTATTTGCACTGTTCGCGTGAACAATTTTTATTTTTTAGTGTGTTTATTTTTTTATATTTAAAAAAAAAATTAGTTTAGAGTGAATTAAATTTACTCGCATTGTCATGTAAACAATTTTTTTTTCCGAAAAACTAGTATAGAGTGAATTAAATTTACTTGCACTGTAATATCAAATCAATTTTATTCCTAATAATATTTTATCTAATTTTATATAAAGTCTTATTTATTTTATGAAGTAATAGCAATAGTTAAATCTACAAAATTTAAATTAAAAACCATTAATATTAATTTATATATATATATTAAAATTATTTTATAACTTTAACTTCAAAAGCATTCTTAACAAAACACATTAAATTACTTTTTATTCAACCTCAATTTTAACCACAGTTTTAACCAAACACCTATTTTTTCAAACCAACCTCAATTAAAAATACTTTTTATAAAACAATTTTTTTCAAACCACAACCACAACAGCTACCACAATACCAAACACACTCTAAAAGAATACTTTTTAAATTGAGGTTATATATATATTGATGGTTTTTAATTTAAATATCATAGATTTAACCACTGCTATTATATCATGAAATAAATAATATTAATATCAAATATTTTTTATTGTTCCATCAAACTATGTGTAATTTCATAACATACGAAATTTATCCAACAAGAACTACATTTCCCATGGTTTCTTAAGCGTGCAACAACATCAGGTAAAATATCATTAAGAACAAAATTAAGATTGCGATCAAATTCTGAAAATGTTACATCATCAAGTGATCTCTTTCTAATTTTTTTTAATAAAACACAATTAAAAAAATTGAATTTTTTTTAAACTGGATCGGACCCGGCAAGAACAAAATTGGAATTGCGATTAAATTCTGTAAATGCTACGTCAGCAAACGATCTCCTTCTAATTTTTCAAATAAAACACAATTAAAAAAATAAAAATTAATTTTTTTTACTAGGTTGGACCCGGTTCAATGCAATTAGTTTCGAATCGGACCCGGACCGATCAGAACAATGAAGAGTGACTCCACCGTTCACTTAATTAAGTGAACAGTTGAGTTTTGATCTCCACTAGTCACTTAATTAAGTGAACATTCGACTATTGGAGAGTCTCCACTGTACAAAAACACAGCAGGAAGAAGCATGAAAAAATTGTTTCAACTGAACCTACGGTTAAACTTTATTTTTTGTGGGTCCCCTTAGCCAAACCACAACCACTACTTATAACAAAACAATGAATTATCGAGTTTGAAAAATATAAACAGCAGTTGTCGCATAGCCAAATGCTCTTTTATTAGGAGTGTTAAGATGCATTGTTTTGCTACGTAGGAGTGAGGTCTCCTTATTTATAGTGTGTTTCAAAAAATATTTTATACAAATTTTAATTGTTTTTATATTTTTGAATTATTTTAATATATTAATATCAAAAATAATTTTTTTACAAATAAAAAATATATATTGTTTTTTATCTTAGAGATTTGTTTTTCCAAGAACAAATAGTTTTATTTTTAGAAATGCATCATTCAAATATATTTTATTTATATTAAATATAAAGAAAACAAAAAATTATAAATAAATTATAATAATCTCTTTGAAACACTATAAAACTACAATATAATTATAAAACAATAACTAGTGTTCGAAAGAAGTGAACTAAACATTTTTTTTATATAAAAACAATAGAGAGAGAGAGGGTAATAATTTAAATTTAAATAAAGAATTAATAAAACAAAAGATGTCATGCATTGCCGCTCACCTGGCCAACTAGCCATGAGCTTAGGTGAGCTTGGAACAAAAAACCCAGGCCCACGTATTCTTGCTGATTTTTCTTAAAGGAAAACTAACACATACACTCCAGTATATTTTTTTTCTTTTTCTTTTTTATACTAGATGAAAAGTCATTTTCTGTTGCAAATTTGTCATCGATATTTTTTGATTAATTAAAAATGTTATTTTCTGTTGCACATTTGTCATATATTTTGGTTAATAAAAAATTAAGATCCGAGTTTTGAAACCCTAAAACACACATATTTATTTGCTGGAAAGTAGTTTTTTTTAAAAAAAATAAATTACAAGAAAGTGAATTATTTTTCGATGTTTGATAGTATAATGAAAATAAGTTGGAAAACACTTTTCAATGTTTGGTTATGTCATGAAACATTGTTGGAAAATAACTTATTGATATTATATTTTTTTCAAGTTTATTAAAATAATAAGGAATAAATCTTACAAATTAAAAGGTTGAATGAAAATGAAATTGAAAACAAATATAATTTCATAAATTATCTCAAATAAAATAAATAATAATTAAAATAATAGAGATCAAATCTAAAAAATAAAAAAAAATTTAAAGATGAAGAAATTAAAATAATAATAATTACCATTTTATAAATTATTTCAAATAAAATAAGTAACAATCAAAAGAATGAGGGCCAAATTTAATAGATAAAAAATTATAAGGGAAAAGCAAATAACAATTATAAAAATGAGGATCAAAATTAATATAAAAATTAAATTCTAAGGGATGAAATTGGAAAAAAATATTCAAAATAAAATATATATAACAATCAAAAGTTTGAGGATCAAATTTGATATAATCAACAAATAATATAACATTTCTAAATTTTTTACAACTTTCAGAAAATATTTTCCGTCCAAAATAAAAGGAAAATACTTTCTTGAAAACCAAGCCAAATTTTTCTTTGACCAACTTTTCTAATAACAAACAAACATAAAAACGTTTGGAAAATGACTTCCTATAAATCACTTTCTGAGAAACAAATGCCCCCTAACTCTCTGTTTTTTTTTTCACCTGAAAATATCTTAAAATACACTTTAGAAGCCTTAAAAACTCGCAGCCACATAATAAACTCTAATCTCTCTAAAAAAAATAATTGAATCAAAAAGAAATTTAATGACCCCAACCTACCTTTTCAACATTGTGAGAGGAAAACATAAACCACCTCCAGTAAATCCATTTGAAAATTTCAATCCATTGACACAGATCACTCTTTTTAATGACTAAAATGTCAACAAGCATTAACTTTCTCAATCCTCAGCATGTTTAGTGACATTCTCTCTACTGTCTCAATTTTTAAGGATTGAAATGTTAAAAAAATAAAGTATTTGATCGAAATTTGAAATATTAACATTCCAAGGACCAACAAAAAATAAATTAAAAAATATAGAAACCAAATTGAAATTTTCTATGCTAATATGGAAATGGAGTTTGTTTTGTTTTTTTTTATTAAATTTGAAATGTATTCTTTTAATTTCTATTTTTAATAACCGATGAATTTTTATTTTATGCAATCAGTTTTCAATTCATCATTAAAATATCCCAACATATTTTGAGTGCATAAAAAAAATATAAATTAAAGACATCTTAACTCATAAAATCACAATCATTTTACTTGAAAGGATGAAACAATAATTAAAAAAGTTTAATGATAAAAAAAATATATATGCACATTATTCATATGAACAATGCACACCCTATATTTTTTAACAGCCAATAAATTTTTATTTATAAAATTGGTTACTCATCATTAAAATATCCTTAAATAAATTTTTAGAATGAACCAACGATTAAAAAAATTGGATGGCCAAAACTATATATATATATAACAGCTCACATCCCATAATTTTTATATTTGTTAGTGTTAATTAAGTTAGTTCATATATGACCTTTTCATTATCAAAAAATTAATATATTACTTTTCGATTATTATTTTTTAATTTAATACTTGTCTCATTTTTAATGAATCAAGGTGTTGGAGTAAATTAAAGAAATAAAAAACAGTTGTTTTGAAGCATCCTTTACTACTAAAAAATAGATTTTATCAGGCATAAGAAACATTTTGAGACTTTTGGTAACATGTTTTTTAAAGGATTAATAAAAATTCTAAATAATAAAATATATTTGATAGATTATTAATTATTAATTATTAAATATTAAATATTTATTGATGAAACGTTTTTCTTAAACAAACAATCCTAAAATCTCATCTAGAATTTCTTTTCAATTTTATAGCAAGATAAAATTCAATTTAAGTTTTTTTTTATATTATTAACTATTGACCACTAATATTAATCTTTTAGATCATTCTTGTTAAACTCAATCCAAGCTTAACCTAATAGATCAAGTGACAAGTTAAGTAAATTTATCTAATTTTTTAAAAAATAATATTATTTTAAAAATAACATAATTAAAAAAATTAATAATTTTAATTAAGTTGATCGAATTATAAACAACTCATATTTTTGAATGAGTTTAAATCATGTCAGTTTCCTTTTTTTTTTAATTCATCTAAAATAGATTTAACTAGATCTTAAATCCACCTAGCAGACTAATTTAAATTTCATAAAGTATTCTAAATAATAAACATATTGATTGTATTTGTAGGGGGAAAAACAGATATAGAAAAAAAAAAAAAAAAAGATTAAACCAATTGTGACTGAAGATAACAGAATAAGCCCAACGCTTAGATGAAATCCGAAACGTAGGCCCATATTACTTCAAAACCGGCCCAGACAAGTCTTCTTAAGAAAACCCTAAATCTTCACTATATAAATTACTTCCTCTGCCGTCAGCCTAAACTTTCCTCCCCAGTGATAGGGTTTTTGCAGCCGAAGAAGAAGAAATGGTACTCTTCTTCCCTTCCATGTAACAACAATTGCTTTGTTGATTGATGGTGTGATACCGACATGTTTGTATGTTTGTTTTGTAGGGGAAAGGAACAGGGAGTTTTGGTAAGAGAAGAAACAAGACTCACACCCTCTGTGTGCGATGCGGCCGCCGCAGCTTTCATCTCCAGAAAAGCCGTTGCAGTGCTTGTGCTTTTCCTGCTGCCCGTGTCAGAAAATGTAAGTTGCACCCTTTCTAATGGATCGAGAGTTGCTTCATAGAAGTTCTTATTTTTTATTACTTAAAGCAAGATTTGTGGTTTCTTCATTGCTTCTTAATTTATTTTGTTATTTTCTTGTTGCTTTACTTGAATCTTTTTAATATTTTTGGGATTTGTATTTTGATCGACTTTAACCAGCTTAAGACCTTTTTTTTATTCAATCTGAGTTTAAGAACGAGAATTGCAGCTCTGTTTCCATTCCAGGAAATGCTCCCAGGGTTTGCATGTTGTGTTTGTAAAATTTGTGACGAAATCATTTGGTACCTGTTTCTTAGATAACTGGAGTGAGAAGGCTATTCGCAGAAAGACCACTGGAACTGGCCGAATGAAGTACCTCCGTCACCTGCCACGCAGGTTCAAGACTAACTTTAGAGAAGGTAAAATTAAAACTCTGTTTGTTGTTGAAATTTGTTGATTGTTCATGTGATGTGAACGTAAATGTATCTTCTTGTTTTGGTTTTGATGTTCTGTTATTTTTTTGGTTTATTTAGGTACTCAAGCAACTCCAAGGAACAAGGGAGCTGCTGCAGCTTCATCGTAAGTGTTAGAAGGGCGATGAAAGCGTGTTTTATTTCAATGTTTTGAATTTGCAAACAAGAAGTTTTGAATTGTTGTTCCTTGTTAGACACTGGGAATTGTTTTCAACAATGGAGAGTTACAAATGTTTATCCTTCTGTTATGGTAATGAATGGTGATCACCTTTTATTTGTGTGCCGCGCTCATCTAATATATAACTTTCTTACGCCTCATGCCATCCAATAAAAATGGTTGCAATTAGGTTGTTCCTTGAACATGCATTTACATGGTGTTTTTAAGATGATGAACTGTGATTGTCACAGTGCAGGCTTCTTAAACATCATGGTATCTTAGCTAAACGGGTCTTTGATTGAGATGTATGGTAAAAATGGCAGAGCTGGAACTAGCTGGCCTTATTTTTACGTTCTGGTATTGATAAATTTTATTGTTATGGAATGCGTTCTTGAGCGATGCTCTATTCAAGGTCAGGCTTCAGTCTGCTTTCAGGTTATCATATATCAGTTGAGCAATGTAAGCCTGACTGCGTCTGTTGTGGTCAGGAGTTTGGGGTCTCATTCTATGTGTGCATTGTCTCATAGCTCCGCTTCCATTGCATGATTTCTGTTTTATATTGGAGACCTGTTAAGCAGAGACTGGCCATGTTCAGAAAACAAGAGGAAAAAAAAAAACAGTTTTCGGTGAATCTGATAGACCTTCGCCGGCTTTCTGATTTATCCCTGCCATAAGGTGGTGGTGGTGTGATTTTTAAGTTGGATAGCGTTTATAATCAATCAACTGGCAACTTTTGTTGTAACAATCCGTTTGGCTATATGAACATGGGAAATCAATTCTGCATCCATAAGATGCAGTTTTTAGGTTTTGTACGACAATTTATTAAAATAATATTTTTTAATTTTTTAAAATTTATTTTTAATATTAACACTTACAAAAAATAAAAATAAAAAATTGTAGAAAATTTCATGAAAAGTCATAAAACCGCAGATCCTGCTCATCTTATCCGTTTCTGGCATAAATAATGGTTTGTCAATATTTTTGCAAGAACTCTCAAATCCGCCATAGAAACCCAAAGAAATTTCGATAGATCATAGTATCGTATCTATTTAGTTCATTCTACAAGCCAAAATAAATTTGGAAACAGCAGTGGCACTCGATGCTTTGCAAGCATTTCAACCAGAGTGCTAATTAATTAATCAACTTCAACATCAAAACTCATCGAGTCCTTCAGTTAAACCAGTAGCAGAGTAAATCTGAGGCATTATAAGCAAGTAATAGGTTCTCTACTTTTGTAGCAAGCAGAACTTGCAACCACTCCAGCACAGCCCTCGTATCAATGTAGCAAGGATACGATATATATTGTAAGGTGACACCGTTCAGCCTTCCATGTAAACAACCACTCAATTTTCCATGTATTTGCCTGTCCGGCTCTTCCCATCTATATGTTCTTTCACTCTTCGTTTGAATTGGTTAGCACAGTGGAACTTGCCGGAGCACCATCGCTAACTGTTAGAGACAACAGCCAACTCAAGTCGGTTAGGGTCTCCATCCCACCTATGGGGTATCAAATGCATGGAATTCAACAAAATGTATAAAACTTATAATCAATTCGACATATTTGGAATTTAGCTGCAAATCCTGCCAGGATCAGCAATGGCAATGTTACTAGAATGGTCTGTCTATGATGTAAATGGAAACTCACCAGGGGACAAGGGAAAAGCTTTTGATTCTGCATTCTTTTATCTCAGTGTTTGAGCCAGTAGTTTCGCAATTGAGCCATGTGCAGTAGCATCTCATCACGACCTTGATTGGTAACACCACTGGTCATGATCCAAGGAGGTGCTGTCTCAAAGAAGTGACGTATCAGCTCCTGAAATTCATTCACATTTTCTTCGGGCCTTTTCCCTCCGTTTTTTTTCTTCTTCCTCTTGTCGCATTTGGTGAAAATTAATGTCATGGGAACCTGAAAGGCAAGAAATAAACTTTTAGACATCCTCCCACTCCTCCAACCATGACTTGGATATAGATAGCAAGTGGTATCTCCAATGGAGAGGCTTCTGATCTACAAATAACTTCTAGCAAGTTTCTAATCTCCAATGGATATTTATACAAGACTTGAAACCCCAAAGTCTATTTATATAAATACAGGGGAAAAAAGATGCAACTGAAGCCACTGGAAAGTGTTTGCTCATGCAAAGTTAAGTCTGGAACATCCTAACCAAAACCAGCAGTGTCCAAAAGGGGGAAAAATTGCACATGCATCGTCAGCAAAATATTTCTCAAGAAGCTAACTGCGGCAGGTCATCAATTGATATATTCCCTTTATCTCATCTAACAAGAAAGAAGATTTCACCTGATTCTGACCCAGCCAACTGGCATATTCAAGATCAATTTTCTTTGCAGGAATACTAGCATCAATAAGAAGGAATACTGAGACCAAGGTGGAGCGATTGAGAAAATAGTCTTTGGTAAACTTATTCCAATCTGTTCGAAGTTCCTGCGGCGCAGATGCATACCTGTTCAGAGCAGAGACAAATGCAAAACAGTGCAAATTTAATGAAATGGACAAATTAGATAAATCAACAACAGAAGATCAAATTCATTTAAACAGAAAGAAGTGGATAAAATTAGTTATGATGCTTGAGAAAGTGAAATAGGCACTTCTAAGCACCAATCAACAGATAGTTAAGTTTATTATCAACTAAACTCAGTTTACTCCCCAGAAAATAGATTCCAAACCTGAAAACAGCATTCGATATTGCACCTATACAAAATTCGTACATGATTAAAACGAACCAAAGCATTGAAACCATACCCATATCCAGGCAAATCCACCAAGTACCAGCTATCATTGACCTTAAAATGATTGATGCACTGCGTCTTCCCTTCACCAAGAACAAAAACCAAAACAAAAAACACAAATAATAATCAGTTCTAAGCTACAAAGTCTCTTCCTTTAGAGCACCCCAAATTCAAAACAAGTCACTTCACTAGTCAAAATACAAATGCCACAAAAAAACCCATAATTTCTTGCTGAAATATCCATCACATAACACAAAAACAGACATGAATAAAAAAAAATAAAAAAAAAATACGACATTATTATCAACTAACCAGGTTTTTTTGAGGTAAGCGCAAGTTTCTTTCTTCTAACAATAGAATTAAGTAGAGAAGATTTGCCAACATTAGACCTTCCAACAAGAGCAAACTCAGGCAAACCATCAGAAGGACAATCTTCAGTTTTAACACTACTTTTAATAAACTCAGCTTGAACAATCTGTGCATCCCTTGCATACTTACTCAACACAATATTTGACCCTTTTAAAACCCTAGCACTTAAACCACTACTATTCTCATTGACTGAAACCTCAGTGTCTGGTGGGATAAAGAGTTTGTCAAGTGAAAATTGGGTTTGGGTTTGTTCTTGGAGTGCTAACAAATTGTGAGCTTCTGTGAAGGGAATGGATTCTGTTGTGGTGACTCTGGATTTGAGCCTGGAAAGGGTTGAGAGTTTAAGTTTGGTTATGAGAGGAAGGTTGATATGGGTGTATGGAGATGAAAGGGGGTGAGTGAATATAGAGAAGTGAAGTTTTGGAAGCCGAGAAAGAGCCATTTCTCTGGGTTGCCTTGGAGTTTTTAAGAGGGTGGAAGCATTAGCTACAATGTCTGATGTGGTTTTGACGAAGGAGGGTGCCGCCGGAGGGGAAATCTGACTAGGGAAGAGAAGATGTGCGGATAGTTTAGCTAGGCTTAGCCCGATAATTCTTAGATTATTTGAATTTACCTGAATATTTTGACTGATTAAATTAAAAAATTAATTTCAGATCTTAAATTGAAATTAATGTAATTTATTAGATTTACTTGATTAATTTATTTATTTTTCTATTCTTACAAATTATATTTTTCATTATATAATTATATATTCAATAACAGTTTATATCCTTAATAATATATTTTGTTTAAATTTTTGGTTTAATCCAGAATTTTAAATGTAATTTATAAAAATATAAAAGAAAAGTAAAATTTATATCTAACTACATGATGGATTTTTTAATTATTCCTTTATTTATTTATATAAACTAGATTTGATTAGTTTAATATTTGATAATAAAAATTTATAGATAATTATTTTTATAAGACTTCCATCTTAATATATATATATATATATAAAATAAAAAATCTATTGTTTAGTTATACTTTAAATCTTAATATTTATATAATTGATTTCACTTTACTCATATTATATACAATCTCACATAATTTTTTTTTTCTCTGATTTTATTCAATTGCTTTCAAGTGTGTGTTTATTTTTATTATTATTTAATTAAATAAAAATTTGATTCTAATAAATAATTTTATTAAATATAATTAGGCCAACCGATATATTTATCTTTTTTTTTTTTTTTAGTTTATGGCATGCATAAGATTTTTTTTATGTCAAAAGACGTGATGGAAAAGCTTGCAGATTTTTTTTGTGGCAAACAAATTATCCAACTCGGGAGAAGCATCTGTAGTTTTTTGAGATAATTTTTAAAATTGATTTTATTTATGATTTTATCCATTTATATTTTTTTTCTTTCAGATTTGATCGTCATTCTTGTAATTAGTTTTTTTATTATTACTTTAGCAAGTTTTTAATTTGATATTTTTTTTCGGTTTCATCATTTAACATTAAATTAATTGGAAATTGAGTTTTATAGTTAAGATCGAATCTAGAATTTAATGGATTGTAAGTTTTAAAAATTTATTTAAAAAATCATGTTACTTTTGACAGCACTGCTGGTTCGCGGGTCATACCAAATTGGTTCTGCTCTCTTTGAAAATTTTTAGTGGGCATCACAAGCTTACCTGCATTTCTTCCTCAACCTCAACACATGCTTACAATGCTTTCAGCTACCTGGCTCTGCATAAGACGCAAACCGACGGAAAAGTCAGACTTCTATTCCTGTGGAGTTGTGCAATTGGAGTTTATAACTGGGCATCCACCTATCAGTACTACAGAATCAGTGATGAATGAGAGCTTGGTTGCCTGGGTGAGTTCCCTCTACATGGCTTTTGAATCTATTTTTCAAGTTCTAGACATGCCTCTTAGTTAATGTATGCTTGAGACCTTGTCGAAACTCCGTTCCGCTCTATGGGCGGTACAGGCTAGGCCTCTACTCATCCAAGCTCTGGAAGATGGAAGTTTTGAAGCTCTTGTCGATCCATGGCTGGGCACAAATTATAATAACAGTGAGATGGCTAGCATGGTTGCTTGCGCTGCTGCTTGTGTGTACCCTTCATCCTGGATCCGACCAAGAATGAGCCAGGCAACTCTTCTTAACTTTCCTTTGCTTTATCATTTCTAATATATTATAATTACACCTCCAGCCAACTAATAACGTGGTTTTGAGCATTAAATGCCTTCCTCAAGATCAAGAAACTATACGAAAACCAAACAAGACTTATCGCAGATGGATTGCCATTAAGTAATCAGTATTTGGTTGTTATATGAAACTAAATGTAGCTGTGATTCTGTTTGATGGGTACTGAAAGAAGAAGCAAACATACCATGATGCTTCCAAAATGTTAGGAATTTGTTTTGAATCAAACAGATAGTTCGTGCTTTGGAAGGCCGAAAGTCTGCAGATGATCTCAAAGCAGGAATATTCAGGCCTCCACAGCATAATGCATGGTTCTTCAAGAAGTTCAAGTTCCAGTACCTACCAATACGAGGAACATGAAGATTTTCAACATGGCAAGGGGCAGTAGGCAGGATGTCATCAGTTGTTACACTGGAACCACCAACGAGCATGAACCAACCAGCTCAAGTAATGATGTTAGAGCCAAATTTTTTTTTTTTTTTTGTCAAATTACATTAAAACAAATCGAGAATGCATGTTAAGAAGCTTTGGTCTACGACCTCTGTGCTGCTTCAGCTTTCACTCGTTGCATGAAAGAATTAGCAGGCCGCCCTAAAACTAGGTGCACATATATCTGCTAATTCATATGCATGTGCTTGCACAATATGTTTGGTGGTACATGGAAGGTGTTATACATTGCAATTTGCATAATGCTCTACAAAACAGTGTCCTGTTGCATTGCACATTCAATTGGTTTTGGCATAAACACTAATCAAACACCACAACTACAGTTAGAGGTAACAGAATAGGAAGAAAAATGGAATGTGGGATATAATTAAGAGTGCCTCAAATACCCTTTCGAGCAGTGCTTCATTTGGTACCTGGCATTTTCTTTGAAAGTTCAGACTCCAGAAACATGTTGGGATCAGAAATGAAAGCCCATTTCACCCTAAAAATTAAACTGGATAGTCATGTTTTCCATAAGTTGCAAATGTTACTTTACTGAAGATTCCAGCACCGGGGAAGCCTCCAGCAACGAAAATTGAACCTATCAACTTCAGTTTCTAAAGATATCATCTGAGACCTAGTAAAATCTCAAAACCACTAACCAAAAAAGACTTGATGACATCTTTATTTTTCTTTTTTAAAAGAAAACAATCAAAACAAAGTTCCTTGTATTTGAAGCAAGGCAAAAGAGTAATCCTATGACTTTTCTAAATTGCTCCCATAAAAAATAGAAGTTGCCAGTTCAGCCTTCTTTGATTTTTTTTTTTTTTCCAGTTTTTAACCTTATTCTCTTACCTGTGTATGCACTATGATTACTGTGGCCTGGAATGAAACATTAAGTTGAGACAGGAAATCATCCACCTGTACCTTTTTTCTCCTTGCCAGACAGAAGAGATATTAACCGTTGCTTCCAAGGAGCATCCTCTTGCTGCTCAAGCCACGATAGAAAACAGCTATCCAACAAGCAGAAGAAGTTGACATACAAAAGCTGATACCTCACTGGTACAAATCGGAAATTTCCAACTTGAACAATTGGCCATATACCTCCTTCCAAAATAAGAGCTGGTACAAAGTCCCTCTTCAAATCTTCCTTGATTTGAGGAAAACTCTTTCCAGATGCAAAACCCATGTAAGAGAAAAATACAAGCAGATCCAGTGGTCCAAAGATAATCCCATCAAGTGCTACTTTAGCACCAACAAACCGCAAGGAATTTGGACGCAGTAAAAGTCGTGACCTTATAAATCGGTCTAAACTTTCATACCTGCAACAGTTTAACAAGAAACAAATGAAATATGACTTGCACACCTCTGCATAAGAGTATCACATGCAATTCCATCAATTTAAAATCATTTGATCCTGGTAGTGGAGTGCTAACTCCAGGATCCATGATTTTCAAAATAAGTTTTTCAAAAAATATTTTCCTTTCAATTTCAAAAATAAAATGTATAGATGAAAATGATAGAAAACACTCACCAAAAGTGGCCAACAGGTCCAACAAATGCAAAACCAAACAAGCTCGTGGTCGTTACTCGTTTCCAATTAATCTTTAATTCTTTCTTCTCTACCTGACATTTGAAATAGAAATCAATTAACAGTGAAGTGGTGGAAACAACTTTTATGGGCTCCACAAGCTTCTCTTTTCTTATAAATTAAAGTTTAGCATTGCAAACATTTTCCAGCATGGCAAATCACTAGCTTCTATTCATCACGTTCTTTTAATCCCAGAACAATCAAGTTTCCAATTTGTATAAAATCATATGCAATTCAAGGATCAGGTTTATCAAAAGCTGCATATTCAATAATGCAGAATTATCATTAATAGCAAATTTAGAAAGAAGGCAGCATCATGCAATCAACATACAATAGGATGATACAACACAAGACCCCAATGACAGAAAACAAGCAGAAATTTTGAGTGTTAGGATTAAACCATGTGGTGGAGCCACCTCCAACAGCCAGATGAATGGAGATTGAAATACCCAGATTTCAGTTCAAAGACACGCAGTTTGAAACATTATTGAGCAATTTTTGTCCTTCAGTAAACACTTCATCAAACACAAAAGAACTGTCAAGATCAGATTAAATAATTTGATCCGCCTGAATGCCAAATTGCTACTAATTCCATTGGTGGTAAACATCACGATGTCACCACCCACAGACCATTAAAGGGTGCGGGTGCAGCTATAAGGGGTGGCTATTCTGTCAATGACCATGAGTGAATCAAAGATGATGAACAAAGACTGAAGATTCCAGCCAGCACAATGACCATGTTTATAGGGGAAGAGAAAGGACAGTGTACTCTTTGCAAGGAACCTATTTATGAAACCATTCATGAAGAACATGTTGGGGTTCTACAGTTTAACACAACAAGCACACCATGGTGAGACAATTTAAGAAAACATTTACAAAGAGCATGAAGACAATGAAATTGTTAAGCTATCAATTTCTAATAACAAGAACAATAACTTGTTACATGGGATTCTAAGGAGTAACCAGATGATATAGTCGAGATCCACTTGTATTAAGTTAAAATGAGTATGAAGATGATGAAGAACAAGAGTAATATCTCCTCTGAGAACTTGCGAGTTGTTCACCATGGGACACCATCAAAGAAACTAGTCAGTAGTGTTGGCTAATCTACTGAGAAGGTCTGAGAATCAAATCCAACATACATGTCGATGTCCTTGTAGAATATATAACCTTACAAAATAAAGGATGAGATGCTATCTTGTGAATACAAGGAGTTGTAAAAGGCTGTTCCTCTGTAGCTTAAATAGAAGTACCACAAGTATGTCCATATAAAGGATTTGAACATCCTCCATCCAGCGAAATGCTCACCACAGTTCAAGAGCATATATCATAATCTAAATTCGGATAGAGATGATAATGATTATGATGATAGTATATCCTTCATCATTACTCGAAACAAACTAGATGATGCTGATTCTGAGCTTTCTCAAACATTCGAAAACAGTCGTTCCCCAGCATAACTCTTTAGCACATGAATAATAAAATAAGGTGGCTTAATCTTCAATAAAAATGAATCTATCATGTTCTAGATTGTAATGGTAAACATGAAAGAAAAGTTCAATCATGGACATCAACAGAAAATATATTGGAAACCATTTTGCCCTTGGAATCACAAGAGGAACTGGTTGATTTCAGCACAAGATGGGTTTCACCTGAATGAGGAACTAATTTATTTCTCAAAAACCAAAAACGCAAATGCCAAATCAATAGACAACATTTTCATGTATTACATCCCATATAAAAGGTGAGATTTATAGTCCATCCTCATTTTATTCCACTGATGAAGTACAATAAACAGATAAAAGAAATAAAAAAACAAAATGGCACATACCCATTTGCCTCAAACATTGAATACATCCATACACACATAAAGAAAAACCAAATAGAATGAAAAAAACTTGAGACATACTCATTTTCCAAAACTAAAGGCAAAGTACCCAAAAACAGATAAAGACAAAATATAACAAAAAACCATCATATAAAAAATGGGATTTTCTTGAATGATAGGTTATGCCTGTAATTACCTTAATTTGACGATATTTCTCGGCTGTATAGTGAGTTATGGACTGTGCAGCTATATCACCAAAACCCCAAATCACTCCTGAGCTAATCATCTGTGTCTTGACTGGATGCACAGCCAAGCAATTCTGGTACCATCTCCACAACTTCAACATATCTCCCTATGTATTTTCTTTTAGAGAGATTTTTTTAAAAAAAAAATGGATTTCTTCTACATGGATTAGTGAATATTCAAAAGGGTTTCTTTTTAATCTAATTTTTAGCTATAAAGTTGGATGCGCTCCTCATTCTCTCGTTTTTCTTTCCCAAGATCTCCGGGAAAATGAGAATTACCCTATTTTCCGGGAAAGGACAAAAATGACCTAGTTCCTGCAATATGTGGTTGTACTAGTGTCCTGGTGGACTGCCACTACCTGGGAAACGCTAATGTTGTGGAAAGCTGTACCTTTTGGTTTGGCCAAGGACTGTCTGGGCTTTTCATATTGCTGTGGTAAGAACGTTGGGCTGGGTTTAGGCTTCACAAATTTAATTTGAACCCCATTAACCTGAATAAATAAGTATTTTTTAAATAATTATTTTATTCAATAAATAAAAATAGAGTATATATAAACCCCAAACCACTCAAATCTAATTGAAAACATATATTTATATTATATTGATACATTCAATTTTTTTAATAATATATATATACATATATATTAACTATTTTATTTTTTATTAAATAATAATAATAGTAGATAATAAATATCGATATAAATATCCAAAACCCAATTAATATTTTATATATAGTTTAATTCTTACCCAATAGATAATGAATAAAATATAAATATTAAGAAATTCAACATACAATTACTCATTGTCATTCCCGACTGAGTTGAGACCACAATTATAAAACTTAATTAGGGATCAACCTAGAGCAAAACCTAAGTAACATGTTAGAAGAGTCAACCCAAATTTAATTATTATTTTTTTATAACGGGTTTTGACCGAGTTAATTTCTTAACTCATTTTTATTTAACTCAAACTAATTTGGTTCTGAATCAATTGGATCCCAGATCAATTTTTAACCACCTAACATGTGCTTACTTTAGATTTTTTTTAATAGAGATTGAAGCATAATTTTTTAAAAAAATTGTCCAAGCAAATATACTTTTTTATATATAAATACAAGCAAAATATATATATATATATATATATATATATATATATATATATATATAACATTATGCATGTACTATGGATATAGACTCATTGCATTATAGACCACACTGTAGACATAGAGTATTTGCATTGTGGATGACACTGTAGCGTCATAGAGGCGTTATCTTTGCTATTTTTTAGTAAAAAAGTGTTGCTAAGGGTGTTGTCTTTTCTATTTCATGTTCCAAAAGATGTTGGATTTGGCTGTAAATCACTTCTAAAAGGTGTTTGGTTTGGCTTGGCAGCCAGACCTAATGTTATTGGACTCGACTTTCAGCCATACCCAATGATCTTGGGTATGGCTAGGCAGCAAGACCCAACGATCTTGGGTTTGACAATGCTATTGGGTCTTACTAAGATGCCAAATATTTTCATTTTTATTTTTTTTTACCTCTTTAGATTTTTTTTCTTTTTTCTTATTAAATTTTTTTTTTTCATACAGTAAAGAAAAAATAAATTGAGGAAACTTTTTTTTTACCTCTAGCAGGACCCAAGCTGGATCCAATAGCGTTGAGTCATGCCTCCAGTAGGACTCAATAGCGTTAGGTCCTGCTAACTGTGGACATAGATTTATTGCACTGTTAATCACACTATAAACATATAGTATTTGCACTATGAACGACACTATAGCACCAGAGGGTGTTGTTTTTTGTGTTTTTTAGTCAAAAAATGCTATTGAGTTTAGCTTGGCAGGATCTAACGACGTTGGAATCTGCTGCCCAGCAAAACCCAATCGCTTGGGGTCCTGCTGCATGGCATGACCCAATAGCGTTGGATCCGGCTGTTTTGCGAAATCCAGTAGCTTTTGGACTTCTTGGCTGCCAAACCAATGCTATTGATTTTGGCTTTACCAGACTCAATGCTATTTTGAGCCTGCCTTGATCGCTACATCCAAAACACTTAATATATCTAAACATGGAGCACATATATTACTAATTAATGTTAAGATAAGTTGTGCTTAATACCTAAAGATTGATATGGACACCACATTACGGATGCATATTAATTTGATAATATCTTAGAGAAGGTGTAAACAAACTAACTCTGAAGAAAATATCGGAAATTAATTTAGGATCTAATGAGAGTTTACTTGATATCAATGAAACATGAAGCATCATTAATATATTTTGTTTGGGATATTTTTTATAAATAGTTTCAGAACAGTATGCTAAAATTTCTAATACTTTCATGCATTTTAAATTCCACATGCTAAATTATGAAAGCTGAATTGTTAGACAAAGGGCATTTTGAGTTAAATACAAACATTTTAGGTGGATCTTATGAGAGTTAATTTGTCATCTAAAGAGTATTCTGAATTAATCCTGTTATAAATATTATATTTGTATATGTTGCATAATTTATCTTAGTTATATAAAGATAAAGCATAAACCATTTCAATTGGTATTAAAATTATAATAATTACAATTACATTTAAAAAAATAAAACAAAACTCATTTTTACTCTGATTCTCTAAAAACAAACTATGAATAACATTGTATATTCTATATTGTTTTTTTATCCTTATTTTTTTATTTTTCATTTTTCATTTAATTCTTGCACTTTATGTTTTGCATCTATTTATGTTATATTTTTTTTTATTTGCATTTTATCATATATGCGAAGCCTTCATATCATTATGTTTGTAAATTAAACATTTATGAAATTAATAATTTATTATTGAAAAAACTTGTGATAGCAAGGACCAAAATTAAGAAACAAAACTAGGCATTTCAATTTTTAATGTTTAAAAGGCATGAAAAACTATAGTTTGTCCATGAAGTTTCAATGTTTTATATATTTAGTCCTTCTTATTTAAGGATTTTATATTTAGATTATAAACTTTATTCTGTTTGTATTTTGATATGTGTGTGTTGAGGAATAAGAGAGAAAGTTGTTGAAAAAAAAAGGGAGAGAAAATATTTCATCATTTATATTTTACCAATAAAATAGATCAATTTTGATGTTAATATGTTTGTCTTAAAGTATAAAGTTTAATGGAGGTGATTGGAATTTTCATCTTATAATTAAAAAAATGATTTGTTTTTTTTTTGTTTTTTTTTTCCCCTTTTATGATATTTTGCATTTAATAATGGGTTTATTTTGGTTGCTATGATCTTTTATAGGTGTTTTCAGTTAAGAACAAGTTGAAAAAATATATTTCTAAGGTCCAAGAATCGAAACCCCAAGTCAATGGCTGAAATTTAAACTAAATAATGACACATCATTTACCTATATAGTTGATGTGTCGTTTCTTTTTATTAAAATTTTTGAATAAATGATGTGTCATCAACTCAATTATTTTTTAGCCAATCCTTTTAGGCCCAACATCTAACATCTTTTTAATTACCTTTCTATAAATGAAATAATTGAAATTATATTTAAAATATTATCCAAAATTTCTATATTTTTAAAATAAGATTATATTTTTTATAATAATATTTTACAATTACTTTGTGAATTTTTATATATGAACCTAATATAAAGATTTTATAAAACAAAATATGCTCATGGATATTAAATGAAAATTAGATATATATTTTTTATTTTTTATTGTCAATTTTTCAGATTAATTATTATTTTATTGTTTTCTCTTATTGCATACAAATTATCAAGTCATGATTTTTCTATTTTTTTTATTAAAGCTTGCTTTTCTAATTATGATAAGTTTCTATTACGAAAAAAGACTCATAAAATAAAACATATTTTCCTAAAATAATAATAATAATAATGAACAAGGAAATGAAGTTTTGATTGAGAGATGCATTTTATCCTCCTTAATTCAAATCATTTATGTTTTATAAATATTTATTTTAATATCTTTTAATTCTTTATTAAAAAAACAAGCTACACATAAAAAAAACATGTTTTTATAAAAAATATATATTAATAAAAATTAAAAAATCACCTAATAAAATACATTCTTTTAGAGAATTTATATCTTTATATTTTTAGCAAATATTTATTTACATTATAACATAACTAAATAAAAATTGATTTTATATCACATGCAAGCCGAAAACTAGCATAAAAAATATTTGAAGTTCAAAACTATAGTCGAGCTTGATTTAACTAATTTATATAAATTTATATTATTGCTTGACTTAATTTGATATTAGCTCAAGAATTGAAATTGTAATAAAGTAGTTAATGGCATGTGAAAAAAAATAGTTAGACCCAAAATAGAATGCCCAACCAGCCTAATTTTAGGTCAGTCAAACATTTTTTTAAATTGGCTCAATAAGACTAATTTTAAGCCTACTCAAACTTTTTTTTAAACTAGCCCAATTGAGGCTTACGTATAAAAATAAATTAAGAAGCTATTACATAAAGAAAAGCTCAAGCAAGAAAAAAGAGAAATAAGTTTTGGTGTGGAAGTTGAGGCAAAAATAAAGAGAAAAAAGAAAAGAAAAGAAGGAACGAGCAACCAAAGCTATATCGTACGTTCGCTACATGTATGCACCACACCACTAAAAAGCTCTCACCAAGATGACTTAAATGGCACCAAAGGTCATTATTAGAGCTTCAACCATGTCGTACACGCCACAAGAAAGCAATGTCTTTCTTCAATACTATTGGGTGTGATACACATTATACATATATAAAAAATTCCCTCTTATTTTGGTCTTTGATTCTCTAATAATTCTTTAATTTGGTATTGAACCAACCTAACTTAACCCTCTTTAGTCCTTGTCTAATCTATCATTATCTCGAACTTAATTGAGGGTGAAGAAGATAAAAAAAAGGAAGGAAAGGCCATAACCAAACCCTACACCTAACCCAATGAAGGGTAGAGAAGAGAATGACAGTGGAGAAAATGCCAACATAAACCTGACCTAACTAAACCTACACCTAGCCTAATTAAAGGTGGCGAAGTGAAAAGGAAGGGGAAAATTCCTAGGGCCATCCAGAACAAGCCTAACTAGGCTCTCCTATAAGCTAGCCTAACTGAACCTTCCTTTAAGTAAGCCTAACATGACTCTTACACAAACATTGTTTATCTGTACTAGCCATTATCTTTAGCCAATAATTGTCTCTCTCAAACTAACCTTTACATCAATGATCATTCTCTAAATCTGACTTTGTACCAAGTCTCTTGGCCTAACTAATCTTTTTACCAATAACTATCATAATACTGATTCTGCATCAACTCTCCTAACCTGGTCATCCTTTTAACCAATGACTTACTCTCAAACACCAATTTTTTAACCAATGACTATTGTAATCATGAACCTGATCAATAACTTACTCTTAAACACTAATTTTTTTTTACAAATGACTATACTAATCATGAATTTACATAAACTCTCTTGACTTAATTACCCTTTCACCAATGATTTACTCTTAAACACCAAAATATCCACCAATAGTAGGTGTGGTACACCAACCAATGTCTCAACTTTCTAGGAAAACAGATATTTCTTATTATTTTTTCACATAAACTGGTAAGGTTTTGTGACATAAGGTATCTGGAAATACCATAGGTTAATACGTAAAAAGATGGACTAGGATAAGTTAAAACAAGATCATTTAATCCCATTACTCTTTTGTTCCATACACTCTATGTTCCACACACTCATTCTCTTTACACAAACATTTCACATGTCCTACATTTACTAACTTAAACATTAGAGGATCCTCTATTTTGACAAAGAACTTGTTTTGCATTATTTACTAGCTTGGAAACACAATCATTGAGAGCCCAAACCTATTCTGAAGTTTTTCATGACTTCATCAGTAATCAGTAATAACTTATTGTTGGATTGCATAATCTCCATTCAAGAAATTTTTTTTTTTAAATCTATACAAGATAAAATACATAATTCAATCTTCAATATCCCTTGTATTTAAAGATTCCTTTGGTGTTTTCTATTTATGATGTGTAAAAAAAAGAAAATCTAATAATCAACACAGTAAACAAGTGTTACTCTCTTTAAGCTAATCAAGATCTTTTCTCAAGTGAGCTACCCCTTTTTTATGTTGACCTTTGAGTCATATCCTAATATTTTATGTATTTTGATGATACCAATTAAATAGAAGCGGACTAATGATATGCTTGAATGAAATTATGTTTAAACATCTTTATATGAATATCACATAAACAAGCATGATGTTTTGAATGAAGAGATCAATCAACAAGTCCAGGTTACAAAGCAAGTGAAGACTTAGTTTTTAAGTGTTTATTTAATGTTTAAATGCTAATCTTTATATCATAATTGATAGCACAAATTAACATGAATGCACATATTTTACTTTGCATACATTTAAAAAATATTGATAAAATGGTCTTAAGAATTCACCATGATTAAAACTAATAAATTTAAAATTCTATATGAATTAGTCGATCATTTGATGATACCAAATGAACTGATCGATCACTTGTTCATATATGATGAGAACCTAAGAATTTAAAAGAAACAGTTGACTGATTGACTAAACTAATCTGAATCGATCGACCATTTGAGTTGTTAAAGGAACAATAACAACTATAAAAAACTAATTTTTGCTAGAACACACACACACAGAGCTTGTTTAATTGCATAATTCAGTATATAAATTAAATATAGATCATACACATATTATTTTAAGAGCAAAAACAACTTCAAATCATCAATTTTATATCATACTCATAATTTTGCATTAAAACCTTTATATGCTTGCACAAGAATATAAATACTAACACTCACTACACTTAAAAACCTTCATATGTTTTAAGTGATATTGAGTGAATTATAGATATATAAGCTTTAATTGTAATATATACTATTTGAGAGAGTATTGTTATATTTCAAACAATTATAATCTTTCAAGAATTTAAGTGAAAAACTCTTAGTCATTGGTGAGGTATATCACTAAGATGATAAATCTTGAAAAGAATATTTTTTCAAGTGGTGAAAAAAAACTTAGTGATGATTCATCTAGGATATTATAATCTTTGACTTGGATTAGTAAAGAATACAATACTTAAGATTGGTTTAGTGCTTGAGGTGTAGATGTAGACTTGTCGAAACACATTAAAAGTTGAGTTTGCAATTTCTACCCCTATTATATTTGTTTTAAGTATTTTAATTATATTATTGGTTAATTGTATTTAATTGAGTTAATTATAATTTTTATTATTATTAATAAAACAGGTAATTCATCCTTTTCTTAAATTTTATTATTACCTTAATCTTATAACAATATTTTCATGGTGAGCTGCTCTTCAGTTTTATTGACAAATAATACATGTGATCTTGTGAATATCGTGTATAAATACTTCTATCACCCATGCATCAAAGATAGATCACTCAATTCCCTCTAGCACCACCCAAAATTCTTGTTTCCATTTTCGTGATAATTAAAATTGACATGATTAAGAAGAAGAAAGGGAAACAATAAAAATTGACATGATAAAGAAGAAAAAAGGGAAAGATAATGAGGAAGCAATTTATCCAAAATTTCAGCCTCACCTCCGGCTCTCTTATCTTCAATTTTTGGCTTCTTATTTCTAAGTAATATTTTGTGGATAATATTTTTTTATCGAACCTCTGTGTATACTTACTGAACTCTTTCAAAAGGAAGGCCCCATCTCTCTTCCTCTTGCATTACCTTCAGCTGCACATCAGCCCTACAGGTACAACCACTTGACATCTACTTCTTCTCTCTTCATTCTCTAATACTTTGAAGTTCAGTGTTTGTGCTCTCTTGGAGTTGGTTTCTTTCTCTGTGGTTTGATGTCTTTCTTCTTGAACTCTTTTTGGCGTGGCTTTGAGACCTAGGAGTTCTTGTCTGATGTCTTTGTCCCTCTCTTTTTTATGATTACATATTGCACTGTAAACTTATTATCAACCCAGATGTGTTATTGAATCAGTTTCTAACATTGATGGACTTCTGATGAACTGAATTCTGGGCTGGATTGAACTGGGAGTGTTTGTTTTTGCTGTAAAAATAGACTTGATTGGTTTAACTGAAAGGTTTTTTCCCCTCCTTGTTTCTCACGGTCTAGGTTGTTGCCAAAAAGGCTGAAATGAGCCTTTTTGGGGCTTCATTCCATCTGTGTTAAATCCCTCTTTCCAGATTAGTGGTGACTTTATTGTTCATATTCTTTGCAAATCTGTAGGCATTCGCATCGTGTCTCCTTATGCGTTTTCCCTTTCTTTTCTTTTTTGCTGTGTTTATGGCAAGTTGCATATTCCATAAATCGCTAGATGTATCAGCTTTCTTTTTTTCTGCAGGAACTCCCCAAGTGCGAATATGAGAATGGACAAAAAATCAAGCTCTACATTTTGATTGCATTCCGTGTAAAGTTAGATCTAATCAGGGCTCTGCAATTGACAAGTAGGTGTTGCCTGTATGGGAGAATTTGATAAGGAGAGTGCTTTTCCGAGAACCTCCAAGAAAAATCAAGCAGGAACAGCCACTATCAAGAAACGATGGGTGGCATTACCAGTGAAGGTAAATGATTATAGTCTACATGCCTTCGTTTAATATTAATATGGTACTATAATTTATATTATCTTGAATCTAGTCTAGAACTCAAACTCGATTTGGTAGCATGTGATTATAATGTCTATACACGTTTTAATTTATGCATGCTTCTTGCAATGGCAATTTAACCAAGAAATGACTCACTTGCTAGATGTTAGCATATTGACACACTCTAGAATCTGGATGATGAGGTGGAAAGTTGAGTGATTTAGAATTTGAAGTGTCTGGAATAAAAAAAGGTATCACACATTTAGTTTTAAACGAGCAGCAGTGGACATGGGAAATAATTTTTTATTATGTTCATTAAGATTGATCACCTTATCATGACAAAGGTCAAGTTTTCTTGGTGTGTTGGCAGATCAGTATGACACTGTTGCCTTGCTTGTAAATATAAATATAAAAACCCAGGAAAAATTGGTCTGGAGACAACAACAAATCCTATGGTTTTTAATAACTGGAAGTGGAAATTTTATGCATTACTTAGTCATCATGCTTCAGACTCAATTAATGTATTTAATGATCCATAGCTTCGTATTTTCTGCTCAATAAATAATTAAATATTGTTTTGATTTGTCCAAATTTGATATCTATTAGCTTCTTATCTTCGTAGGGGAATAATCCAGATCATATGAATCAACTTCGTCCTACTTCAGAGTCTACGGATTTCCAAAGGGCAATCAGTTGCAAATTCTGCATGACCACAGATAGTTGCAGAACTGTGCGATCAAGGACAAAACTAATGAACTTTCTGGTAGAAAAGGGAAAGCCACAGGAAGCAGAGTCCATTTTTTATAGTTTAATTGAAGGAGGGCATAAACCATCTCTAATATCATACACAACTCTCTTGGCTGCCTTGACCATGCAGAAGCGCTTTGACTCCATATATTCAATTATCTCACAGGTGGAAGAAAATGGAATGAATCCTGATTCAATATTTTTTAATGCTGTTATTAATGCTTTCTCTGAATCTGGGAACATGGAGAGTGCCATGGAAACCTTTTGGAAGATGCAAGAAAATGGAATGAAACCCACTACAAGTACTTATAACACCTTAATCAAGGGGTACGGAATTGCCGGTAAACCTGAAGAGTCTGTGAAACTACTAGAACTTATGTCCCAAGAGGGAAATGTGAAACCCAATCTCAGGACTTATAATGTTCTTGTCAGAGCATGGTGTAACAAGAAGAGAATTACAGAGGCATGGAATGTAGTTAATAAGATGATAGCTTCTGGGATACAACCTGATGTGGTTACTTACAACACTATAGCAACTGCCTATGCTCAGAAAGGAGCACTGGATCAGGCTGAAGGTGTGATCTTAGAGATGCAGAATAACGGTGCGCAGCCCAATGAGCGAACTTGTGGCATCATCATGAGTGGTTACTGTAAAGAAGGGAGAATAAGGGAGGCGTTGAGGTTTGCATACAGGATGAAGGAACTTGGCATCCATCCTAATCTTGTTATATTTAATTCACTGATCAAAGGCTTTGTGGCCATTATGGACAGAGATGGAGTTGATGAGGTGAGCTCTGACCAATGGTTAATGTTCATTTGAGAGATATTGTGATTGCCTTCAATGACACTACTCCTTGGTGGTGATTAAAACAGCTACAAGTTTAATATAGCTGCAATAAAAAAGTTTTAAGCTTTTAGCATCATAAAGCTTTTTGCTGTTGATTGCAGCAGTTATTTTTCCAAGCATGCACTCACCTGCTATTCATTCATTCGCCGGTTCACGATATATTCTATTAGAGCTAGCAATGAGGCCACTGTATGTAGGAGTGAAATTATGGTGTGTGAGTTTGCATGGCTACACAACAAGCCTGTTTCAGAAATCATGAGCAATGTCATGTGTTAGGTAGAAAGATCTGGTTCAGTTGTGTATTGGATTTAGCCATTGTACATTATTTGCAGGTTCTCAACTTGATGGAAGAATTTGGAGTAAAACCAGATGTCATAACATTCAGTACCATCATGAATGCGTGGAGCACTGCAGGATTTATGGAGAAGTGCAGGGAAATCTTTGATGATATGGTGAAGGCGGGCATAGAACCTGATGCGCATGCATACAGCATTCTTGCAAAAGGTTATGTGCGTGCACAAGAACCAGAAAAAGCTGAAGAACTCCTGACTACCATGATTAAATCTGGTTTCCAGCCAAATGTTGTAATTTTCACAACTGTTATCAGCGGCTGGTGCAGTGCTGGCAAAATGGACTATGCAGTTAGGGTTTTTGACAAGATGTGTCAACGTGGAATTTCTCCTAATTTGAAAACCTTTGAGACCCTAATTTGGGGATTCGCTGAAGCCAGGCAACCATGGAAGGCAGAAGAAATTCTCCAGATTATGACAGAATTTGAGGTTCAGCCTGAGAAATCAACCATGTTGCTTGTTGCTGAAGCATGGCGTGCTACTGGAATGACAAAAGAGGCAAATAGATTTCTTGGCACGATGAACAGAAAGGAAATGATCGGTCGAAAAGAGGCATTGGAAAAAGAAATACCTGTTGGAAACCTAGAGAAGCTGTATCACAAGCAAACAGAAGGTGCCCTGTATTCCAATATCTTGCAGATACCAAGTGCAGTTACAAATGACATGAAAGGGTCTCCTGCGCCTCTTAGAAAAGGTAGGATGTTGTTGAGAGATGCTGATTTTCCGGTGGAGTGCTCATGGCTTGCTACAGGATCCATGTCTCTTTCTCATAGTTGTAAATTTGGGTTAAGGCTACCAATTATCTGCCGCAAGCAGTCTCAGGCGCAGCATGGTCTGTATGGTCAGCTTGCACAGTCATGTACAGCGGTGTTCTTGAACTGAAGGAAGGCCAAATACTGTTTTCTTTTGATGTATCCATGTTCATATCTCCCACCCAAGGGAATTTGCCACCATACTGCTGTAGATAGTTAAAGGAACTTTGTTTGCTTTGGACTTACTACAATTTATCTACTCATAATTCGTTGATAACTTGAGGACCGGAAACGATACTCTTTACCGATTATGAAGCAGAAGGGAAAGGGAACTCATCTGTGCTTTGTAATGTTGTCTTTCAAAGGAAAACATCCCCAGGCTATGATGGACTTTAAATGAGGGTAAATGAGAATACTTTATGGCATGTACTAAAATGATTTACTTTCTCGTAAAATATGAAGAGGAATATCCCACAGGACAAATAAAACCAAGATTGTATAGATGATAGCAGAAGCAGATTACAGAGACGGAAGCAATACAAGAAAAGCAGAAACTTTAACTCATTACTGAATTTTTTATATATATATATATAATTTACCTTTCTAAAAGATTTGTAACTCTTTAAATAAATTTAAAAAACATAAGTAAATTTAAGAACTTACCTAAACGAAAACCTGGAAAAAAAAATTATAAACAAACTAAGAAAAACATCATAAATAAAGCTTGAAGAATTCTAATGTAAATAGAAAAGAAAAATTATAAACCAGCTATGAAAATATAATAAATCACAATTCTAGATCACAATTAGATATTATAGAAAGATTTTTCCAATCTCCAATTATGTGAATTTAAAAAAAAATCCTGCATCACTATCATAGAACATGGCTAAACCTTTTCCCCAAGGAAATGAAAGAACCATTGAAAATTACGAGCTCTTCATGATATGCTGAAAGATCCTGGGGATGCAGCGGACAAGACATTAGACACTAGAAAATTGCAGCAGTCCAAGCTCAGTCTAAGAGGAGCACTTGTTGAACCCAGAACATCCTTTTGTTTATCGTGGCCAGCTTTGCTTCATAATGATTTCATCAACTCATTAGATAACAATTATTAAACAAAAAGAAAAAAACGAAAATCTGCTATGTTATTTGATGAGTTTTAATTTTATATTGTGCTATACAATTCAGAGATCTCCAACGTATAAAATTAGCACAAGAATGAAGATAAAAATAACATGTTGGATTCCTTTCATTTATACACACTACTTGTACATACAAAGTACGAATTCTTCTATCGAATTTTGCCTGATTTCCCTTGCGAAGTTTGCCCTTCATGATCTGGAGGAGAAGGAATTCTGCTGACAAGCCATACCAAAACCACACCAACAAGGGCACCAGAGAGATGCGCAATGTGATTGACAGTCTGCACTGGGTAGCCTCCACGAAAAGGGCCTGTCATAGCTGCTGACGCTTGAGCTGCCTCCATTACCTAAGGGATCAGAAATAAGCATGTAGAAAATGAACATTCTCATTTTTCCATACATATTCATGAAGCCAGACAAATACACTAGGTTGATTGAAAGCCTTTAGAATATGATGTTTAATTTCAACTTACAAGGAAAACATAACAATTCATGCAGTTTTAAGTTGAGATAATGTATCATTTACATCCAGACAGTTTTTTCAAGAAGCCATAACTATGTTCAAACATTTAAGCCTTCTCAAAGAATATTAAATAGTAAAATCAAGGCTTAAGTATAAGAAGGGAGGAGATTCTATTCCCATTTTACCGTGAAGAAAAAATTCTCAGCATGAGCCTCTCATGTCTAAGTTCTAATTTGTAAGAGAAGAAGAAAAATTCACCTTCTCTATAACAAACTGGCCCAATATAAGCACTTCAAGAATCTTCCTCCAATCCCAGGTTATCTACAATTTAACAAAAATAAGGTCAAAAGTTCATGAAGATTGATATTGGAAAACTATTTGCAGATTGCACACTCAGAATACCTTTACAAGGACACTGATTGCAAATAGTCCAAAAACAGCACCAGAAGCTCCAACAGAAACTGCATTTCTGGGCAAAACTAACCATGAAACAAGATTTGCTCCAACACCCGTAAGAATATAAGAGAGCCACAATGCAAAGTTTCCTTCCTCTTCTTCAACAAGCTTCCCTGTTTGTAGAAACATGGTACGGTCAGTCCTCATTTTAAACCATTCAGACAGAATCCTGGTCAAGAAGCACACTCTAAGAAAGTAGATTGATGAAACTCTCACCAAAAATGTACAAGAAAAAAAGATTGCTTGAAAGATGTTCCCTGAAGAAAATACAAGCCAAGATTAGGAAAATAAACTCCACTCACAATGAAAATCAAATCGTTTTTCACACAATCATATTGTGTGCTTCAGATAAACACTATCAAAAGCACTTGAAGTTTAAAATTTAATGCAAGCTTAAACAACATAAAGACCTCACCAGCTAGCATGGCAGAATGTTGCTGTCACAAACTGGTACCAAGCAGGCCAATTATGATACAAGTAAAGAGATTTAATGCTGCGAACCTTTAGTAAAAAAGGAGGAAAAAAACATAAAACTTGTTATCAGCCTAACTTCCTCAAGAACATAAACAAGATAGACTGCTAGTGCTAGCTAACTAAGTTACTAAAATCACTTGCTATAGTACCAATTGACTTAAGATCGATTTCCATGGAAGAATTTAGAAAACTGACGCACCTGAAAAATGTGATCTGCTACAAACATTCCGAGATTGATAAGTATAATCCAGAATATCCCATTTACGCGCTTCTCTGGTTTCCTTCTTTCTTCTGGCTTACCAAGTTCCAGCTGCCTTGTCATATCTAATGCAGACAATCACATAATAAAAAGTCACTAAATTTCTTTAACAACATGAGAAATCAGTCAAATTACTAAGTATCAGAATCTAAAGCGTTAAATCTCTCTCAAGCACCAGTTCAACACTCATTACACAATGCATTAAACTCTACACACCATCTGTTTGTGAAAAATTCCAAAAGAAACAAAACCCATCAAAACCCGAAAATAAAAATGACAGAGCATAAATTAGTTACAGATTTAAAAGAGGTTTTCTTATATAAGTAGACCAAGAACGAACCTGATCCATTGCTTTTGCAAACAAAACGAGACGGGGCGGCAGGGAGAGAGCGAAGGATACAAGGAGAATTCGTGGGCACGGGGAGCTTTGGATGAGAAAAGCGACGAGGAGGAACGGTAAGAGAACTTGGGAAAGGGTAATGAGAAGCGATAGGGGATAATGCGAAGGAGTAACAACAAGGTTTTAGTGTTGAATTTTTTTGCTGGAAAAGGAACTGAAACTGCCCCATTGTTTTGTGTTTTGGAGGGAATTTCCGTTTCTTGTTCTACATATAGGAGCGGATGGGGAGCACGTAAACGACATGTCTTTGGTGTTTTTTAGTTATATATATATATATATATATATATGTTATTTTCAATTTTTTTTATATTTGACTACAAATATATATATTCATATTATTTTATACAGTAACTGATTTTTTAAAATGATGTTAATATCATAATCTCACATTACTATAAAGATTGCGGTTTAAAAAAAAATAATATTTTAAAAAAGAATTTTTAATTATATATTTTGTAATTTCTGTAAGATGAATTTTTAGATATAAAATAAATGAATAACAAGTTTCCATGAATAAGAAAACAAGTTATTTTAACTTTTATAAAATTAAGATTTAAAACATAATTATATATTAAAATTTCAATATGAAAAGCAAAAGTTATTTAACTAACTAAATGGAATTTTCTCTTTGATTAGATAAAAAGAAAAAACCACAATCATATCAAACAATAACAATTTTTTATGTTAGATTTGAATATTGTTTTTTGGCCTAAAATGAAGAAATTACAACTATATCTTAATTAATTCTATTAAGGTTTCTATTTAAAACAGGAGGTTAAACCATTTTTTTTATTAATTTAAATTTTTTTACTTTAAATTAAAATTTTTTAATGTTTTTGAATTATTTTGATGTATTAATATAAAAATTAAAATTTTAAAAAATAAAAAATATTATTATTTTAATATATTTTCAAACAAAAATATTTTAAAAACAATCCTATTTTTTAACCCAACTATTCAAGATTGAAGATTTAATATTTGCATTATCACTATCTCCATGGACCAGTTACACTCACATTCGATTATTCTTTTCAAGATAAAATTGTTGTTTGAGAAAATGTTAGTAATCAGCAATCAGCTCTTTAGAAATGTAAAGTCTTCCTTATTTTTCCGAACGACAACGAAGCAATGGCTTGGTCAATGGGGCTGGGTACTATGCCTTGCTGTTGCCCTGACAGTCGGCCCAAGCCCAAATTCAAGGCCTTTCAATAATGTATCTTCAAGGGCCCAATGTGGGGGTATTAACATGGATTCAAGATACCCCACTAGTAGATGTTGGGCCCAATGTGGGGTATTAACATGGATTTCATCCCGATGGCCCACCTTAGCTTTGCAATGTGAAAACGGGGATTGCACGTAATTTGTCATTATCTGTCAACGTGACAAAAGATGAAAAGTAATATGACTTTAGGTGCAAAGAATAATATTCATTCACAATTAGCTTGGGATTCCAAATTTGACTCTTAGATGTATATGCGTCGTGTTATATTTTTAATATCACTGTTATTGAATCTGGTTTAGCTTAATAAGTTAATATAAAATTTAATTTATTTATTTTTAATTTTTAATTTTAATTTAAATAAATTTAATTTAAAGTTGATTTTGTCAATTCGGTGAATCAACCAATAATTCAATTAAAATCTATTAATTTTTTTAAAAAATTAAAATGATATTATATATATATATATATTTTAAATCAAGTTAATTGGAATTAATTAACCCTACTCTTGACTTCCGTTTTATTTTGAGTCAACTCCAAATTAGATTTAATGGCTATCACCATAACATAAATATGATAAAATCCTTTAAAATGAGTTTGGATATGAAATCCTAATGTTTTATTTCAAACATGCAGGAAATGTGTGGATCCTATCTATACATCACTAATTTATATATATAAAAAAAATGTTGCCAATATTTTTTTAATAATTATTAAAATAACAAATAATAATTATAAAAGGTTGTTAGAGAATAATATAAATCATATATTAGAACCTCACTTATGACCTAACAGTTTAAGTTATTAGTTTGAGATGGTTTTTTAACATGGTTTCAGAACTTTAATAATCAAGGGATCACCAGTTTAAATCTCATCATTTCTATTTATTTGATAAAAAATTAAGTATAAGATAATGTGAGTCTGTGCAAGTTTTAATTCTAAGAGGTTTTTACTTAAAAAGTATGTTATAAAATAATATAATTATATCTTGAGACCTCATCTAACTAACATGCTTATATGAATAGTGTGAGAACTAGTTTTGAGATTTTGAATATGTAATGAAAACTAGGGTTGGCATTTTATCATAATTATATGACAACTCAGATTCGTGTTTGCAATTATATGGAACAATATATAGTACAAAATGTGAATAGATCAATTGGGAATTAAAGTTCTTTTGATGATCAACTGGCATTTCTCCTCAGTCTTGTGCCTACGAGATCCATTTTTTTTTTTATTAAGAAAAAAAAAAAAAGAGGGGGAAAATCGTGTGCTTATTTTATAAAATTTGTCACCCGTGTGAAAAATAGAACAATTAAGGTTCATAATTGAGAGGATTTTTGCAATCACTGAAGTGAAAACATCAATCCTTCAAACTTTGTTTTCTTGATTATAGAATTACTAGTTAATTAGACCATGCCGTGTTGGGTTAGATTAATATTTTCAATATAAAAATTATTTAAGTGTTGTTAACATGTTTTATAATAAAAAAAATTAATTATAAACTTAAAATATGATATATATTGGACAATATTATTTTTAAGACTATAATAACCATATGTAAAACAAATCAAAATAATTCAATATTGTAGGATGAATTAAAATATATATATATTATAAAAGGACAAAAAAATTTGTTTGTATTAACTCGAGTTAACCTTCCAAACTCGCGATTATTATCATAATATTAGGATGACCCCATAAAAATTAAATAAAAAATAAAAATATAAAAACCCAATTTTCAAGCAACCTAAAGTTGAATGATGAAATAGAAAAAAAAATCAATTAAAAAAAGAACAAAAAAACCCCAAGTTCACCCGGGATAACTTATTAAACTCGCGACCTGAGTTATGAAACCAAGATAACTTCATAAAAAAAATTATAAAGCTTTATTTTTCAATAAATCCAATATTAAAAGTTGAAATCAATAAAGGAGAAAACTAAATTCATGAGATTGAGATAACTTTACATAAAACAAATTGAAAAACAAATTAAAAAAGCCCAATTTCTAACTAACAAAATATTAAAGGATGAAATTGAAAAAAAAATTTAATTAAAACAAAAAAAACAACTTAGGTCAATCTAGGCTAACATGTTAAACTCGTGACTTAAGTTATAAGATTGTGATAACTTTATAAAAAAACAAAATAAAAATATTGCAAAGCTCTATTTCCAACAAATATAATGTCGAAGTTTGAAATTGAGATAAAAAAAATTAAATTTATGAGATCAAGATAACTTTATATAAATCAGATTAAAAAAAAAATATGAAGCTCAAATCTTAAATCACATTAAAGGATAGAATTGAAAAGAAGAAGAAGAAGATTGAGTTGTTGAAGAATTAAATTGAAAAAAAAAGAGCCTAAAATATCAATGGAGTCAACTCATGTTAACCTACCAAACTCACAACTCAAGTCATTAGATCATAATAACCTTATAGAAAGCAAATCAAAAAAATTACAAAGCCCAATTAAAAAAAGACTAAAAAAAATAATAGAGTCAATTCAGGTCAATCTGTCAAACTTGAGATCCGAGCTATGAAATCAGAATAATTTTATAGAAATAAAAAAAATTCAAAGTCTAATTTTCAATCAATCAAATGTTGAAATATGAAATTAGAAAGAAAAAAAATCGATCCAATTCAACTTAAATTAAACTATTAAACTTACAACTCATATCATGAAATTAAGATAAATTTATAAAAATTAAATTTTAAAAAATAATAAAATTTAATTTTTAAAAAATTTAATTTCGAGATTGAAATCGAGAAAAAAAAAGTTAATCTAGAAAATTGATATATAACCCAATAAAAAAAAATTAAAAAAAATTATGAAGCATAATTTTTAAAAATCTTAATAATAAAATTGAAAAATAACTAAAAAATTAGATTATTAAAAATTAAAAAATAATAATATTATTTTAATAAATAATATATTGTGAATTGAAGCCCTTTTTTTTTTAGTGTTTTGTTAATAAGAAAGGAAATTGCATGGGAAAAAGAATGGATGTAATCATTGTGGTTCGGCTGAAATATATCTGCTGCTACAGAGAAGTCAATGAAAAAAAAAGGATCCAATTAAAGCTGCTACCATAATTTTCCTTTCTTTTTTTTTAAATCTTTTGCTGTCTGGTTTGGTGTTTCGGATAAAAATCCAGCAGCCAACGAAACTAAAAATCATAATAAAATTCTTTTTTAAAGAGTAAAAAATTTACTTAATTATAATAAAATTTTAGTGGAGTTTCACCTAAACAAAGAATATCCAAAATTTTATCTCATTTAAAAATACATGTAAATAATTATAATAATCAAACACAACAATTCATAATTAAAAATGATTTTAGGCATACTTTTAAAATCAGGTATGACCTGGAGAGTAGACTAAACCAGGTCGGGTTAAAGAAAAAATAAAAAAATAAAAAATTCAGTGTGATCCGGCGGGATTACACGGAAAAACCCTTTACAATCCTTTGATTTTTTTTAACTAAATTAATGTTATTTTTAATTTTTTTAAAAATAAATTAACTAAAATAATCCAGTTAAAAATTAAAATTCAGATTTTTTACAGTTACTTGTATCTAGACACAATGATTGTAGGTTTACCTCTCAAAACACAAACCTCGTCCATGTTCAGATTGCGGCGCTAATCATGATGTCTATCTGTAATTAAGATCCTCGATTTAGGAGTTCATCCAATTCGTTCTTTAACTCTTTTGTGGGCCTGCTTCTAACTTTAATGACAAAACTAATTGCATAATTAACAGGAAATTAAGAGCACCCGTACGCACACCCCAGTTGGAGTCATCATGATTCCAAAACTTCAGCGGGTTCTGGTTGCCTAAACAGGACGTGCATTACTCTTGAGCCCAATTTCTTTCCTTTTTTTTTTTTTTTAAAGGAATTCAACCATTTATGTGTAGTAATTCTAACAAAAATAATACTTTGGGAAAAAATATATTTAATAAAATAATTTGAGACTAAAATTGATAATATTTAAGAGCATATTTGAGATCTGTCTTCTTTTTTATTTACCAAAAGATGAATGTGCACATTTATTAGCATATTAAAATATATATAAATATTAATTTAATATTTTCAGGTAAAAACTAATTTAAAAAACATGTTATAACAAAAATAAAAATAAAAACTCACCAATACTTTCAAATTCAAAACCAATTTGAAACCACTTTTATGGTCTGTTTGGAAGTGTAGTTGTATTTATTTTTTAAAGTGTTTTTCATGTCGGAATACATTAAAATAATATTTTTTTTATTTTTTAAAATTATTTTTAAGATCAGCGCATTAAAACGATTCAAATCACATATATTTTAAATAATAATAAAAAAAAAACCTTGCACAAGAGACAACGATTACCAACCATTCCATTTAACATTACAGATTGACATTTTAGAATTTGCGTTTTTATTTTTTAATTGTATTTGAAAGCATTTCAAGTGTATTTATTTTTAAAAATATATTATTTTAATGTTTTCCAATAATTTTAATATGTTATATAAAATAATTAAAAAAAATCATTCTAAAATATTTCTAAATAAAAAATATTTTTATAAAATATCATGTGCATGTAATAACAAACACATAAAATTGATAATAATGATCCACAAGATTTTATTACTCAAGTAATTTTCTATTACCCATCTCTAAGGAATAACACGTAATTATAGTTTGTTTTTGATGATGCGGAGTAAAGTGAATTATTTTTTAATTAAAAAATATATATATTTTTATCTCAATTGTTAAAAAATATTTTTTAAAAAATATCAATTTAATATTTTTAAATAAAAAATAATTTGAAAAACATTTTAAATTATAAAACCACAAAATTAAATATTCTCTTAAACATAAATGAGAGCAAATTGATAATTAGTACTTTTTTTTTTAGTTTTTCAAACTTTTTCTTAAAAAACAAAAACAAGTTGAAAAGCATTATTTTTCATGCTTCTTAAACTGCTTTTAAGAAAAAGGTTGGGAAACTTAACCAGCCATTGCTTTGAAGAGACATTTTACCTTGCGTGGTTTGACATTCTTGTCATGTAACATAAATACAATCATGGATTTGGTCAAAAGTTAACAGAATAAAAAAAAAATGTTTTGCCCTACAATGTGTTCCATGCTTTTGTAATTTCTTTTTTTGAACTTTTTAAAAACCTTTAGGTTAAATTCACTAAAAAAATAATAATATGCTTAGATACAATGTAAATACAATCTGCATCTATTTCATTAATTCTACTAGTATTTGTATTATTTTACTCAATATTGGTTGATAATCTTTTTTTTTTTTAACGTGAATATCTAAGTCAGCTTGCGTGTACCTCGATTAATCCCATGGAATTTAAAATTAATAACCATGTAAGCTTTCAGTGATTTCGAGGTTTGTAAAACTCGAATTGATAACTTATAAAGAGTAAATATAAGGCTTGATTAATTGAGCTACACCTCTCAGGGTTATATTGTTTGATAATCTTATCCTAACTAGATGTTGAAATGTATAGAAATATAATTTCAACTATTTTATTAAATGATATTTTTTTTATTAAGTTCATAATAAGTGTAATTAGATTAAAGAAAATATGAATGTTTTTAAAATTGCATCTGAGAAATAAGAAAATAGATAATGTAGAAATACAATACCTTCTCCTTTTCCATTAATTTATGCTATTTTAAATAAACTTTTTTCCCTCGTGTCTTTCTTATTTTTTCATAGGTTCATTTTCGTAGATGCAAGGCTAGTTATTTGCTACCTTGTTCACTACACTGGCGAACGCGTGCTTTTAAAAAATGTATTCTCGTCAAATCCTTCTTCTAGGAAGTTCTTGTAATGTACAAGTACAGAGTTTATATTGAATCATGGATCCTTTAATATTAAGAAAATTTTGAATTCGGGTGTTGTAGCTGTTTATGCTACTTTTATTCTACCTTTATTAAGATATACGAGATGAATGTAAGTTTTAAGTTGTGGTTCAGATCAATTTTGTTTTTAATTTAAAAAATACTTAGATATTTTTAATGTTTATTTTAATAGATTTTTTATAAAAATATTATGTGGGAATTGACTCGATGTAACTTAATTGACTTGACAAATCCAAAGATAATTTATTTAATTAGTAAAAATATAATTTGACTCAAAATAAATATTTAAGATGATTTTTTTTATATAAATATTGAGACGATAATATATTGGACTGATTCGGGTCAACCTGGATTAACCTGTTAATCCACATGTCAAGTCATTAGATCATGATATCCCTATAGAAAACATATCAAACAAATTATAAAGTTTAATTTGTAATAAACCCAATGATAAAAGAAAAAAATACAATTAAAAAAAAGAAGTTTGAAAAAATGACCAACATCACCTATTGAACATGTGATCTGGGTCATAAGATCAAGATAACCCAATGAAAAAAAAAATTAAAAAAAAAAACTTATGAAGCCCAGTTACCATCAAACCAATATTAAAAGATGAAATGAAAAAAAAATTTAATTAAAAAAATAACACAAAAAATGATTAAAAGTCAAGCCGGGTTAACCTGTTCAATTTTATGACCCAAGTCATGAGATGTGAATAACCTAATAGAAAACAAACCAAAACAAATCATGAAGTCTAATTTTCAATCAATCAAATGTTAAAGAATGAAATTGAGAGAAAAATTAATTTTTGTTTTTAAAAAAGAGGAAAACAACTCAAGTCAATCGAGTTAACTAATCAAATATGTGGTTTGGGTTATAAAATTGAGATAACTGCATAAAAAGTAAATTGAGAAAAAATATGAAGTCCAATCCTCAATAAACTTAATGTTGAAAAAAACATTTCATAAAAAAATCCAAAATTAAAAATAGCAATTAAAAGAATATAGGTTAAAATAGAATTAAAATAAAAAAAAGTATAACAACAAATTTTCACTTTGAGAGTTATATTGAAAAGAACAAAAACATTAACAAAAGAAGGAAAACAAAATCAAAAGAATGATAATTAAAATGCAAAAAAACATTGCACTATGAACTTGGATTGAATGATGAAACTAAAAGCACCAATACAAAATAAAAAAAATTGAACATGTAGAATTTTTCAACATGTTTTTTTACATAAGAAAATCATAAATATAAATCTAAAAATTTATGCACGCATCGAATTAAATAAATCACAAACCAATTATGTAAATAAATAAAAAATTTTATTAACAATAAATAAAAATATAATTGAAAAAATTGATTGAAAAACATAGATCAAAATATTTAATTTTGGAACGTCGATTATTTACCTTATTGTGTTTAATGAATTTATTTATTTAAATCAATTTGTAATAGAAATTGACACACATATAAAATTTGTTAAAAAAACAAAAGAAAAAAAAAACTATATAAGACTGTACATATTAAAAATATTATAAAAAATAAATATATAATCTATATAAAATATTAAAAAAATTACAAATAAATCATACTAATCTCTTAAATAATTCATCACATCCAATTTAATAAAAATAAATCACTATTTACAAAATGCTAAATAAACAAAAAAAAAGCACATAGTAAGGGTATTAATTAAATCATAAATTTAAAATTATCTTAAAAAAACATATAAAAAATATATTAATTAAAAAAATTAAAAAAATATAATGTCAAGCATTGCTGAGCATGATAAGTCAGGACAAATATCTAGCCTAGCAAGAAAATGATCTTAAGTTTTTTAACCATGATGGAGGATTAAAATGAATTTTTTCATTTCAATCTTTTATCTTTCAATACAACCAACCCTCCCTCCCAAAAAAATATATAATTAGATTTTATTTGGGTTGAAAATAAATCAATTATGTAAAATAAAAGTTTGAGGAACAAATTAAATTTTTTTAAAAACATTTACTATTAAAATCCACATTAATATATAAGGGAATAAACAGTAAAAACATTGCAGTAAAACCTCGATCTCTTTTAGTTTTTAGGTTTTTTTTTTTATATATATAAATACTATATTCACTTTTTTATAACATAAGTGGCCTCCATTAAATAACAATCAAACAAGGATATTTATTAGTGTCCCTTGCCTTATGTGAGACCCGCCTGGGGTCACTCTTCTGTCCCCATCCCTCTACTCTACTTAAAATTAATTACAAATCATTTGTATTTGACGAATAATAACTTATAATCATCCGGATTCTTAACAATTTCACACAAAAATCTCATGCAAATAGTGTGATCATTACTATTTTTTTTTAATCATTTAAAATTTATTAGATTTATCAAATAGTGTGATCATTACTATAAAATTTATTAATTATATTATAGGTGTTTACATTAGTTTATATGAAAATCTAGTAAGAAAGATTTATACGTAAATCATTTCCCTCGTAATTGCTACACTTAGTGATATTTAAAAGGGTTCAAGTATTTTTAATATTACATTATTGATAGACTAAAATTACTTATGTAAATTACTATTCAGTTAAGTGCGGTTTGATGGCATAATAATAATAACTTTTTTTTTTTATAAGGGATCTAATTATTTGTTTATGAGCTAACATTTATAAAAACTCAAGTGGCCCAAATAATATATTTTTTTAAAAAATAAATATGTGAGTATTGACATGGATAACATGTTTAATTTTGGTATAAAAAAATAATTTATGTGATCATTAATTTTAAAACATGTGAGATTATTCAAATTACATGCAAACTCACTCGAATTTCAACATTAATCTAAAAAAACAGCCATTAATTTTTTTTTTTAAACGAAGCCAGATTTAGATGAAAATATGGCCCTGTTGATCTTATTTAGAGCAAGTGATTCGATCCCGATGATAGAATCACATCTAAAAGTTATTCACTGCTCATAATTTACCCTGCTCCAAGGCTCCAACCATATTCAGAGCACCAAAGAAACAGTACACACACTCTCCTTTTCCCTCAAAACCTTCTTGGTCACTTCCTGTCTTTAAGAATCTATCAGCTCATAACACGTAGGAATCACTTCTTGGCTTTAAGAAGCTATCAGCTTACAACTCGTTGGAGCATAACAGCTACTAACGTCTCGTTTCCCTTTCCTCTCCTTTCTCTTCTGGTGTTTTCTTCTTCGGTTAGGAGTTCAGACAAACTAACCATTTGCATGCATCAGTATTGTTTCTTTGTAAGGAAAGACATTTAAAGACAAGCACTTTCAGAGAGAGAGAGAGAGAGAGAGAGACTTAGGAGAGAGTAAAAGAGCATTCAGGATCTGATAAATGGCTGAATTTGGAGGGAAATGGAGGGGTTTGAAATCGGTGTTGATGGTTTTGATCAACTTTTTGTTAGCTTTTGTGTTTGTTTCAGCTGAAAGAGGCTTGACACGTGAAGCAACATCTGCAAGAATGGATGAAACTGGAGATTCTGTATCCAGTTATGTTCTCAAAGCTGTGAGTTTTTTATGGCAGCCTGATCAACAAGGTTATCAACATGTTTGGCCGGTAAAAATCCCGATACCCTTTTCTTAAAGAACATTTAGTGTACATTAAAATAAAAAGAAATGAAAAGATGGGTGACTTTCTATGCACTGGTTATTTAATTAGTTGGTAGCAGATATGTAGAAGGAACATCTTTTTTTTTGCTGGATTGAGTGCTTGTTTTGTGGATGGAATCAAAAAGTGCTTGACTTGTATGGTTTTTGGTTTAATTGTTGATTAAGACTTTATGTGAGTTTGATATATATGAATGTTTTCGTGAGCAGGAAATGAAATTTGGCTGGCAAATTGTTTTGGGTTCAATCATTGGATTCTTCGGTGCTGCCTTTGGGAGTGTAGGCGGCGTTGGCGGCGGCGGCATTTTCGTTCCCATGCTCAGCCTAATTATTGGGTTCGATCCTAAATCTGCAACAGCTATTTCTAAATGTAAGAAACCATCGAATTTTCTTTGTTTTTAACCCACTCTTCCCCATTACAGAAAAAGGAAAACCTTCTTGATTCATGTGGTTAGTTCAGCTTCCGGAAAATTAACCTATCTACTGTGATTTATCAGTTTGACTAATGGGTTTGTGCATGCGAACAGGAACGCAGCATTCACAGAGGCTTGTTTGTGAGAAAATTTCATGTTTTACTAGCAAAGTAATGGATTTTAGTGTATATAATCTTGACAGGTATGATCATGGGTGCAGCAGTTTCAAGTGTTTACTATAATCTTAAGCTAAGGCACCCAACGATCGACATGCCCATTATTGACTATGACCTGGCTCTGCTCATCCAACCGATGCTTATGCTTGGTATTAGTCTAGGTGTTGCTTTAAATGTGATTTTTGCAGACTGGATGGTCACAGTGCTGCTCATTGTTCTTTTCACAGGTAAATGTTAGCTGAATTTCTTTCCCGTTAACTCATGTTTCTTTCTTCTGATTCTTTTTGCTGATTGCAATTGTTTGTAGTTACATCAACAAAGGCATTCTTCAAGGGTGTTGAAACATGGAGAAAGGAAACAATAATGAAACGTGTAATCTCATCAACCTGTTCTTAATTTATGCTTAATTAGGGTTTGTGCCTGCACAAACTGCATTTTGAACTGCATGGTTATGTGTTGAAAACATGTAAGTTTAAGTCTAACCATTTGAATCACACTTTTTTCTCCCATTGTAGGAGGCTGCGAAGCATTTGGAGTCCAATGGTGAGTTCACTTCCTCTTTCCTTTTTCTTTTTTTTTCCGGGAAGTCCAGCAAGTGATCCCTGCTCGATCGTTAATATCTTTCTCAGGTACCGATGCCGGGGAAGTGGAATACAAGCCTCTTCGTGGCGGTCCGAGCAACAGCCCAGGAAAGGAGACCAAGGAACTAGAGGTGAGAATACTTTGTTAGCTGAAACCAGCATCAAAGAGTCCTCAAAACTAATACAATTTATCATTGTAGATCACTGTTTTTGAGAATGTTTACTGGAAGGAACTTGGACTTCTTGTTTTTGTTTGGGTTGCATTCCTCGTGCTGCAGATTGCAAAGGTTTTGTTGTGCTTTGATTACATTCTACCTTTTTTTTTTCCTAGCTTATATTAAATCAATGTCTAAATGATGAGAGATCCTGATCTCTTGCTCACAGGAGAGTACATGTACCTGTTCGATAGGATATTGGGTGTTGAACTTGTTACAGGTACTTTTATCGCAGTAGTGGTCTCTATCCTTTCTTCTTTTTGTGCATTTATTTTTGTGTCTGCATGTGAATCTAGGAATGATCTTGCTGATAATTGATTGTTGGGTCCATGAAGATTTTATATATATATATATATATAATAAAATTATTTGAGAGTCCACGTGATTCTCTTAGATATATATATTTAGAGTTGTTTAAAAATTTATTAAATGAAGATTTTATCGGTTTTGACTAATTCTTTAAAGACCGAGTTGTCGCAAATCAAAAATCGTCTAATTATTACAAGAATAACTACTAAAAAATCTCTCAAATATCTATTTAGGTGAGAGTGATTGCTATGTCTACAATGCTCGCTTTTTATTTTATGACTTACATAGTTTTTTCTATTTAACAAATAATCAAAAAAAATATAAAAGGCATATCTTACTATTTATAGAGAAATTTAAAAAACCTTATAAATTAATAAATAAAAATATGCCCCTAAATAATATCCATATATTAATTTAAAATAATTTTAGAAATTAACTCAATTAAGTCCTTACTTCATTTTTCTAGGTCTAGAAATATAATCCATGTATTAATTATATTCTAGTCCTTAACTTCTAAAATATATTTTAATCAGATCATACTTAATTAAATTATTCAAGTTTAATTTCTAACTAATAATTCTTAATGTGTGTGACCGATTAGGTTTCTAATATGTTGATCCACATATAAATTACAACTCTAATTAAATAGAATTAAAAAAATTTAAAAAAATTAATTTATTATCAATCAATTAATTTATATTTAAAGATCAAGTAATTGTCTAGCAACATATCATGATTCCTCAAATAATAGAAAAGTTGTTAGTGGTTTGACTTAACGTTTTAGTGATCGATTTCTCAGTATAATTAATATTCTTTCATCAATAATATTCTGATTTAATATTAAAGCATGGAGTATATCTTCCATGTAAAATCATGTTTGTTCTCTACATAATAGTTATTGATTGTTTGAATAAGATTTGAAATCTTTTTGAAATCTCATTCTACCTTTACCAAGAATTTTTCAGTCAATACTATTTGAGAACTGATGAAATATTTTTAATAATTCACTTATGGTGATGAATTCTCTCTTGAATATTCAAATACCTTCATATAGTTCATGTTATACCTAATGTTTTCCCTTTCGCTACCTCGATTAAAATAACATATAGTAGAATCAAAGCATAACATTTTCTATATAAGATAACTTAGTGATATCAAGTTTAAGGATCACTTACATAACCGTCACGTGAGCTTTTCTATAGACATGTGATCTTTCAATATGAAATTCTCATGCAGGTCAGTTTAATGTACATGTTTTATGACAATCACCTACATATTAGTTCAATGTATCTTTAATACCTAAACTTATGAAAACAATTGCTTCCTTTGATAAAGGAAAGAACATAATATGTATCAATTTCTACGACTTTAATAAATATCAAGTATTTAAGAAAGCATCAACCATGAATATTTTAGAAATAATGTTTTGATGTAATATGAATCTCATAATTAAACCAACTTTATAATTTATTTTGCAAAGCATTTTTGTCTCATGAATTTTATCTTTATTTTAGATTTATAAATCAAATATTAGATTTATTAATCTAATATTACAAGAATATTAAAGATAAATTAAACTATTAATAATAATAAATATATATATTATATATATAACCAATCAATTTGCTATTAAACTAGCATCGATATCACAGCAGTATTTGAATCTGTCCTTCTCTTTAGTAAAACAGCTGGAAAATTTGTTTGAATCCTCCTTCCTGTGGTTTCCAGATCCCAGTTGCTGTTGGGGTGACACTTTATGAAGTAGTCAGCCTGTACACGGGACGCAGAGCAATTGCATCCAAGGGAGATGAGGGCACAAAGTTCAGAGTCCTTCAGCTCATGACCTATTGTGCCTTCGGTGTGCTGGCTGGAGTGGTGGGTGGACTGCTTGGATTAGGAGGAGGATTTATCATGGGTCCACTATTTTTGGAGCTCGGAGTCCCTCCTCAGGTTAGCTTGCTCTGTTTCATTAGATGCTCGAAAGCATAAAAATGAATAAATTCGCAATCACCATAATTCTGAACCTGCTGATCAAGTCCTTCTTGTTAATCATAATGGCTGGCTTTGTGAACTTGATTAAGTTTGCATGGTAGTTTTGATGTTGCCTAAACATGGAATTCAGCTATCCAGCTTCTGCTCTGAGAATAACCAGGATAAGTTAGCAAAATGATTTTGCGACCCGTAGCTAGAGAGCATATTCATGGCTTCTGTTTTAACTTTTCAACTGGAGCTTACAATAAATTTCTAGAATTCCATACTCTTTAGAATTATCTGTATTTATTCCTGATATCAGCATCTGTGGACATTTTCTGAATTATAAAGACTGGAGCTTATAATAAATTTCTAGAATTCCATAATCTTTAGAATTATCTGTATTTATTCCTGATATCAGCATCTGTGGACATTTTCTGAATTATAAAGACTGGAGCTTATAATAAATTTCTAGAATTCCATAATCTTCAGAATTATCTGTATTTATTCCTGATATCAGCATCTGTGGATAAGATTGGAGCTTACAATAAATTTCTAGAATTCCATACTCTTTAGAATTATCTGTATTTATTCCTGGTATCAGTATATGTGGACATTTTCTGAATTATGACTGAGCTTAAATACCATACTCTTTAGAATTATACGGTGGCAGAAGCCATTTGAAGGGCAAAATAATCATGTTATTGCAGAAGAGATGTATTCCAGTAGTCTGGTCTTAATTGCTTCACGACTTGTGTCCAGGTCTCAAGTGCGACTGCTACCTTTGCCATGACTTTCTCGTCATCCATGTCTGTCGTAGAATACTACCTTCTGAAACGTTTTCCAGTTCCTTATGGTAAGAGTGCACGCAACATCCATACAACTTCTCTTGCAAGTTTAATCTGCTTTTTCTCTTCGCCTCAACAACGTTATTTTCCAAAAGTATATTGGAATGCAGTTTGTGTGCGTTCCAATGGACTTACATGTTTCAAATCTTCTGGCAGCTGTTTACTTTGTCGTTGTTGCTACATTTGCTGCGTTCATTGGGCAGCATATTGTGAGAAGGTTGATCATTGTGTTTGGAAGGGCTTCTCTTATCATCTTCATTCTAGCTTTTACTATATTTGTCAGTGCAATTTTACTAGGTGAGTTCTTCTATTTCTTATTATTTAGAGTCTAGAATTATGCTCTAAAATTCTTTTTGGAAATTATTATTATTATTATTATGTAAATCTGTAAGTCTTTGTTAAATGAAAAATCACTTACATAAAATATGATCACACAAAAATATACATGCTTAAAATTTTAAAAAACTAAGCATAGGATTTATATGACCAGCAAATATATATAAAAAATCATGTAACATAACAAATAAATATAAAAAAGAAATAAGGAATTTAACGTTATTATCAAGTATTGAATTCTTTGTTATTAAAATGTAATTGCTTGTCACTTGTTGCAAACGCTTCCTAGGAATTCAATGACACCACTTTGAAAATATACAATTCTTTTTAAGATCTCTGAACTTAATGGAATGAACTCCATTTTCTCTCTACAGAGATGGATTTCTAAGATCTAGAATAGAAAGAATGAATAGAGTAACAAGTCTTAGAAAAACCAACAACAAAAGAAAATAACCTTAAAAAATTTCTTTCTTCCTTTTCACGTCTCCAAGACACTTATTATAGGACTTGTATGATTTAATTTTTCATTTTAATCTAAATCTTGGGAACTCCATTAAACTATATGTGGTTATTATCATTAAACTTTTTAACCTTAAAGCAACATAGAGTACATTCTTGAAGGTGAGAAATTTTTAACAGTCATTTTTAAAATAACCTTACTCCTAGTATCTTGAAGGTTCATGAGTTCTCTATATACAAGTTTTCACCTTTCATTGTAAATGGAAAACATAATCTTCCCGGAAAACACATGTATCATCATCAATATCAACCCATCATTGCTCAAGATTTTTGACTAGGTTGATTTAAAAAACAACAACTAATAAATATAAAGACACTTAAGACTTAATTTGTGAGATGGTCAAACTAAGTGACATCAACTTGAGAAACCATTTTTTCTAGTTTTGTTATTCACCTTTATTTATGCAACCTTAACAAATTGCCCAATCTTGTTGTAAATAAAGTATTTTTCATTTAACCTCTTGACAATTCCTTTTCTTTTCATAATAAGCTTCTTCTTTTTATTTTTATTGTGGAATCTTACCATATGTTTCATAATAATTGATTTAAATGCACTAGAAGAGTTGACTCTTCTTTTGGACAACTTATTGTCTATTTCTATTCTCAATCTTAAAATGAAGTCTTCAACCCCCATTTCCTTGCACTTGTGTTTAAGATAATTCATGAAATTTTTTCAAGATGATGATAATCTTTCAATAATTGCAGACACTTGAAAAGATTCATTTTATGACATACCTTTAAAATGTATATCACACAAGATGAGTTGAAACTCTTGAACTTAACTCATAATAGTTATTGAATCAACCATTTTGAAACCTAGAAATTTATCGACTATAAATTTCTTCATGTTGGTATCTTTAGCCTTATACTTCTTGTCCAAAGCTTTCCACGATGCCTTTGCATTTTTAATTAAATTATTCATACCATCTAATGTATTGTCCAATCCCTTCAAGATGTAGTTCTTGCATATAAAATTATTGTGATACTAAGCATCCATAATTGTCACTGTAGTGGGATCATATTCATCATTTGATAGTTTTGGCACTTTTTTGGTCAAGAATTTTGTCGAACTCAATGTAGCCAAATAAAATAGCATCTTTCATTGCCACCTTTTAAAATTCATTCCATTAAACTTTTCATGTTTCTCATCATGCACCATAGAAAATGGTGGTGGAATCTTCAATACAAAAATAGTACTTATCGAAGCAACATTAATGGAGACAACCAATTCTTGAGTAGAAGACATTATAAGATCTAAAAACATTAATAGCAAAAAATTACACCTTAAAATTGTTAGAAATTATTATTATTATGTAAATTTTTAAATATTTGTTAAATGAAAAATCACTTGCATAAAATATGATCACATAAAAATAAACATGCATAAGATTTTAAAGATTTAAGCATAGGATTTATATAATCAACAAATATATATATATATATATATATATATATATATATATATATATATCATGCAACATAACAATTATTCAATCAAATCAAATAAATATTGAATTGAAAGACATGCTCTTAATAAAAGTTTAGGAGACTTCCTTGTTGAAGACAATCAGAAGGAAATAAGGAACTTGACATTGTTGTCAAAGATTAAATTTTTTGTTCTTAAGGTGTAATTATCTGTCACTTAGTGTAAACAATCCCAATGTAATTGCCTCAAAAGAATTCAACACATCACCTAGAAAAGATGTAGTTTATAAACTTAATGGAATGAACACAAATTTCTCTCTACAAAAATGGATTCTTAAGATCTAGAGTAAAAAAAAATAAGTAAAAGAATAAGTCATAGAAAATACAACAACAAAGAAAGAAAATAACTCAAGAAATTTCTTAATTCCCTTTCCACTCATCCAAGACACCTATTTATAAGACTTGAGAACCAAAACATTAATTGCTCATAATTTAAATATTCATAATTCATGAATTCTTATTAATTATGATGAATGTTCATTAATAACTATTTATGAATGTTCATAGTTCATGAAAATTCATCAATGCATTCACTCTTCTCACATCAAAATTAATATATTAGTTCATGTATTTTGATATTTTAGTGATATAAAATTATTGATCAAACATGAACTTAACAAAAACTTAAAATTTTGGTTAATCAAACTCAAGCCCAAATTCACAAGTTCACAAGCCTACAACTTTATTTTGAATTTAAAACTTTTGTTATTTAAAAGTTCTCTAAAAATAATTTTTTATTCACTTTTGATTGGTTTTTAAAACATGTGAGTATTACATGTTAAAATACTCATGATCCAACATGATTTTAACCTCAATTGTGCGTGACTGGCCTTAAAAATACCCAATACATGTTTAATAAAATCAATTTCAACAATTCTTTGAACTTTATAAATTTCTAAAATATCATTCTTTACTTCCTTTGGTAGGTGGTTTTGGCATATCGAACATGATTGGAAAGATTCATCATCAAGAATACATGGGCTTTGAAAATCTCTGCAAGTATGATGGCTAGCAATTTCTTATGCTTTAAGTTTTGTTTAACATATTTAAATTCGTTGTGTTGTAATTTATTTAGCGAGGCTACAAAAAAAAAATGTTGTATGTTCCCTACCAACTTTTGGGCTTTAGTTGGAGGGATGTATGGGTAAACACAAATTTTTTTTTTCCTCAAGAACTTGTAAATGCTTTCCATGTCATACTCGACAACGTTGTTTGTGAGAAACATTAGTTGTGATGAGATAGTTTGAAAGCATGCCATTTGATTTTGTTTCACGATCACAATTCTTACCAATAAACGTTGAGTTTATTCTTTAAAATAGCACAGATGACAAATTATTATTTGCAAAGTGGCATAGTTAGAAGAAGAAAAAAGGGTGCACAATTTAGCACAATTTAGATAGTTACATCAAAGGAAGTAGTGCAACAAATAAAAATTTAATAGTTTATGTTATTTTCAATAGCACACAGAACTACTAAAGTTAGTGGAACATAATTGGTTATGCTATTTCAAAAAGTGAAATCTATTTTTTATGTTACTATAGGAAAACAAATAAATAAAGGGTTGTGTCTTTAGGAATAGCAAAGCTATTAAAAATATATTTAAAAAACATTTCAAAGATTGTATTATTGGAATAGCAACTTTGCTGTGTTAATGAAAATAGCACCTTTAATAGTGTAACATCTTAAATTTTCATTAGTTATGTTATTTTAAAGAGTCCAAATACTTAGAACTATACTACTTTCTTAATTATTATTTTTTATAAATATCACACGTGTGTGGCGTCGCGATAATTATTCTTATGAATCAAGATTTTTTATGGTGTGGAAAAAGAATAAGGAATTCTTGTCTTTTTTATGGTTAAAGAGGTTTGAAGTAGTTAATTAGTATTTTGTGCACTAAGAACCCTAACTAGTCTTCAAAGTCTGGGTAAGGAAACTAATTATATATAAAGAGGATATTTTTTTTATCATTATCGTTATATTCACTTATAGCTTTAGGAATTCCAATACCATCTTCAACTTTAAAAGGTCTATGAGGTCTATAATCAATAGATTTAAGATATATAATCATTCTAGTTTTTCAATATGTATAATCATTGCCATCAAAGAAATATGGTATAGATGTAGATGATCCTTCATTTTAGAGATTATAACTAATGGTTTCCATTATACTCAAAGTCTAAGTGAACTTTATAAATAAAAATTGAGTTCTGATACTGATTATTATTCAAGGATTAAGGTAACTATAACACCTAAGAGAAGGGTGAATAAGGTATATCACTAATTTTTACAAATAACACAAATTACTTTAAATAAACACAATAATCGATAATATAATTGAAGTGTTTAAAGTAAAGAGATAAGGGAGAGAATACGCAAACTTGTTTTTTCATGGTTTGACAATCCTACATCCACATTTCAAGTACCAAATTGTATTTAAGTATTATATTCCTTCACTAGACCAAGTTGAAGATTACAATAGCGATTTAATGAATCTACACCAAGATTTTTACATCACTTGATGAATCCACACCAAGATCTCTCACCACTTGAAGATACTTCATTTTCAAGTATAAGTTCACAATTACTAATAGACAAGTTCACAATATCAATTATGAAAAAGGTAAAATGGTATAAAAAACTTAAAATTAATTACAAAATAGTCCTTTAAAAATCTGAAAAATAATTCAAATTGAACTATTTGGAAAAAAAAAAAATTAAGGTTGTGAAAAATAAATTAGGGTGTGTTTGCCAAACACAATCTTAGTTGAAAAACATAGGCTTAATTTTTTTTTTTAAAATACATGTTTGTCAAACATAAACCCAAAATGCTTTTTTTTTTCTTTGACATATTTTCGCTTTGCCTGACAGGCCTTAGACTTTAAAAGGCTGAACTCATTTGCCCAAAACCAATGTGGGCCATGTCTAAGTAAATCATCTAGGCTTAAGGAAATGAACACGAGCCTTGTCAAGAAAAGCATGCAGCCAACATTTTAAAAATCAATGGCTTGTTGGTTCTCCAACCTTGTATATTTTTTGATCTGATATATTTACTTACCTTTGATAAAAAAAAAAAAATTTGATGGCTTTGAAAGTCTGACCCACAAACAAAACTAAATGCTCCTTCATTATTTTTGAAAGATCAAAATGAAAAATCAAAGAACTTGCCTCTAGCATATAACCTAGACCCGATATTGCCCAAGGAGCACATATTTAACAAGTCAAAGCTTGAAAAACAGAAGTCCATGAGCATGAATAATGACATATGAAAGGAAACACTAATTTGCTTTCTTGGACACATACACCAATATCATGTATTACCCACACACCTAACAACATAATACAAGGCCATGATCAGTGTTAAACCAATAGTGTATATAGGTTAGAAAGGAAACAAAACTTTATATATAAAAAAAAAGGCTACCACTTTTTAGACTAAAAGCCCCACTAGCATTCGTTTCTCCATAAGGAAATGGAACATTGCTTTCCTTAAAAAAAATTAAAAAAAAAAAAACCTACTCATGAAATGTTGTTTTAGAACACAACAACCATACTACACATTAATAAAAATCTTATCTAGAAAAGCGACAGGATATGATGAGAATAAGATGTTCTCTCTAAACTAAGATTTCAACACCAACTTATAGGAAAACAAAAATCGAGTTGCATTCATGTATCAAAGCATTGCTAGTTAAATGATAGAGAAGTAAGAGGGAACTTCGTACCTTTTACAACAATCATGTTAGAGACCTCTTGTTTGTGAATGTTGTTTATGTCTTGGTTATTCCCTTGTACTTGGGTGGATGCTACACTGCTGTTAGGACTACTAGAAACCCAAAAAATAATGTTGAAATCTGAATGAAAACACCGAGGTTACTGTTGTAAATCTGGTTTTAACTTTTCCTGCCCAAGCTGAATTTATCTTCCCAACTAGAGTTGTTGAACATGTGGTGAGTTTAACCCATCGTTGAGGTAGAGGTTGGTGTTAGCTGAATTGGAAAGGCTGAGGCTTTAAGGCACTATGAAGGATAAGGTTTTGGTCTTCTTAAAAGGTCAAAAGATTTTTTTTTCTTTTTCACTCTCTTGTTGTCATTGTCTAGTATTAGGGTGTTTATATAAGATTGAGAGGATGTGTTTGCGTGGTTAAAAGGTGGTATTTGAGTGGTGGCAGTTATGTTTGAGGTATGAAAGCTTGAGAGGTTGGAAGGATGAAAGAAAGCGAGTGTTTTGGAAAAGCTTGATGCTTGCAATAGTTATAGTGGTATTAGTTCCTCCCTCTATACTACATGCATGCTGCTGGGTTAGGGTTTTGTAGGAGGGTTTATAGGAGAAATTGAGAGATTGTAGGGTTTATGAATTAGTGGAATCCAACCTTGATATTCGAGAAGAAAGTATGAGCATTGATTTCAACTAAGAAAGAAAGATTGTCTTGTTCTGCAGCTAACAAGGCAAGGACATAAATTGTTTCTTTTGGGTGTTTTTAAGTAGATATAGCTGGTTGGGTATATGTTTTATTATCTAGTGAGAGAGGCTTTAGGGTGAAGGAAAAGGAATCTAATGGTTAGATGTTGTGAAGAATGATCTGGTCATTCACAGGGTGTATTTTTAGTGTGGTATGATAGGTAGATAAGGGTGAAATAGGTCTTTAAAAGTGGCAACCTAACCATTCTTTTCAGGGTGTTTTTAGAAAAAAAAAAAAACATTATCCAGACAACAAGTTGTATGGCCTTAATATACTTTTTGCCAAAGAATAAAATAAAACAATGTCAGTTTAAACCAAAACAATTCTTTTGATCAAAAAGCAACATTTCTTTTATATAAAGTGATGTCATTTTAGTAACCTTGTGTAAACCCCATGATAAATTGAGAATAATAATAATAGAAATTATGGTGTAATAAAATAAAAAAATAGAAAAAATATATTTAAGATGATAAAAAAAAAAGGTTTATGGCAAATAAATGTTCATTTTTCTAGTAGCAAAAATTTAACAAACTAGTCTGACTGTGTCTCAAAATGATCAAACCATTTTCACTACTACCCCCTTAAATTTGATGAGGTGCAGTCAAGTGAAAAAGAAGGCATTTTTGTTTCTTTTTCCTTTCATTCACCTTGAAAGGCTAGAGAGTGAGGTTTAGGAGTGTAAATAGAGTGTTTGGAGAGAGAAGAACACATCTATACTAGAAATTAAGAAAGATAAAATAGAGGGAAGATTGAATTAGAGAGAGAAAGTTAAGAAAAAAAATGGAAAAAAGAGAAAATTTGGGAAAATTTTGATGACTTGACTTTTGAAATATGTTTTGTAACTAGGTAAGGTGTTTGGAATCCCTTTGTATCAATTAGAACAAGAGTTTAATGATTTTGAGTAAAATTTATCAAAATTAAATTAAGGTTCTTAAGATGAAATTGAGGAAAAAATGAATTTCGTAGAAATTAAGTTTCTTGAATCCTTGTAGGTTATTGTAGGAGTGAAATCATGTTGAAATAACAAAGAAATAGAGAGACAAAAATAAGGGCTTGATGTATTTGTGTTAATCTTGTAAATTGTATTACAATTTTGATAACTAAACATAAGGATAATGTTTTTGATGAGTGGTTCTATTGTTATATGATAAAAATGAATTTTTAATATTTTAGGAATTTAATGCCTTTGAGAAATAGTTGAACTTAAAGTGAGTTTTAATTGTATATATACTTGTAGTTGTGTTTGTAATTGAAGCAAGATGAAATAAAATTCATGTTTATTTTGATAAATAATTTTATGATAATAGGAATTATATCAAATAAGTTGAAAAAGAAAAATATATTTGGTTGTGGATAAATAAATGTGCGGAATTATAATAGATGCTGCGATGAATAAAGAGTGTTTTTGGATATAACAATAAAAATTAATTGAAAAACTTATCAATGTAGGGAAGTTTGTTGGGGTGATTCAGCAAGCTAGTAGTCAGACTGTAGTTAGGTACTTTGTACCTTATAGTAATTCTCTTTATGATTTTCCCACAAATTTTTACTTGTGAATTAATTATTCCATGAAAATACAAATAGTAATATTGATACTACATATGGAAAGAAATGATATGTAAGATGAGAGAATTGATTGGCAATCATGATGGGTTGGCCAGAATAATTGGTATTCATTAAAGAATATTGGATTATTGGCTTCTGAATGAAAATGTCAGATTGATTGGCAATCATAATGGATTGACTAAATTAATTGGTATTCATTAAAGAATACTGGATTATTGGATTCTGAATGAAAATGTCAGATTGATTGTGCAATCATGATGGGAAGGCTAAATTTATTGTAAACCAAGATGGGTTGATCAAATTGATTGATATTTGTTAATGAATACTTGACTATTGGCTTCCAAATGGGAATGTTGGATTGATTGGCAACCAAGATAGGTTGACCAGGTTGATTGGTATTCGTTAAGAAATATCAGATTATTGACCTCCGAATGGGAATGTCAGATTGATTGGCAACCCAGATGGGTTGACCGAATTGATTGGTATTCGTTAAGGAATACCGAATTATTGGCTTTTAAATAGGAATGTTAGATTGATTGGCAACCAAGATGGGTTGACAAATTTGATTGATATTCATTGAGGAATACTGGATTATTGGTTTTCAAATGGAAATGTCGAATTGATTGGGAACTAAGATTGGTTAATGAGATTGATTGATATTCGTTAAAGAACATTGGACTAGTGGCTTCAGAACAAGAATGCCAAATTCATTGGCAACCATGATGGGTTAACTGTATTGATTGGTATTTGTTAATGACTTCTAAATTGAAAGGCTGAATTGATTGTTAACCAAGATGAGTTGATTGAATTGATTGATATTCATTAAGGAATACTTGATTATTAGTTTTCAAATGGGAATGACGAATTGAATGGCAACCATTATATGTTCACTGGATTGATTAGTATTCGTTAAGAAATATCAGGTTATTGACTTCCAAATTGAAAGGCTGAATTGATTAGTATTTATTAAGGAATACTTGACTATTGGCTTCTGAATGAGAATGTCGGATTGATTGGCAACTAAGATTGGTTGACCGAGTTGATTGATATTCATTAAGGAATACCATACTATTAGCTTCCTAATGAGAATTCTGAATTGAGACAACTGAGATGAATTTGCTAGATTGTTTAAGGGATATCGGATTATTGATTTTCAGGCGTGAACATTGAATCGATAGGCAACTAAAATAGATATGCCGAAGTAATAAATACTTAAAAGAAGTACTTGAAATGCTAGTTTCAATATGAATATGATAAAATGATTATTTGAGTTATAAATTTTACAAGATTTATTTAGGGTTAGATAAATCTATGTAAAAAGAAATATTGATTATTATAAAGAATGAATTAAATATTGTTTAGATGAAAAGTTATTATTTTCTTTAAGTGTTAAATAAGATATTAATTAATTCTTTTGATTTTGGCCAAATTGACTTTCAAAACTTAATTTTGCTTTAATTCAATGCTTAATTAAGTCAATTAAACCCATTTAAATTTTAATTAAGCCCTTGAACTTAATTAATTCTTTTAAATTTAGCCAAATTTACTTTCAAACTTAATTTTACTTCAATTAAATCCTTAATTAAGTCAATTAAACTCATAAAAAGTTTAATTAAGCATTTGAACTTAATTAACTCTTCAAATTTTAGCTAAATCAACTTTCAATCTTAATTTTTGTTTCGATTAAACCATTGATTAAATCAATTAGTCCTATCCAAAGCCCAATTAAGTACATAACTTAATTATTTTGCAAGTCTGCCCGAATCTTCATTATTTTTTTTCAATTTGATCTCAAATTCTCATTTTGTTTCTTCAATTAGACCCTCCATTGATGCAATTGAGTTCTCAACCTTTTCTATTTGGTTCAATCTTGTCATTTACCTTTCAATTTGTGCGATTAAGTCTCTCTACAATCTATCTCGTCAACAATATTCTAATCACTATTATTTTTAGTGTTTTAACCTGTTACATCTTAAAAACTCATTTATTTGTGTCCTAAAAATGTTTTTGAATTTTGAATTTATGATTTTTTGAATTTTTAAATATTTCAGAAAAAATTATTTTCTACATAAAATTATTTTTTGGGAACCCAAAATTGGGTTATAAAAATAAATATGTATTTTGTAGAAGAAAAAAAAATTAAATATGCTATAATAATAATAATAATAATAATAATAATAACTTTTATAATATTTTGCAAAACTACCCTTTACCCATAGTTTTAAAACCCAGACCGGTGGCCGGCCTAGTCCAAGGCCCGTTCCGGGTTTTAACCGGATTGCCAAGTTAATTTTTTTAAAAAAAATTAAAATAACATCATTTTAATTAAAAAACAAAAAAAAAATCAATGAGTTTACAATCAAGTCTTACTAGATCATCGAATCTACCGAATCAAACTTTGAATTTTTTATTCTTTTATTTTTTTTTAATTCGATTCAATTCTAATCCTGAATCTACAGAGTTCCATACGAACTTGTTAGGCTGGGTCAACTTTTAAAAGTATGTTTTTACAGCTTCTACCATTAATGTCAATAATTTTAATAAGGCTAATTGGTGGGAAGTCACTTTCAAAGGATGGTGACTACTAATGAAGTCACTTCCTTATGAGTGGGAACACCAGGGCCCTGATTGTATTTTGTCCCTTTCAATACCTGAAACTACGGTATCCCCAGTTGCATCTTTCGCAATAAATAAATAAACCTTCCTTCGCCTTCAAAAAATTATACAATATATTAATTTATAGTTAGAATTTTTTTATGTCAGAAAACACATTATAAAAGCCTACATATTTATTTTTTTATTGAAAATAAGATTTATCAGATAATTAGTAATACCAAAAGAAAAATGTTTTTTATTAAATCCCAAATCCAAATCCTGTATTCATATTCTCTTATATTCTTACATTTAATTTGAACAACCATAGAATTCTAACAAGATAAAGTAATTTTTTCTTTAAACAAATAAAAAACATTTTGTATATATTAGATATCAAACAAGAGGTAAAGATTAATCCTGAAGAGTAATTTCTTAAATATTATAATTTAAAAAAAAAACAATATTTTTGTATTTCTTTAAATTTCCAGAATATTCTATTCCTTAAAAATTACTGTGTGGATATTTTTTAGATTTATTTATCTATGCATTTAGAATTGTGTTCGTTCCTCGTAAATCTTTAAAATCTGTTTATTTTTTTAAATCTTAAAAAATTTTATGACATAATGTTGTTGGATTTTTTTTTATTTCTTTAAATTTTTATATCATTTAAAAGAATCTTCATATTTTTTACATCTCAAGACTTTGTAAAAACCATAATATCTTTATATCATTTAAAAGAATCTTCGTATTTTTTACATCTCAAGACTTTGTAAAAACCATAATATCCTTATACTTTTAATTTTATTTTTAATTTTATTAGTTTTTTTTATTAATAATAGAGTGTTTTATAGATATACAATTCCAGCATTATTTATCAGCAGGGTTATACCATTTTTTAATTTAGAATTGAGATACCAAGGTTTGGGTTTAAAATTTAGGGTTTGAATTTGTAATTTAATATGGAAAGAATGTTTTCTAATATATATATATATATATATATATATATATATATATATATATATATATATATATATATATATATATATATAAAAGCTAGTCTTACCTATATTTCCTTAATATTAATTCTTTATAAAACACCGGTCCAACAACATTTTCGCTCTATTAAAAAGCAAGTTAAATGATGTGAGGATTTCACTATAACTCTAGACACAGATTATTGTGGATCGTAACGGTAAAATTACTTTTTTACCCTTTAAGAATTTAAATTTAAACCTTCAATTTCGGGGTGTTTAGGTCTTTTTATCTGACTCAATAGTTATTAGAAGATTGTTTGGGGGTGTGCATGTTTTTGTTTTTTAATTTTTTTACACGATAAAACTACTCTTTTATCCTAAGAGTCAACAAAATTTAGAATTGTTAACTAGTGAGATGAAACTAATCATAAAATTGAATTCTCAATTAACTCATTAACTATATAAAAAATAAAAAAGAAAATTAAATTTGCTAGACCCGCAAACCATATCAACCAACCAAACCTGTAAATATATTCATAAACTTTATAAGTTTAATAACATGGATTTTTTAAAAACTTTTTTTTTCTAATTATGTGAGAAAAAAATAGATTAATACAAAATCAAGTTCAATTAAAAAAAAAAATACCATACTAAAATTGTATACTGGGATAACTTGGGTTATTCTAGTAAATCCCTTAAAGCATATAAAAAGGCAAAATAAAAAGTAATAAATTAAAAAAAAATAATTTTTAATCAATTTAATATTAAAAGATCAAATAAAAAAAATAAAAAAAAATAATAACAACACTTTAAAAAAAAAAGCAATATATTATATATTATTATTGTGATTCACAATACGAATAGTTATAAGTGAATCATAGTTTTTGCATACCGTTTAATTTTTCTGTTAACAATAATAATAATAATACATGTAAATATTTTTATTTTTTTATTAAAATTTAAATTATGCCTTAAACCCAATATAATATATATATATAAAGAATAATTAAAAAAAAAAAAAAACTTGAGAGGATCTTAATAATTTTGCCCCGTACAGTTGTCTTGTCTCTCATAAATGTGTAGTTTTCTTGATTCTTGTGAAAGCTAAGTTTCTCTTGAGAAAAAGAAAACAAAAGAAGAAATAAAACATTTTGATTACCTTACCAGCTCCCTTCAATTGTTCTCACCAAAATCTACTCTGCAAATTTTGTTAGTGTTTTTCTTCTTTTTTTCTCTCACTGTTTCATACTGCCTCGCATTGCTAAGACACAGAGAAACAGAGAGGCTCTTGTTTGATGGCTTTTCTTGGAGCCAGATTTTTATCTTTGAGACCAGCAGCAATACTTTTCTTCATTTTCATGTTAGCTTCTGTGTTTATTTCTGCTGAAAGAAGCATAAAACATGGAGTGTCTAGATTGAGTGAAGCAGAAGAACCCGAGCCTAATTACCTTGTGAAAATCATTAGTTTCTTATGGCAGTCTGAGGAATCTGGTTATCAGCATGTTTGGCCGGTAACTCAAAAACTTGATTTTGTTTCTATCAATTACAGTGATTGATTTTTGATGTATTATCTTGAATGAAGAGTCTCTGTTGGCATATATAACAACTCTATCCATCATTTTCTTTTCCCATGCAGGAACTAAGTTTTAATTGGCAAGCTGTTATTGGTACTATAATTGGATTATTTGGAGCAGCATTTGGAAGTGTAGGTGGTGTTGGTGGTGGCGGCATCTTCGTTCCTATGTTGACCTTGATTATTGGGTTTGATCCAAAATCAGCAACAGCTATATCAAAATGTAATGTCTAAAGGTTCTTTTGACATGACCTCTCCGGTATCTCACTGAAATCTTTAACTGGGAAATGCACAATCATATACATTAGATTCCTTTTGAACCTTTGATTTTGCTGGTCTAAACTGGATTTATCTATTGCCTGAGGCAGTTGGCTTGGATTCAGCCTCAAAACGCTGTTTTTTTTTTTTTTTTTTTTTTTTTTGTGGAACAAGAAGCTAGTCGCTGATTGCAACGGAAGGTGCTGAGGGTGAGTGTAATCAATGATATCTTAGACTGTGTTTAATTTGTTCAGGTATGATCATGGGGGCAGCAGTCTCAACTGTTTATCATAACCTTAGACTAAGGCATCCAACACTTGATTTGCCTGTGATTGACTATGATTTGGTGCTCCTTATTCAGCCAATGCTCATGCTGGGGATTAGCATAGGTGTCACTTTCAATGTGATATTTCCTGATTGGGTGATCACAGTTACCCTAATTATTCTGTGCATAGGTAATGTTAGTTGCATTGAAGTTCTGATTACCATAATTTCCTCTTCTACTAACACCCTTGATTGCTTGTGGTGGTTTTCAGGGACATCAGTGAAGGCATTTTTCAAGGGTCTTGATACATGGAAAATAGAAACCATATTGAAAGAGGTAGTGTGTATGCTTTTTTTGCTTGTTGTTATGATCTGGAGCATTTAAAGTAGTATGAACACCCTGGAAATTCTAAGTAACAATGGTTTTATGCCTCATAATTAACCTTATATATAAGCCACCAATAACAAAAATCAACCATTTCTATACTTTTTAATCTCACTTGATTTTGATTTCAGGATGCTGCTAAGCGTTTCGAGTCAACTGGTGAGATCGTCTGCAGTTTGATTTCAAGTCTTGCGAATCTATTTAAAGCAATCCTCGCTCACTGTCCATTCCTCTGAAGTTAACATGTGTGAACTGTTATGTTGTAGCAGGTGGTAGTGAGGAAGTTGAATACAAACCTCTTCCAGATGGACAAGGCAACCATCCTCCAAAGGCTAGCAAGGTATTGAAGGTTGGTTTGCCATGGAAAATGAGCCAGGATAACATAGTTTTGTGATTAACATGAGTGAATAATTAATACAGGTTACCATACTTCAGAATATTTATTGGAAGGAACTTGGACTTCTTGTTTTTGTTTGGGTGTCATACCTTGCTGTTCAGATTGCCAAGGTTTTCTTTCCTTTCTTGTCCAAAATCATTGTATCATACCATATTTCTCCTTATAATAAACTAAAAGTTTTCATCTCCTTGGCAACAGAACTATACAGCCCCATGTTCAACAACTTTCTGGGTATTAAACTTGTTGCAGGTATACATGTTCTGTTGGTGCAAATCATCTTGATTTCTGATTTTCTTTCATATCCAGTTTGAAGGATGCTTTCCATGTTTTAACAGATTCCAGTTTCCATCGGAGTCTTTCTTTACGAGGCCATCGGTCTGTACAAGGGAAGACGGAGAATTTCATCCAAGGGGGATGAAGTCATGGATTGGCAAGTGCACCGGTTGCTCATGTTTTCTGCCTGTGGTGTGGTGGCTGGAATAGTGGGTGGCCTGCTTGGAATAGGTGGAGGATTTGTCATGGGTCCATTGTTTTTGGAAATGGGAATCCCTCCTCAGGTATAAGCTTGTGTACATTTCTTTATTTCTAACAGAACATCCTTGCAAACGTAACTACGTAGCGACATATATATATATATATATATATATATATATATATATATATATATATCAGCGTTGGACCATTAGCCCTAGCTCCTAACTATGCAATTCTTGCCCAGGTAACGAGCGGCACAGCCACCTTCGGGATGTTGTTCTCCTCATCAATGTCTGTTGTAGAATATTATCTCTTGGATCGTTTTCCTGTACCTTATGGTGAGTTAGTGTCCCCCTGCACCTATAATTCATCAAAAATTTCAATGTTCTTCTCACAAGTCATAGAATCCTGAGCACTCAAATATACTCTATGCATTTGGCTTTGCAGCTCTCTACTTTATTGCTGTGGCCATCATTGCTGCCTTTATTGGTCAATATATTATCACAAAACTCATCACTATATCCGGAAGGGCATCCCTCATCATCTTTGTGCTAGCCTTCACAATATTTATCAGTGCCATAGCACTAGGTAAGATTCAGTAAATTTATAATTTTAGGCTGTTAGGAGCTGCCTTCTCCTCTTTTCAGCTGGTAAAGTAATTTTCAGATCCTGAAAACACTTTTTCCTTCAATTTGGTAGGTGGGGTTGGCATAACAAGAACGATTGGAATGGTTGAGCAGCATGAATATATGGGTTTTGAGAATCTTTGCAAGTACACAGCAGCGTAGTGTGCTCTGTATTCAAGAAACATAGAACAGTTAACTAATCGAAGGTGACCTAGAACACATGATTAAAGTTGATTAAAGTAGGCGTAAAGAGCTTCAATTTTCTTTCGAAATAATTAGTGGGCACTCACGTTGATGATGATGGTAGATGCTTTGAAGGAAAGTTTCCCACAAATGGAGCTTTCCCTGGTAAAATCATGTCGCATGTTGGCCCGATTTGCAGCTGGAAGGCTCATGTTGCTTTTCATTTTCGTTTTCGATTGATAGCGTTGCGTTCCCATTCCCCACAAATACAAATTAGAATAATACTAGTACATTCCGTGTTATTTCGGGATATTTTTTTAATTTTTTTATTTAATTATATAAAAATTAAAATAGATATTTATAAAAAAAGATAATAAATGTATTTTTTCTGTCAAAATTATTTTCTTTCATATTCATGACGTTTTTTGTTTTTAAAATGACATGTTTTTTTAATTATCATCATATTTTACTGAAAAATTAAAAATAATTAAAACAAGTATTCATAAAAAATCTAATGGCTTTAATTAAAGAGAAAAAAGATGTATATTTTTAATTAAAGACTGTATTTCTTTGTTCATGTATATCTCTCTTTTAATGAAAAGATGTTTTTTTATTGGAAGCAATGTTTTTAAAAAAGTTATAATGATTGTGAGAGAAAATTTTAATTAAAAAAATATTTAAAAAAATGAATCTGTCATTTTTATTTACATGTATGAATAAATTTGAGAATAAAAAATTTGAAAAAAAATAAAAAAAAATACAATAAAATAAATATTCTATTTTTATTGAGTTTTGATATATTTTTTTGGCATGTTTGTGTTAACCTTTGGGTCACATATTTATATTTTATGTATTTTGATGACAACAATTAAATGAAATTGGATTAATAATATACTTGGTTAAGAATAAGTTTAAACAGACTTATATGAAGATCATTAACAAGCATGTAGAATTAAACGAAGAAATCAATCAACAAATCAAAGATGTAAAGCAAGTGAAGACTTAGTTCTTAATGATTCATTTTAGTGTAAAATTATATAAATTTTTATATCTAACTTGATAGCACAAATTAAAATGAGCACTTTACATTGCATGTATTATATGATTGATATGCATTTAGTCGGTTCAAGATTCATCGGGCTTAAAAATACTAAAACTAGATTTTAAGTTGAACAAGTCAACCGTTTGGCCATACCAAGTGAATCGGTCGACCTCTTATTCATCAGAGATTACGAATTTATACGTAAAACGTATTCCAATATTAAAAAGTTTTTTTTAAAATTTTGCTTAGATTTTTTATTAGACCATAAAACAATGCGGTTTACCTTAGGTAGGGCGCACTTGAAGTGTTAATACCTTTTCTTTACGCTACCAGTCTTTGTACCCCATCTCTAAGACTATTTAGGGTTTCTAATGACTAAAATACTAGGTGATGACTCTTATTTCATATTTTACTGATAAGAGACAATAATTCATTGTTTCTTCATATTTACCAGATAGATTTACATATACCTTTGAGGGTGGAAGATCGTCGCACACGTGCGGCAAGTGTAATTAGAGATGTGCGACAAGTGTAATTAGAGATGTTAATGGTGTAATTAGAGCATGGGTTTGAGATTTGGATTAACTAGTGATTAGAGTTGGGTTAGTTTTTATCATTTACAGATTATAGATAAGGTTAGTTGCTACTTGTTAATATAGTTTAGAAATTAATTAAAGTTAAAAAGTTAATTAGAATTTTAACATATAGTTCAAGTTTTGTTAGGGTTTCGATTTAGAGGTAATTTGAAGTTTGAAAAATATTTCAGTTCCCAGACAAAAATCATCTGCCAAATGTCACATTTCTCAATCACAACTTTTTTACATGTCATGTTTGGAAACAGTATATTATTTCACCAATACTATACTTTTTTTTATCGAGTTATATGGCCAAAATTTTGCTTTTTGTGCTAATAAGCGAAAATACCCATAATTCATAGCAGTAAAGTAGCAGCAGGTACACGAAGATTAATTATTTATGGTTCAAATGATTTCAAAAAATCCCTTGTCCTCACGAGCCAGCCACCAACTCTAAACCAGAATTTGTGTTGTGGCTTAGATCAAGCCAAGCTAACAAGCCATGGCTTTAAACATTAATTGAAAAATCAAAGGACTTTCAATAACTTCCAACTCGTCATGTTCGTTTGGTCCCATTTGCAAATGACTGGGTACAGATTTCCGAAGTGGCTCCTTCCTGGAAGACTACCATGATCCCTCGGCACCAGCAGTTGGATTCTCAAATGCCTTGAATCCCCAGAACGTCTTCAATGCGTAAGGCTGTGAAATTGTTACACCTTCTTCAGTAATCTTAGCTATCTGCAGTTGGGAAATTGTGAACTCGTCAGATGTCAAATTAGACAACATTGCTTCATGTAATTATCTGGTATTAGAACTAAAGAAACACATCCAACAACAATGATTGAAAGATTTGCTTCCTTTAGATGCATTTTTTTCCTTAAAGTCATGGTAGAAAATCAAGACCCTTAGCACAAACAACTATAGAAAGAGGTTCGATGCTGAGCTGGTCCTTAACCATCCAGTTTAAGCCCCTGTTAAGTATACTTTTGGAAGTCCCAAAGCAGCTTGCCACAGTTACCAAATTGAAGATCATTTACTAGAAACAAGTCTTCCTATGGTGTGCAACTGCACAGATGCTCAGCACATCCTAGTAGACACTACTTGTACAGGATCCCCTTGAGAAAATCTCTATTCACTAAAAATCGTTATAAAATGCTGTTGCCAAAACAAATTGAGATTATTACAAGTTTCAACAACATAAGATGATACATTTATCTTTTTCAACCCATCAATAAGCTCGCTGTAGCCAAAAATTGCTTTTTTTAACAAGGATCAGGGGAGTACACTAAAATCAGATTATTTCACCATGGTTGACAAATTAAAAGCTTGTTTACTCTGATTTTTATCAGCAAGGATTTGTGGAAAAGTACAGAGAATTTTAAACCACAGAAACATATCACCATACAAGACGATATGATTCCAACAACAATGTTGTTACCTAAATTTTGAAGTGCACTGACAATTCAACATGAACAAAAAGAAAAACAAAATTGAACTAAAAGAGCATAAAACAATGATATATGCACCTAGGAGAATCAACTCAACTCAGTAGCACCTTAATGCTAACCATTTTGTATCAAGCATTAACCTTTCTTTCACCATGTAGGCACCCACACGGCAGCAATTCCAGTAAAGTAACATGAAATTCTATTACTTTTCTAGAATCTCATTCCATAACACATTAAACTCGTATAGTTGTAAGGAAAATGGAGCAGAACCTGAAACTTGTTGACAGCAGACCTATCACGATACAGAAGTACTCGCATACATTTCTCCAGTAATGTAACACCTTCTTCAAAGGTCAAGTTCTCATGCCACTCAGAACGAAGTATTGGCTGTGCCATGTGATTTCCAAATCCAGTTGCTACATGATTCTCCTCAAAGTTTACTCCTATCATAGTGACCTGCAACACTCATAAACACAAATGACCCATATGCATAAAATGCACACAGCTTTTCACTCCTCTTATTTTGAGGTTTAAAAACAGAAAAGAAAACAGCTTATGTAACTGATGCTCACCATGCCAAGAAATTTTTGTCCTTTTTTCACACCACCAAGAAGAAGTGTATTCCAAAGCGGGTCAAACTTGTTACGCCTATTATACATAACTCGGGTCAAATAGCTGTGAATCTCTTTAGGCCCCAAAGAGTTTCCATCATCCCACATGTTGTCATTCAAGCTGCAGATAATTAGACAATGTAAACCAACAATTTAAGTAAAATAATACAAAAAACAACAGCAATACAAGCAAAAACTATTAATCTACTTTTCTCTCCGCAGCAAACCCTAAAACTTACACTTGCTCATCAAGATAACACATAATCTCCTGAAAATCACTTATTTCTCCACTAGCACCAATAAGAGAATGCTTCCCAACAGGCTTAATTCTCTCCACACTCTTGTATCGCAGCGTGGACCCATAAGAACCTATCAATTATCAATGTCACAAAACATATCAACAACAATAATTATTATAGTACTTCTAGCAATTATATCTAAAGGGTTCGGTTATTAGGTACAAATAAGCCCAAAAATCACACTTCCCCCCTTTAAGTATTTAACCCTAAGCACCTCCACAGTAAACCATTAAAAAAAAAACTCACATAGATAATAACTAGATAATGGGTATCAGAGCAACTAACCTCCCATATCAGCAGCCATTAAAATCCCATCTTTATATTTCAAAGCAACAACAGATGACCCAGTCACATATGGATACCTACATATATACAGCAACAAATTTAAAACCCTAAAAAAGTCTCCAGTTTTACAATAAAACTTCCAAATAAACACTGAGATAAAGAGAGAGATAAGAAGGGCGGCATACTGGGTTCTTTGAATGCCAGGTTCAGAGCTCAAAAGGCTGTTCTGTTTGGTTTCAGAACTAGACCCCATTGTTTAAACTGCGTTTGAAAAAAATCAACAAAAACAACGACGAGAAGGAGTTATTAGCAAAAACCCATTACAAATTTGAAAGAGTTACTAAATTTCAGTAAGAAAGACTTACACTATAGTGTCGATCGAGAGAGAAGAGAGAGCAAGAAAGGGCCTGTGATCTGTTTGGTGAAAGAAAATACTAAGCTTTTCTTTTACAAGACTTTAATTTTCGCACAAGAAAAGGAAAACCTCACTCTTTCTTTTTCAATAATTAATAAATTCGAAAAATTCGGATTTCGATTTTCTCCCTGGCGGGCCAAGTAGCTTAGTTCAAAGGCTTGAACGTTTGGGCTTATCTGGGCCCACGGCCTTTCTATAAAATTTAAACAAGGTTTGAATTATGTTTTAGAGTGTGTTTGGTATTGCGGTATCTGTTGTGGTTGTAGTTTAAAAAAAGTTATTTTATAAAAAGTACTTTTAATTGAGATTGGTTTGAAAAAATAGATGTTTGGTTAAAACTGTGGTTGAAATTGAGGTTGAAAAAAAAGTAGTTTAATGTGTTTGGTTAAGAATGCTTTTAAAATTAAGATTATAAAATAATTTAAAAATATATATATTAATATTGATGGTTTTAAATTTAAATATTGTAAAATTAATTACTCCTATTACATCATGAAAAAAATAATACTTTATATAAAATATTTTTTATTATTCTATTAAACTATTTATAATTCCACTACGTACAAAATTCATTCGATAAAACTACAAAATTGATATTATTGTGGAGTGAATTTAATTCATTCTATACTAGTTTTTTGAGAAAAAAATATTTTTTTGTGAATGAATTTAATTCTCTAGACTAGTTTTTTTAAAAAAAAAAATTAATACAATTAAAACATTAAAAAAAAAAAAAACTTGTGGACAGTGCAAGTGAATTGCACTGTTCACGTGAACAGTGCAATTCACTGGTGGACAGTGCATTGAATTGCACTGTTCCTTATTTTTTATAACCTGCAGAGAATGAAAAGCATGTTTTCGTTGCTTTTCTTTTTCAGCGTTTCAAACGCAAAAATTGTGTGGGTTCCATGAACAGTAAATCACTTTTTTTAATTACCAAACAGTTGCGTGCTGCGTTTTAAATAAAACGCAGCCGCAGCCGCGTAGACAAACGGAGTCTTAGTGTTTGTTTTTATAGAGAGAAAAAAAAGTGTTACTTTTAATTGTTTCTGTATGTTTACGAAATAAATTTTATAATTATTTTGTAACTCATAGGCACAATTCACAGTTTTTTTTATGCATTAATTTGCCTTTAAATAGTCTATACAGTATATACATTTAGATAAATCAAAATGCAATTTCAAAAAAACAAATTATCAAATAACCAGTTTAACCTCACTACTTTGTTAACAAAATATTGATATTATATAAAGTGATCAATTTCTCAAATATAATTTAAATAATTCTTTAGCAATAATATTTATTTTTCTCAAGGATAATTTTTGACATTATTGGGTGAATAAAATGTGATGTATAGTGATATTGTAAAATTATTTACACACATTCAATTGATTTTTCTTTTACTATGTTATTCTAAGTTGTCCAAAGCTACAAAATAAATACATTTTTTTTCTTTTTTGTTCGATTTTTTAGGTGCATTTTTTCTTTGAGTTTCTAAAACCAATCACATGTTATTTAATCATTAAAATCTTGACATATGATCCACAAGCCACCCCAAATCCAAACCATGAATACAGAAACATGATTTATGTCTCGTATGAAATCTTGCATCTCTTATTTTGGATTCTTAAATTCATTTTGGATATGTATGTTGGTATTGGTTTGCACATCAATTTTGGTGGGTTTATCTTTTTGATGTCTTGATAGTGGAAACTTGCTTTGGCGTGGTTAGGAGTTCGTATGTCTGTTACCGATGGTTAGTGTGAGATTGAGTCTACTTGGGAATATTGTACAAACTGTATTTTTTAAAATTTTGATTTTTTTTTGTTAAAAATTATTTTTTATGTTTTTAGATTTGATGTGCTGATATCAAAAATAATTTTTAAAAAATAAAAAATATTTGTTTTGATGCATTTCTAAGTGAAAAGCACTTTAAACCGCAACTATTACCACAATCTTAAACACACCACGAGCCTTGAATGGTTAGTGGCTGTGTAATGATTTTACATTAAATGTACACCCGCTAGCCATGTCCTTGCCTGGTTCCTGTTCATTAAGAGAGATTGGGTTTTTAGTTGGGGATTTGCTATATGGTTGGTTTCTAACCAGATTTTTGGTTTGTTGTTGTGTAAATCCCGGGCTCAAAATTGGTGAAGCAATGCTAGATATGATAATTAGGAAAAAAAATTGTAATAAATAGGGATAAAAACTCTTAGTAATTTAATTTAAATTTTGGTTGAAATAAAGTGATAAAAATCAGTACATGAACTATTATTTAATAGAGTAAGTTAAGATGCATATAAGACAAAAAAAAATATGAACAAGAATACAAGGGGCATACCCTAAGAAATACTAAAAATCTATTATTCAGATTCAAAAGTTATGAAGCTTATAAGATTAGGGATAATAAACTACAAAAAAAAGCTCAAAAAACTAAACAACATGAAACCAGAAATGAAACAATATAATTAAATATAGAAATCAAAGCTACCAAGTAGATCTGATCTCAGCAGATATATGGTATTAGGCTTCTATGTCTAGAAATCATAATCTCAACAAGCTGAAGATCTCTTCCATCACATCATATTGTGATCAGTAGTGCTAGTTGAAGATAAAAGTATTCATCTCATACCATATAAAGTAAATTGTGGCAGAGAGTAACAATCGTACTAGATATACGTGATGTCCTTTCTTTCCCGCAACCAAATATGAGGAATGTTATGATTATAAGTAAGATTCTTATAATAAAGAATAGTAAGGATATATTATAATATAATATAAAAGGGTTATCGTTGATACAAGTATCAACAAGATTAACATGGTGGGATAAAATTTGGAGGTTTCACTAGAGGATAGTGTGGTGGAAAAAAAGAAGGAAATCTTATGTAAACAAAGTATAGCGTGAATACACTTGTAAAAGGATTGTTAGTATTTGAGATTGTCCATATAATTATAGTTATATCATGGTAACAATTATGTATATGGGTAGTTTTATATTGATGTGTTTGTTTATGCAACTAAGAAAAAAGATAATGAAATAAATGAATGCAGATATGTTTATTGTATGTGCTATCTATTGTTGATTTTGCAGATACATCCTTTTGACACCCTAATAATGATACCAAATGTTTATTTGCTTAGTTTTTGTATTTGATAAACCTTTATATAAGTTAGTTAATGATGTGATATAGATACAATTTGATTATATCAAAGTGTTGTAAAAATCTTTTGTAAGATGGATATGATGCAATGATAAAGTTGCATTATAAATAAAAATAGAAAATGATTTTGAGTAAGGATAAAAACATTATCTTATTTTTCACGTTCAAGACAATTAGTAAAATAATAATTGCATAAAAGATGTGGGGCGTTATATGTTGCCCCATTTTTATTGCATGTTATTTGGTTTCGATTAGAATTACCAGATAAGTTAATTGTTACTTTTTAGTTTGATTTCTTTAAATTTTGGATGGCATTGGGTTTTTTTCCTCCTTTTAATGTCATTCATTTTCTACTGTTAAAAGGATTGTTTGTGTTTGAGAGGTATTATTTAGTGGAGTGTGCATTTTTTTTTCCTAGAAAATTAGGTGTCATTGGTATTGCGTGCTATATAAACCTTTTCCTTTGTTATCATTTTCTATCAGGGTGACATAACTAGCTTCTAGGTTTGTATGTTATTCCAAGCCCCTTGTGTGTTGTTTGTGCTCTTTTTTCTAGAAATTGTGTTGGTTCATCTTCAGCTTGGTTACCCTATCAATTACCTCAATTGTTGATTTGCTTTTTTAGGCTTCAAAGTTATTTTCTAGGCTAGTTTGTTTTTCATTTTATTGGTGTTGATTTTGTGATTTTCACAGGGGCTTGGATCTCATCTTATGTTAGACTATTTGCCTTCCTTGTTTATTATAACAAAAGCTACATGGTGTGGGAAAATTAATGTAGATCAAGAGATGTTTTATTGTCGATTGTAATAGTAATTTCACTTTCAATTTCTCATCTTTCCGCAAGCAAATAAATGTTTCTTTAACTTTCTTTTTCTTCCTTAGCGAATGGGCGGTGCCCATACAATTAAGGAGGTGCATATGATGCTTCTCGATATTCTAATCTAATCATCCACCGTCTAACTGGATGCGCAATTATGCCTTCTTCCACATAGTGTGGCGCGTGTAGATAGATAATTGTTGGATTGCCGCTGGTGATCGATTGTTTGTGTTTTTTCTTTCTTTTCTCTCTCATTACAACTAAAATGCACAATTGTCCTCTTTGTTTGTCGTTTATCAAATCATATATGTTTGTTATACCCAAGCACCTTGGGCTTGGAAACCATGTCAGACCCAAGACGCATGGGTTTGGCATGGTTGTCAAGCCCAGGGCTTTTGGGTCTAGCAACCCTATGCAAGTATAGTGTGAACCAAGACACAGTCTATTGTAAACTTGCACAATGAATTTTTCAAGCTTTGAAGGCTTGGGATGATGCTAATGTTGTTCTTTCACATAAAGTTAAATTATCATTTTGTCTTTTGGTTGAAAAAATTAAAGCCTTGGATATGGGGGTATTTCAATATTTTTCATGAGCTCATTGGTCATTAGATATTTGAGTAGGGGTATGGTAGTCTTTTCATGTTTATTTGCATAATAAAAATATTATTCTACCTCTAAGGTTAACAAAATTAAGACATGTTGCTCTGAGTTTTTTTTAACATTTCACAAACTGTTAAATAGTTAGTTGAGTGAATGTTTAAAAATTAATCCATTTAATTAGATTTAATAACACTATTAAAACATTCTTTATACTTTTAATATATTTTTTGTATTTTTTAAAAAATATTGACCTATTCCAAAAAATGCGAGCCAGTAAACTAGGATCCAATATAGTTCTTGTTAATTATTTTTTGTCATTGTTATTGATGTCAGTCAAAAGAATTGTGGAATTTCTTTCAGCAATTTTTTCCTCTGTCACGTGCTTTGATGAGCTGTTTTTCCATTGAAATTAGTCAAGATAATTTAAGGGTTGATGTTTTGTTTGGATGTTCATGGAGATTAAAAACAAAATAGTGAGTGCTCTGGGAATAATGGTTTTCATTGGTGATGTGTGCCTCTTGGAGACGAGCTTTTGTAGGCGTCGTCTGCTATGCATACTTTCTGCTATGGTGTTCGAGTCATATAGTTCTAGACCCACTAACCAGTTTTATAGATTTGTTCGCAGCAGAGTTTTCACTTTAGTTGAGCAACAAGGTTTCATGGCAAAGAGGATGGCAGCCAATCCCATTGATCCTCTTGACCCCATCATGCCAAGACATTACTTCATGTTCATATACTCTGCATATGCTCTCTCTCTAGAAAAGGTTTCAAGAATTCTCACAGGTTTGACAAGATCAGTGTATCTTCTTCCAGATCTATACCCTAATTTCTTTTTATCCAGATGTTCTTGGAAGGCTTAAAGTTATTCAACCGTTTGAGCAATTGGTTCATGGTCAAACATTAGAAAACAAGAGGGAGTTTATACTTGAAAATATACAGTTTCGCTTCAAAACTTGATATGCCCTGTTTTTTTTTTTTCAATGCTTTTTTGACCATGCTTTCTCAATCTCTATCAAAAGGGTGATGAGATGCGCATAACTCCATGGGAGGGAAGTTTGATGATGCTTCTCTTCAAACACTTCAATCCTTGATCATAATAGCATTTGCAGGCTTCCATGTCACAGAGTCTGAGTTTATGCTAAATTTGATTGCCTTTGAACTCCTAATTCTTATTCGTTTATGGATTTTTCTTAGAATATTTATCATTGATTTCACTTCTTAGTTCAATTGTGATTTTTTGAGCTATCAGGCCAGCCAAGTTTAAATGGAACAACTGCTTCCCTTTGGTACATTAACCTTGACATACCCAGAGGCGTTAGCTTACTGAAAGCGTGTTTGACAGTGTAATAACAATTGCTTTTTAAATAATTTTTCGTGCCGAAATGCATGCTAATAATTTTTTTATTATTTTTAAAAAAATATTTTTGACATTAGCACATCAAAACGATCCAAAAAGTACAAACCGCATTAAATTTTAGCAAAAAAAAAAAACTTTTGAATTTTTTGGAAATGCAATTTTAACCGCGTTTCCAAACACTACCTTAATATGTCTTTTCATCTACCTTAATATCTCTTTTCATCCTTGATCAGTTTTATATGGCTTCCAAACATTGTTTCATTTTTTTTCCTGTGCGGTGATCTAATTATTTATGAACTCTTTCTTATCAGCTTTAAATGGAACAGCTCGGTATGTAACAAAAACAACCTCAGACATCATATGTGCAGGCTGTCTTCGATACAGGTGCTGGTTCATCAAGCGTCTCCACTAAACTGCAGCCGGAGCACAATGATAGCTTGGTTGCCGGGATGAAGCGAAGACTTCTCTCTCGATTCCGATGATGTCCAAGAAAGGACAGTCTCTCTTCTAATCCATAACAGCACCTCATTTTAATTAATTCTTTGTTTCTTTACACATTTTAACTGTCCCTCATAACTTATTACATTGTTATTTACAGCGCTTCACAAGGATACAGATCGTCAAGCGAATCTACTCAACCTGAAGCACTTCAGGCAGCCGCTGGCCCTAAAACGAACAGAGAAGACCAGTTAGTCATCCCGCACAAAGGTGTTATTCCTACCTTATATGGCATACTATAGATTTGATAGCAAAAAAAACAAAAAAATAATCACAACTGATTCGAAATAGATAAAATAAAATCCAACTTCTTCGGCAACAAAATGAAGATGGATAAATGTCATATCACTTCTTTTTTTGCTGAGAAAAAATGTCATTTATTTCATATTAGTTGCATTCATTCCTTGTTGTATTTATGATGCTGCCAAAAAGGTTGCCTTATAAATACAACATTGGCTTTGCAAGAGCTCCCAGGGGCATGACATTTACCTTTTCTATTATGCAGGGCAGCTGATTTCTTCTTCCTTTTTTTTAATTATTATTATTAACGTGGATATTTATGCTAGTTTATGCGCACCTCGACTAATCCTACAGGTCTTGAAGTTAACGATTATATAATTAAACTTCCAGTGATCCTGAGATTTGTGGGACTCGAACTAGTAACTTCTAGAAAACAAACTCAAGGTCTGACCAGTTGAGCTACACTCCTTAAGGTTATGGCAGCTGATTTCTTTTTCTTTATTTTTAATTATTATTATTAACGTGAATGTATAGACTAGCTTGCACGGACCTCGACTAATCCAACAGGCTCTGAAGTTAACGATCATATAATTAAGCTTCTAGTAGCCCTGAGGTTTATGAAACTCGAACTAGTAACTTCCATAAAACAAACTCAAGACCTGACCGGTTAAACTAGACCTGTCAAAGTTATGGCAGCTGATTTCTCGACAGCATGCATGTTGAATCGACTGCTGGGGTGACTGCATCTCTATCCTCACCTCTGCATCAAAAGCTTGGAGCACCTCCCTGCATTTCCATATGTTAAAGCTTGAGGCTTTTGCTTGAAACTTTATAAAATTGTTTCTCTTGATGTATTCCAGCAACATGCAGTCATGCTCTTTCTACTTTGCCTTGCACTTCTCTCCAGCCTTACAACATGCACCTCAGCTGTTAAACCTTGTTTTAGTCTTCATAACTGTTGAAAGTTGCTTTAATCTAAACAAATCTATCTTTTTTAACTGTCATCTGTTTATGTCCTTTACGAAAGCTCGTGGTGTAGAGCGAAGAATCTCACAAGTGATTTCCAAGTCTTATTATTATTGACTTTTGACATATGCCCTGAAATTATGAATATACATATATTATTACTTCTATACTAAAAAAAACTTGGGAATTATTACTGCTCATATCAACAATAGAGCGCTCTTTTTTTATTAATTTAGTCTTCTTTTTTTTTTTTCAAATTAGTCTCTCATTTTTTCCATTCCCCTCTCCTTTTTTTATTTCAATTTTATTCTTAAATTTTCTATAACAATTATCTGAAATACCTTTGAACTAGTTAAGAATCATGTTGAGAACACGGTTTTCTTTTTCTTTGTTTTTCCCTTTCTAATGAGGGTACATTTTAAAAAAAAAATCAAAGTGTTCAAGTATTTAAAAATGTGATATAAATTATTTTTTAAAGTAAATTTTATTTGAAAATATATTAAAATAATATTTATTATTTTTAATTTTGTTTTTACATCAACATATTAAAATAATTTAAAAATACTAAATAAATATTTTAAAATAAAAAAATTAATTTATATATATATATGTTGTACCTGAATGACAAATGGTGGTTAAAATTTCAAACAGCGTTTGGAAGAAAGACGCCCAGTTTATACTCTACAACGAATCCTACCACAGCAAAAGCAAACCTCCGTCAAAACAAAATCACAAAGCAAAGCAAGCCTTAGAAAACCACCCACAAAACAAACACAATCAAAACCACATAAATTATTCTGAATTGTTTTTTGTTGTTTGAAATAAAAAGAGAGAGATGGTGTTCTACTTCAAAGCCAGACCAGAGGCAGGAGATTACACTATTTTTATGGGTCTTGACAAGTACGAGAACGAGGAGCTTATCAAATATGGTTTCCCTGAAGACATCTGGTACTCTTTTTTTTCTTATCAATTTCTTGCTAATCCAATTCAAAGTTTCAATCTTTGCCATCTGGGTCTTTGATTTATTGATTAATTTGGTCAGATATTAATTGTAATTTAATTAGTTTTGTTGTTTTATAAGGTCAAGATTCTCTCTATATGTGATATTTTCCCATTGATCTTATAATAATCAAAGAAGAGAGTGAAAAGTGTTATAATTTTTAATTGGTTAGGGAGTAATTCAACAAGGTAGAGTGATGGTTTCTCTATCAAATCAACAATCAATGCTTAGAATTTGAACTTTAAAGAGCCCATGTTATTGAAAAGGGTAAAGAAGGAAAGGGGAGTTTGTAATTCGTTATCTGGATTGGGTTTTGTTTGCAATGAGGGGTCTGACGTTTTCAGGAATCATCAGGGTATTTCTTGATGTTTTTTTTTTTTTTTTTTGTAGGTTTCACGTGGACAAAATGTCTTCTGCCCATGTGTATGTAAGGCTGCATAAAGGTCAGACCATTGATGATATAAGTGAAGGTGTACTTGAGGATTGTGTGCAGCTTGTTAAAGCAAATTCGATACAAGGAAAAGTTTCTGAATCTTCCTTTCATTTTACATAATTCAGTTTCTCCCTTGTCGCTATGGATTTATACTTCATGGTTTTAATAGCGAGCTCAATGCTTGTTTTGTAATATAAAGTTACAACCATTCCCTTGATTAAAGTATTCTTTTTTCTTGTGAACCATTCCCTTGATACATAGTTACAATGGGTTAGTTGTTCGAATCTGTTTCTCTTTCACACTGCAGGAAACAAGGTGAACAACATTGATGTTGTTTACACTCCTTGGGCCAATTTGAAGAAAACTGCTTCCATGGATGTTGGTCAAGTGGGCTTCCACAATTCAAAGATGGTGACGTCCTTTGTTTGGTAGTTTGTGTTTACAACTTACTGGAACAATAATGAGCAATTACATAAATTAATCATGTTTCTCTGGTTTTGACACTTTCTAGGTTCGAACTGTGAGAGTGGAGAAGCGGCTAAATGAGGTAGTTAATAGATTGAACAAAACAAAGGTAGAAAGAAAACCTGATTTGAAAGGTAAATCTTTGATCTCAGCCTATCATTTTAGTTTATTACAAAACCTGCGGGCCATAAAAAGAAGGCAGGGAACTTCATAATTCTCTTCTCTTCTTATCTGTGCACAAAACCAATTATAGGGAGTGGTTTAGCTTTTCCAGATGTAATGTTGTCAGTTTTTTGCTTAGTTTAGTTCTATAAATTCTTTTCATTGGCCCTGATGATTCTAACAGTTACTTATTACCATGTATCATTGCAGCTGAGAGAGAAGCAGTCAATGCAGCAGAAAGAGCAGAGAGAAAGCTTCTTCTGAGAGATAAAGTGAGTTTTATTCATTCTCATGTGTCCAATTCTAAGTCTTAGGGTCAAGTGATGTAGAGCTGTAACATGGAACATGATAGCCTTGTGCACTTATCATGAAGAGCATATGATGGCACCGAATTTGTTTCAGCTGGACAGATATGAGTTATACGTGATAAAAGTAGATCTTTTTGGAACATCTTATAGTTCTTTTTATTCTAACTTTGAAAATAGGATTCCTTTCCTTCTCCTTGGCCTCCTCCTCCCTCATCTTGTCCGTTTCTTCCTCTTATTGGAAATGAATTCATTGGGGAGTTCAGCTGATCTTGTTGCTCCTTAGTCTCCATAAGGTTCAGAGTCTTCTTGGGTCCTCAAGTGGCTTTCTTTTAGTGGCAGTGGTTTATCATTTAAAGTTATGTAGCCAAGGATTGTATTTGAATTCTGGGTTTTGCAATGTGAGTTTGGGCATGGTTGGTCAATTGTTAAACCATGTTAAGTACTCTTCCATCGAATTTCCTTTGGGAAGAACATGTTCCTTCTGCTTTCTGCACGCACCGCAAGAATGGTTATCAGATCTTTTGTTGCTTTGCTTTCAGCGACAATGTGATTGAAATTATAAACCTCCAGTGTAGTTTATCTAAAACATCCAAGAAGTATCATTTATGCTTCCATGGATCTCAAACATTGTGCAAACAAATAGAATCTTCTCCCAGCATTACTTGTAATCTGTTATGTTTTTAGGACATTAATGTTGGGAACGCTGGAAGCTTCAAATGCAGAAAATTATAGCTATATCACCATTTTCATAGTCACTAGTATTGGTTGCAACCTGTTTTGTTTTTGGGAATTAATGTTTGAATGCTGTAAGTTTTAAATTGCAGATTGTTTGGCTATATCACCATTTTAAATGCTCCTCGGATTTATATCTCCTACTAGCATTTAAATGTGTGGCAAAAAGTCTACTGGTTGCTCTTATAGCTATTTGATTGACTTTGTTATTGTTGATAAAAGGACACGATCATACTGTGATTGGATGAAATATTAGACGGTAACAGCATGGTCTATTATTTTTTATTATGTTTCTGTGTTGCTGGTATCTAAAAGACTAGTCATTGAGTTGATCTCTTGATATTTGTACAAGGTATTCCAGTTGCATATTGGTATAATGCATCTCCTTGATTTGATAACTCACAATTCCCATTTTCAACAATTTTGGCCGTTGAGTTGCATTGTGTTGCACATTCATGTTCTTGGATGGTTGTGTTGTGCCTGTTCAATTCCTAGTCCTCAGTTTCAAGTTTGTGCTGTGCATCTGATCTTCTCATTGCTTCAAATATTCTTAGACATTCCATAGGTCAGTGATTCTCCAGTTTAGCATTTTCCTTCATGTTTCACAAGGTTTGGTTTCAGTTCTTTATGTTCAATAATTTCTATCTGTTCTGGGAGTGTGATCTTCTTTTGATTTTTTTGTGCGTATAGAAAGAAAGGAATGCTTGAATCCTCGAAAACAGTTCTATCCACCCACTGTTGCGGGATAGGATTTTTTTTCTAGTCTCCTTTCACTGCGATGCTTCCCCAGGTTATGGAGGAGTTTCTCTGTCTGATATTCAACGGGAGAAGAGGGCCTTATTTATTGGGTGCCTCTTTCTGTGCTTTCAAAGTTTAGGATGACTCATTCTCTGTTTACTGCTTTTTTTTCTTCTTTTTTAATGTAGTTAAAAGTATTAATTCTTCAATATCAATGAAGTAGCAAAATTTGAAAGTATGACTCCAGCTCTTCTACCATTTGAGGAGATATGATACTTTGGTTGGAGCCAATCTTTCCCCCCTTTTTTTTATTTAATTATAAAGTGCATAAAAATCTCAAATTTGTCTTTGCAGAAACGACGTGAGGAAATGGAAAGGCTTGAAAAGGAGAGACAGACAGAGATAAGGAGCTACAAGGGTTTGATGGTGGCTGAAAAGATGACATCCAATAAACAAATAGCATCTGAAAACAAGTCCTTGCAGGAGCTGGAAGACGACTTTATGTAAAGCAATGGTATTCAGGGGTTCTGCTGAACCTGCTGCCCCTCGACGATGCGGGTTTGTCATTCAGTTTGTGACTTCAAGCATTATATGAATAAACTAAGAAAATTTGGAAAGGAACATGTAATGCCAGGCAAGGGGGGCGGAGATCAGTGGGTTGGGGAATTACTTGTCTGCTATAAGTTGTACTCTGATGACAATTACAATTACAAACATGGTTAAAATTGAATTGTGGTTAATGTGTGATAGACATCGTTTATAATAGACGATAGTTTATCAATCTTGCTATTTAGTTTCTGCAACAAGGTTTATGGAAGCTTGTTTGGTCACGCACATATGCAAGTGCTAACATGAAAATTTGGTTTTAGTCCTGATCCTTTATAGTTTTAGGATTGCTTGATCAAATTTCATGTCAATCATCTCTCCAAGGATTTCATAAATGACCTGTTGGGCTTCACAATCTTAACCACCTGATTTGGTGGCAAATGCTTTCTACAGGTGGTTCCCTTCTCATGCTTGATTTGCAGGTTTCAGTCGATCTTCGAGTCTTCAGATTTGTGGTTTTTCTCAGGTCAGCCATTTTCTGACAGATTCACTCAGAATGCTAGACCCTTCAGGTCTATAAAATGGAAAAGTGGATATTGAATTAGATGGATTCTGTGAGTTTGCATCTTAGAGAACCACTGATTATGAAGTTCTGGAAAGTTTGACAAGCAAGAAATCGAGGGTGTTTTATTGGAAAATGAGAACTACTAGATGAACTTTTGAGATTCTTTCTTCTTGTATCCGGAGAGATGTTTAAAAGCACGTCAGCAAGAGCTTCTTCCGTCACGGGAGAGCTGCCATGTCTGCAGAGTAAGCTAGCCTAGTGCATCACCCCTCCACCACGTGAGAGCCCGGTCTAACCCGAGACCCATGCAATTAGTGAAATGCAAAGTTTAGGTCGTGAATTCCCTGTTTCCAAATACAGGCATCAAGCATGAGATTCTTTACATCTGCACCTGTGGTGTTTCAAGGAGAGGACACAAGAAATCCGATTTTTAGTTTCCTAAGAAAATGCAATTTTATTGATCTTAATAATAGTGTATTAACATTGCATTTTCCATAAAAATAATAGAGATAAACATTGAGTGAAAATATACGCATAACCAAGACGTAGCATCTTGCACCCCTCCAATTTAATGACTTTACATTGAGTTCCGGAGCTTCTCCTTTTAAGCTACTTATAATCTTTTTTATTTCTTAATTTCAGAAATCTTTTGCCACCACTTATTAATAGAAAAACATGGTGTGGTTATCGACTTTATATAAAAAAATAATTATAATAAAAAATATATTAAAATAATATTTTATTTTTATTTTTTTAAAAAAATATTTTTAATATTAACATATTCGGTTCCACTATATTAGTTCCACCGTATTTCCACTATATTAGTTCCACCGTATTATTATTACAAGTAGTCTTTTAATTCTAAATTAAACACCCCCCAACACCCACACACACATTTTTAAAAAGACTAAAAATTTTTCTTTAAAAAAAAAATATATTTTAAGGTTTGAGGAGGTTTAAGGTTTTAAAGAATGTAATATGATATTTTTTTTCCAATCATTTTTACAATTGTTGCATGGGATTAAAAATAATTTATGATATTCTCAATTAGATCTACACAATCTATTCTAGAAGAAAAAAAGAAAAGGGATTCCATGGTAATATTTTATATTTTTTTTGTACTTCTTAGATTTTCATATTAATCAAACTAAAATAAGTTTCTTGAAAATAAAAATTGAATTTTAAGTTTTTTCTTTCTGATTAAAAAAAAAAGCTAATTTTTTTAACCAAATATTCCTCTCAAAATCACTTTTTGAAAATCTCATAAATTAAGAGTGAATCCACCAATAAATTCTAAAAATCCACTAGTGGAACCTTTTATTTTCTTTTTTAAATTAACATTATTCTTTTCCCCTATAATTTCTTAAATTTTTAATTTTTTTAGCTAAAATATAATAACTAGATGTATTTGAAATAATAATAACGGTGTTTTTTAAAGTATTTTTTTATAAATATATTAAAATGATATTTTATTTATTTTTTATATTAATATATTAAAACAATATAAAAACACTTAAAAAATTTAATCCAACAAAATTTAAAAGTTTAAAACTGTTGAAACGCGGTTCAAACACCCCCTTGTCTCCATACACTGTGGAGCAACGGCAGACAAGCTAAACCCTCTCTCTCTGCAGTCCCCTCTACAAAAACGCACTCAATATCACCAAAACCCTAACAACAAGAACTCACTCTTTTTCTCTCTACCTTCACTCTCACAACAATGGCAACTCCTTCTTTGGACGAAGAAACCACCAAGGAAATCCTTAGACAGGTCACTCTCCACATCAATTCTCTTAATTTCATAGAAACATTAAAAACATCCTTACTTTTATTTATTTATTTATTTATTCAGGTTGAGTATTACTTCAGTGACAGCAACATCCCTCGTGATAATTTTTTGAGAAACATAATCGAGTCCAGTGAAGATGGCAGTATCCTTGATCTCTTCAATATAAATCCTGGGTTTTTGTTAGTTTCGGGTTTGTCTTTGTTTTTGTGTTATGTTGTTGTTGGGCTTGACATTAGATAATAGTGGCGAGTTTGGCTTTGATTTGTTCGTTCAAGAAGATGAAAGGTCACTTGAAGTTAATGGACGTGAAGCCTGAAGAAATCCCAGAAGCTACTGTTCAGGCTGTGGCAGAAACGTTGAGAAAATCCACTTCTCTTAAAGTTTCTGAAGATGGTTAGTTATTTTTCTTTTCTGGGTGCTTTTCTTTTTTATGTTTGGATGCTTAGAAAGTGCGTTCTTAAAGAAGATTTTGAACTTTTTTCAGCTAATACTAATTTAGAGCTTTATGTTTGGATAATTAGGAAGTGTTTGCTTAAAGAAAATTCTGAACCTTTGGTAGCTAATGCTAATGTAGCGCTAAATTTTTTGCTCAATTGAATGGAGTTTAAGTTTAATGGATATGAATTAAGAATCTGCGTGTAATCTGTGTTTTGTCTGTTCTGTTTTCATGGTGAGTGGTTTGCAGGGAAGAAAGTAGGCAGGATTGCTGGGATATTGAAGCCGGATGAGGCTATAGAACAATTAGATGTAAGAACAATTGCTGCGTCTCCATTAAAATATAACGTGAAGCGAGAAGAGCTGGAGTTGTTTTTTGCTCAACATGCGAAGGTAACTTGGTGGTTCTATTTGTTTTGCTTGTGAATGTTCTGCTTTTTAAATTTCCGATCTTGCTATGTGAGTAGGGAATTGTTGGAAATATCTGGCATATTTTTTTTGGAGAATGAGCATGTTACTTGTTTCAGGTTACAAGTGTAAGGATGCCTCGTCATGTCGGTGACAAAAGGGTATTTTGTGGTACTGCTTTGATTGAGTTCTCATTGGAGGAAGAGGCCGAAAAGATTTTAAAGCAAAGCTTGGTTTTTGAAGGTGCAGAGCTAGAATTAAAACCAAAGTAAGCTAATGCACATAGACAAACACCAAGCACTACAACATTTAGGTGTAGTATCTATCCTTTATTCTTTTTGTAGAAATATAAAATGGACTAAAACTTTCTTGTGTGAATATGATGCTTAAAGACACAAGTACGAAAATTGTGGTTATATATCTTTTGTTACATAAGTAAAGCATTTTAAAGTGAATAGTTGCGTCGATGTGAAAATATACAATAGCGATATTCTTATTTGTCTGCATGTTTCTCTGTTCTTACTTCTTATTGTATAGGTGAAAGATGAGCTACGGCTTTGACCCTGATCAATAAAGTTATCAACATTGTATACATAAATCGCTATTAATGTTTCAGAAATTGGTAGCTCTGTGATTTGATTTGTAAAACAGTTAATTTCAGGAGTTACATATGACAGTTAAAATTGTGGGAGCAAACAGGTTGGAAATTATGGTATAACAAGTTTTTTTTCGCAATATTTGGAAAGGTACAAGAATTATGGAGGTATAGAACGCCCTTGTGCCTCTGATCTATCTTGAGCCTCCATATTTTAATCAGTTTCACCCCACAAAAATACTGAATGATATTGTTCATGTACAGTATAGAACTTAAATTGAAAGAAGTTTCTGGTCCATATTTCATGCTCCTAATATACCCCTTTTCCAACTCAGGAGAGAATTTGATACAGAAAGAGTGCAAGAAGAAGAGGAATTTGAAAATTCCCATCCCTCATCAGGCTCCAATAACAAGAATAGTTCCAATGGAGAGGCAAAGTAAGTAATTTTACTGTTCCTGTGTATTCCAATGGGACTATGGAGTTCTCTCTTAATGTTTGTTGACCTGATGTTCTCACCTTGTTGATGGCAGCTATCCAAAGGGCTTAATTATTGCATTTGCTTTAAAGAATAAGTTAGCTGGAGGTTCCGCAGAACAAAATGGTGCTCGGGAACCTGCCAATGATGATGCAAATGCCTGTGATGGAGGATCGAATTCATCAGAGAATTTGACCAATGAAAATGAACAGAAGGTGCCAGAAAACATCAAGACTGATGAAGAAAACAATGGGGAAGAGGTTGATGGGGACAATGGCTCTGAAAGTACAGTAATAAAAACTGAAGAGGAGAAATCATATGAAGATCCCAATGAAAAGGAGGAAGCGAAGGAGAAACCTAACCCAGCTGCCTCCAAGGATGACAAAAATGTTGTTTTGCGTGAAGATCTGAAGGCTGTCTTTGAAATATTCGGCATTGTGAAGGTACTAAGATTCTCTTTCTCTCTCTGTTCTTGTTTTCTTTTTCTTTGAATGAGTCTTTATGCCTTTTTTAATTGCTGAATATGGTATTCCTTTAAGATTATATATAAGTCCGACACTGTTTTCATTAATCTCTCTTATATATCTTGCATGCCTTTTGTTTCCATTTTCAATCATTGTCTAGTCTTTTGTGCTTTGTGTTATACTGACCCCTTTTTTCATGTGTGTATCACTTTGGTCAAGTATGTTGATTTCAAGATGGGAGACGAATCAGGATGCATTCGATTTGAAGAAGCAGAAGCAGCTCAGAAAGCTCGAGCAGCTGCAGTTCTAGCTAAAGAAGAAGGTCTGGTCGTGAAGAATTTTATAGCCACTTTAGAACCTGTGACTGGTGAGCATCAAAACTGACTTCTCTTTGGGAGAGTGTTGATTGGGAGTGTTATTTTAAGATGGACGCTTTCGATACTTATTTTGAGAAGGTTTCAAAATTGATGCCTTTAAGAAACTGTTTGTCCTGTGAATAGGTGCTAGGCTGCTAGCTAGCGTGAAACCCTTTCCTATACTAGGTTCACATTTGTTTGTGGTGTTTGACATCCAAGGTTGATAAAATGTATTGATTGTGGTGGAAAAATAGAAGGATCAGAGATTTAGGAAATATGGATCAATTAAACACTTGTGTTTTTCATTCCTTATGATTCTTACTAGTGTTATCAAGAGGCGCTGGGGCGCTCACCTAGGCTCTCCAGGTGAGGCCACATCCTTTATTAGCCTCAAGCAATGAATCTCAATGAAGCGCTGCCTAGGCAAGTGCCTTGTGAGTGGGCGCCAAGCTTTAAAGCAAGCGCCTGATTGAAATACTTCTTTTCATGTTGGATTTTTCTCTTTTTTTTAACTGATTTATGTATTGATCTATTTGTCCATTTTTTAATTCACCACAAGCAACAACTTAGGGGTATCTTTGTAAAAAACAAAGATTAGAGCAAAAAAAGAATTAAAAAATCATTAAAGTAGGAGACATACAGTCAAGGAAGGACACTTGAAGAGAAACACCATCCACGCTTTGTGTTGAACAAAGTCAAATAACAACACAAGTCCAGAACAGGAAAGCATGAATGAAGATGTTTTTGAAGATTAATAAATAATGATGATGATATTTAAGTTTGCTTTTTAATCTATTTGGCTACTTACTATTTTAAATTATCTTATTTTGTTTTAAGGGTGAAAAATATAATTTTATACGATTATGTTATGGTATTTTATATTTTCTTTTGATTTTCTAATGATCTAATCTTAATTGGAAAGATATTTAATATAATATAATATAATATTATTCATATATTTTTCTTAATCTATAGAATATCATCTTGATTCATTTGGGTGAGCTCCTCGGGCATTTTCTAGGCCTGGTGCCTTTTGCTTTTGACAACACTGATTCTTACAACATAGAATGATTATTTTTCAGTTATGTTCTAGTCTTTTCTTCAAGGTTGATCAATCTAGTAGTAATATAATGAGATTACATGAACAAAACTTGCTGCATATACATCTTTATTTATTGACTGGTCTTATTTACAGCCATTAAATGTGGAAGGAAAATTATCAAGGGTTTCTTATTACAATTCGATTTGGTTTCTTATATTTTCAGTGGTCTCGATATGTACTTTCTTTAGTAGATGCCTGTCATAAATTTGCACTTTCCTTGTTAATTGTTGGGTTTTATGTTGTTTTAATCTTGCATTATGTAAAGTGCACTGAGAGAGCTGGTGTTGTTATTTGTAATCTCAGGTGAAGCAGAAAAGGAATACTGGAACCAATTCCGTGCACACAAAGACAGGCGTTTTGAAAATAAGGGCAACCGAGGAAGGTCAGAATTACTGTAGTTTTCACTTTCCACCTTCATTTGGATGATAAACTACCTGGAATAGCCCATATAAAAATGGTTCCTCGCTTCAATGAGTATAAAGTTGGTTCACTTGTAATTCATATTTCTCCCTTTCAAAGTTTTTATTCATGCTTTTCAGGGGTGGGAGATACCACAAGGGTGGTGGCAAACATCCCCGCTCTAGAGAAAACGATTCTGGGAGACCAAATAAAGCTCAGAAAGTTGGAGCATCATGAGAGGCAACCATGCCTATAACAAGTTTTGTGACAGTTTTGTACGACACCTTGATAGTTATTATATGATGAAAGCCTGTGCTTCTTGATCTCCCTGGTGTCTTTTTTGCTTTGATAAAGATACAATAAGGTGTTTTTATTTGTATTTTTGGTTAACTCTTAAAATATTCTATTTTTGGAAATGATCCATGAAATGAATTAAGAGTTTGATGGTTGATCTCTACTTCTGCAGCCATTTTAATTTTGTGTTGAGGGTTGAAACACAAGTAGTCTTCGTCTTCCCGCACAGTATTTTCCAGATTAACTTGTGGTCAAGCATTGCTTATAGTATGGTGTTCCTTGTTCTGGTACTTTTCGTGTTTTTGCAGTCATGAGTGCTCGTAATTGATGAATGCATAGAAAAAATTAGATCCACTCTTAGAGAAGCTGACATGTTTGCTGATCATCTTGCAAAAACAAAGTTTTTTTTTTTTTTCATCCAAGTATCTACATTTCTTTTTAAAGGGTGAAACTAGTTCCATTCGGGGTTTGTGATTGTCATTCTCAATAAATATGTTTTTTAAAGATCAAACTTGTGTTCTCATCTTTAAAAAATTAAATCTGAGTTGTTTTGTCCACTCTTATAGAAGCTAATATGTTTGCTGATCATCTTGCAAAACAAAAGGCATCTTTTTTTTTATTTTTATTTGCTTTTATCTGGGTATCTGCATACTCTTTTAAAAGATGAGATGAGACTAGTCATGTTCGGGGTTTGTGGTTGTTTTTCTTAATAAATATGTTTTTTAGAGATTAAATTTGTATTTTTATCTTTACAAGGGTATAACAGTATTTTAACAACTAGACTAACCATTTATTAGTAAAACTAAAAGCAACTAAAGTCATTGGATGTTTTAGTTCGCTACTAGTGTAGCCATACTAATTAGAGTTGGGATATTTTGTTAATTCGATTAATTTAATAAAAAAATATATAAAGATTTTTTAAAAAAATTATATTAATTTTATAAATTTATGATCTAAATTATTAGATTTAAAATATATAATATAAAAAAATTATAAAATTTAACTATCAATTAATTAAAATAAAAAAGTCTAATAGAGTATCATTAGAATTGTCTAGTCACAGGTTAACAATTTAATGAATCAACTATATTTAACAGGTCAATTTTTAACTTGATTTTGATATAAATTATCGGAGACATATCTCGAGTTGATAGTTCATTAGATTTATTAGCTACGCCGGCCATATTTAATAACTAACGGTATAAAGTTTTGGGAATATGAGCATTTTTGCAGGAATTGTTTGGTAAGAACCAGTGATGGACTCCTTTTTAATACTTGAATTGTTTTTTTTTCCACAAACTTTTCAAGAGGGGATCATCCCTAAAAATTTTGTTCAAAGCACAACCGAACTCTTCAATAAAAATTCAATACAACTAGTTATGTGAATCATGCTTTGTCGTGGGTCATATTTTTTTGACAAATATATATATATATATATATATATGTATATATATATATATATATATATATATGACTATAGACATATCCACCATATAGGCAATGTGGGCACTTGCCCACACTGCTCAAAATAAAATCAAATGATATATCATGTTGAGATTTGTAATGGTTTCAACAGATAGAAAAATTATAAAAAAATAAAATAGATGTATTTTGAGAATGAAAAAATAATTATGAGTTATAACGGAAATGAGAAATAAAAGTTAAAAAAGAACTACATGAAAAAGTATTGGTGTAAACCTTGATTAAAAATCTATAATATTGTCGTAAAATTATAGTAAGTTTGTAAATAAAAAACTGATGAAAAGAAAAAAAAATATTTTTTCGAATAAAAAAAAGTCTCAAGGACTCAGTAAAATAACTAATATGGTTTTAACATTTGAATTTTAACGTAAAATCACTTACTAATCATTTTTATAATATCGAGCATAACTCTTAATCCGACCTCTGATTGAGATGAAAGTTTATGAGGAGCCTCTTGACATATTTTTCTATATTAGGTTAAAATTTCAGGGTAATCTAAGTTTGGAAAGGCCAAGCGAGAATATCAAAAGTCGGACAAAAAATAATATATAGGCTCATTAATAACATTTTTGTAAATAAGCTGAAAACTAGAACTTCAGCATCTTCTTCCCCTTTAAACTATCAGCCAGCGCTGAAAAAAATTAGAAGATAAAAAGAATTGAGAGCTTCCTCACGAAAATCCTGGAGAGAAACCAAGATTTAAGGGAATATAGATGATAAAGTAAGTATTGAACATATTTAACCCAATAATATAGGGGAAATCTAGTGAGGAAAAGGGAGAAGAGAGAGAAAACTCACGACATTAAGAGGAAAAAAAAAGAGGATAAGAAAACTTTGACTGGTTAACATTCAAAGTTCGTATTATTATCAGGTAAGACGTTATAAACTCAATTGTATAGGTTTAAGTAAAATTAACAAAGTTTATGCGAAATTTTTAAATTTTGAATTAGGGTTCTTAGATGTTAAATTGAGGAAAAGTGAAAATGTAAAAATATGATGTTCTTGGGATGAAATGAGATGTAAATGACTTTAAATAAAACATAATTAAAGAAGAAAAATTAGGTGTTTATGATGAAAGTAGAGCTAGCCATTTAATGGGGTGAATGAGAACTTTTAGAACCAAAGTAGATGTTTGTTAGTGACGTGTATTTAGTATGTGTAACATGTGTTGATGATGATTGAAATGGATTTAATTATGTTGTTTAATTGTATTTGAATTTTTAATGTAACTTGGAAAAGACCGTGAGAGATTGAAGAAATAAGTAATTTATTATTATTTTCTGGTTGGTTGAAATAAATAATTTATGGTAAGTTATGAGTATGATTGGTTGAACAATTGTTTGGTTAGTTATAAGATATTGAAAAAAATATATTTAAAAGTGTTGATAATGAGAAGATCATGTAACCTTTTCAACATATGAAATCACGAATGAGCAATTGGGAATTATAAGAAAAAAAATATATAGAATTTGATGAAGCCTTTTTTTACAATATATGTAAACTTTTTAACTTTATATTAGAAGCTTATGATTTTCGGATATTTTGAATCTTGATTAATTTAGTTATATACTTATATTATTTTGCCCCTACTTAAGTTGGATCCTAGATTCGTTCGTCCCTATATATAATCACATAAATCGACAACTATGTGTTTTAATAAAAGAAAAAAAAAGAAGAAGTCATAAACGATAACTAAAAATAAAATTATAAAAATTAAAAGACAAATATAGATCAAGATATTTCATCTCGTAAGATCAAACATTTACCCGGTTGTATTTCTAAATTTGTTTATTAAAATAAATTTTTTATTCAATCAAATGATAATAGAAATAGATACACAAATTAAATTAATTAATTAAAATAAAAGGGAAAAAATATATCATGTAAGGTTGAGCATATTAGAAATATTATTTGAAAATAAAAAATAAATTGAAAAACAAATTTTACCTATATATATATATATATATATATATATTGAGAGAGAGATAACAAAAACATATAAAAAAACATAATTATCTAAAACAATTAGAAGGACAAATGTTATTGGGCCTGGCAAGCCAAACCAACCCATTTGACTCATTTTGTTATGCCCCGTTACACTGGGCCTCCTTTTTTTTTTTTTTTCTCCAAAACCTGTTTTTTCAACCTAAAATACATAGAAAACATCCTAGAAACCGTAATAAACCTATCTATGGCCTCAAAAACTCTAAAAAAACCATCTCAAAAACCGAAAGCAATCTAAAACAAGAAATCTTCATGAGCTTAGATCTAGATTTTTCATGATCTTTAAAGGAAAAAAAAACACCCAATATGAGCTCCCCTTATCAAATAGAATCATTTGATACAAATTTCGACTGTTTGGTGGCCTAAATCGGTGTAAACAATATTTTTCTCTCTTTACCGTCAGAATTTAATGACCTCTCTCAAACCAAGGACTAAAAAATAACAAGAATAAATTTTTGTACCAAAATTCAATTGAAAGAATATTGAGGTACCGAATATGTTTAATTTTTTAAGTATAAGAACTAAATTAAAATTTTTATGTGAACTTTGAAACCATCACACATTTGTGGGGCTTTTTTCAACTTTGATCCCTTGTCTTTCAATTTTATCCTTTGTCAACAAACTTGATTCAATTGCCCTTGAATTTGGCCCCAAAATGATGCATTTTCACAAAATAAAATTTGAGGATCAAATTAAAAAAGAAAAAGAAAAATTATGAATAGTAGGTCCATTGTGAAATATAAGAGGGTTCACAATGTCAACTCAACAATACTCATCCCATACATTTTAGTTTTTTACTAAATGGTGTGATGGCTATTAATTGGCTTAAAAGGCTAAAAAAGTCATCATACCATTTTGGTAATGAAAACTTGGATTTAGAGATCACATGGGTTCTATCTCCAAAACCAATGTTAATGTTGAAATCTCCCAAAAGCTCCACCACTAAATTTTAGATATTTTGATCTTAATTATTTTTTAATAGATAGATGGCATGCGCTACATTACAGGTTGAGTGAAATTTTTTTCTCACATAAAAACAGTTCAAAGTGATGATAATCTAAGTCAACCCGAGTTGATTTTATTAACACGTGACCCAAGATATGAAATCAAAATAATCCACATAAAGAAGAGAGAAAACAATTCAAGGCCCAATAACCTAATATCAAATGATGAAATAAGAAAAATCAATTTTAAAAAAAATATATCAAAAAAAAAAAATCCAAGTCAATCCAGGTTAACTTGATAAACCAATTACTTATGATATGAGATCGGGATAAAAAAAAATAAATTCTTAAAAGAAGGACTTGGCAAAAGAGACCAAAGTTCAACAAAAAACATAGAAAAAAAAACCTGAGATAACCTAAGTTAACTTAACTAACTCGTACTCAAGATAACCTCACAGTAAGAAAAGTGAAAAAATAACAAAGTTTAAAGACCAATAATATAATGACAAATGATAGAACTAAAAAACATAACCAATTTCATAAAAAAAAAGGCAAAGAAAAAAAAATTGAGTCAACCAGGGTTAACTCGAGTATCCCACCACTTGTAATATGAGATGAGGATAAAAAGAATTAGACTATCAAGATAAGGACCTAATAACAAAGACCGAAGTTAAATAAAATAATATTGAAAAAAAATCAAGTTAACTCGGGTTAACTTAATTAACCCGCACCAATGAAAACCTCATATAAAAAAAGTGAAAGAATCACAAAGTTCAATGGCCAATAATTTAATGTTAAATGATGAAGTTGCAAAAAAAAAATCAATTAAAAAAACATTCAGGAAAAAACTTGAGTCAACCTGAGTTAAGTTAATTAACCCGTTACTCGAGATATGAGATTATGATAACTCAACAAAAAGAAAAGTGAAACAAATAATAAAGCTTAAGACCTAATAACAAAATTTCAAATAATGAATTTGAAGAAAAAAAACATTTTTTTAATAAAAGAACAAAAAAATGAACCTAAATTGGACCCGTGTCATGAGACCGAGAGTATTATATAGAAAGGAATGCATGAAAAAATAACAAAATAAAATTTTCAATCACAAAAAAATCTAAAATCAAAATTATATGGACCAAATCTGATATAAAAACTAAATGAAAAAAAAAATTATGAACTAGATTGAAAAACAAAATAAATTAAGAAAATGAGAAAAAACAGTAATTAAAAGAATGAGGACCCAATTTGGATAAAAAGCTAAATAAAATAAGAAGTTAAGGAAAAAAAATGAAAAAAGAAAGGATAAATAAAAAAGAATAAGAAAATAGCAATTAGAAGAATGAGGATCAAAATTGGATTAAAAAATGAATGCAATAAAATGATTAAAGATGAAATTGAAAAAAAAAATAAATCAAGAAAAAAATAAAACACCAAAATAGATCAATAAAAAAATAAGGATAAAATTGGATATTAAAATCAAATCAAATAAAATTTTCAGGGATGAAATTGAAACAATCTAAAACTCAAGAAGCTTAAAAAAAACAAATAGTAATCAAATGAATGAAAGTCAAAATTGATATAAATATAAAGTGGAGGAAACAATCTATTTTTGATCGGCTGACATGGATTTCTAGGATAGGAGAGAGAAGAAAATGGGGCAAAAAAGTTTGTCAAAGGTCAACCGTGCCTTCACCGTAAGCATGCGCCACACAACAAAAAAAAACAACACGTCGCTCTTAACGCCACCTTGGGTGGTGGAATTTGGTAACCAAATAGCGACACATAGCAGGTTTTTAAATATTATTTAATCTACTGATCACAAAGGGACCCCTAAGTAAATCGAAAAATAACAAATAAAAACATGAAGGAAAAAACTAAAATACCCTTGAAAGTAGCCTTTATTTTTTAAAAAAAAATTAAAGGCTAATCATTAAACTTTACTGTTTAAACAAACAGAAAAGATGAAGAAACCCTTTTGGTGCAGGTCTTTTTTTTTTCTTTTTTTTTCTCTTCCAAGGCTATCAAAAATTTGATAGTAATATATACATTTTAAACTAGAATCATTGTTTCTGTTAAAATATAGTTGAGTGAGTAAGCTTTTATTTTTTTATTGCTTCAACCTGTCGTCTGATCCCTACAGAAAAAAATTATGGATCAAACACGCAAATCTGGTTGAGGCCCACACACTTGGGCCACTCAAGCCTTCAACTAGGGACCACGCAAAACCATGTCAATGGGCTTCCTTGTAGGATTTTTGGTTTTTTTTTTATGTTTTTTTTTTTTAATTTTATCTTTCAATGTAGGATTTTTACTTAATGTTTTGATTTTTTTTTCATTTTTATCCTCTAATTTTGTGTTGATTTTGAATTTTTTTTTTCCAAATCATATTGTAAAAAAAAAAAAAAAAAATTGAACCTAGCAAATTTCATAACCCGGTTCATAGATTTAACATGCTAACCTAGACTAAGCTGGGCTATGTTATTTTTTGTTCCTTTTATTTAGTGTCGTTTTAATCTGTCAAGTTGACGAGATCATGTAGGTATGATTCTTATATGATTGAAATTAAAATTCAATTTAAGTAAAGAGTTATATAGTGAGTGCTGAAATTGTATTTGTTATACTAGATTTGATGATAAGGCCAAAAATATTTCTTGCAGGCTAGATGCACTTTTGTTATATTAAAAAAAATACTACCATGACTCAAAGCTCTATGCTAAACAAAGCTACAATGTTTTAATTAAGTTGCTCCTTTTGCACTAGATTTGGAAGGTTATTTCCATATAAAATTCTGAATTTTGTTGTCATCCTGCTCCATGTCCACCGATCTAAAGTAATTTTACATTAGAATAAAAAAAACAAAGAAAAAATTAAAATTAATTTTTAGTTTAAAACTAAACTATGATGATTAATTGTTTTTTAGGTTTTTTCTTTTAATGTTGTTTGATTATATAATCTTTATGGCTTTTTACAGTTTTTTTAATGTTTTGGGTTTTTATTTAAATTTTTGAATTGATATTTATTTCAAAATCAATTTTAAGATGATGGGTATGTGTTTGGCTTACCGTGGATATGATTTTTGTGCTTTTCTAGTGCTAAAATGACATGGAAAGTATATTTGAATAATGATTAGTGAGAGGAAGATGTGTGGTTCCAACGATAGAAAAAAGTTGAGCAAGTTGTATGAATTATTGACATTAGTTTTCTAAATTTTTGGTTAAGTAGTTTTTAAGTTTCTTTTATAGTTTTTGAATTTTGATCATATGGGTTTAAATAATTATTATTTTAAAATTTTCAAGGTTTTTTAAATTATTTTTTGAGTTTTGACTATATGGTTATAATTGATGGTTCTTAAGCTTCAAGTGTTTCTCAAGCTTGAAATAATATTTTAGATGTAATTTTTTTTGGTGCAATAATTTAATTTATGTGATTTCCATAAAAATATAGGTTTCAATAAAGAAGGAAAATTAAATTGGGTTTTCAAATTATATATGTAGATATATAAATATTTACTTTCTATACCATGCTGTAAGTTTTATGTATATATATATAAAGAAAAAAAAAAGAAAGAAACATGCAATATATTACTTGTTATGCTTAATTCAAAATCTGATCACCGCGTGATGGTAATTTTTTTTTCTTTTAATGAAATTATTTAATAGGTGGTCTAATGGTAAGAACTTGAGATCAAGGTGTTTGTTTTTCTTGTGGTCTCAAATTTGAGTCATGTGGTTGCTAATAAGATAACCACCAGAGATTTAAATGGTCGTTAACTTCAAGGGCCGTGGGATTAGTCGAGGTACGTATAAGCTGACCTAGACATCCATATTAGTAATAAAAAAACAATTTCCATGGTATATTGACATTATTATGTCTTGAAATTCTTAAACCAGAATCATAGAACCAATGAAGTGTTGGTTTAGCTGTTAAGGTATTGCTATATCCATGCAAATGTGAGAATACAAGTTTAATCTCCAGAAAAAACACACTTATTAAGAGGGGCAACTCTAAACCCCAAACATAACTATTCTCACTCTTTAAAAGGGTGTGAAGATACCTTAATAAGAACAAAAAAAAAAAAACCTATAATCATAGAATCATCAAATAAATTAATAATAATAAAAAATAAAGATACATAGACATGGAATTAGCCTATGACTAAACAACTATACAGTCAATCATATATATATATATATATATATATATATAGTCTTATGATCTAGTTATAATCATGTCTTTGCCATTTAAAAAAGAAAAAAAAGTAATAGCCAAGAATTAACAATGCTCTAAAACACAATCATTACTCATTTGAATTTTTATAATCAATTAAAGTATTTCATGTATTGAAATCATTATATTATACCTTTTCTTAGCTTTTTCTTTCTTTCATTACACTCGTTGCTGTTAATTTTGATGTATTTAATAAAATACAATAATAAATAAGCTACACAGTTAGACAAGACACTTTAGTCAAGAGGAAGTAATAACAAGAGAAATAAAAAAAATAAAACAATAAATTGAGTGGATGAAGAATATAAATTTGGCCGTTGGGTTTTCAAAAATACCAAGCCGAGGAAGTCCATGAAATGGACGGCTAGGATACCAACGTGGAAAAATCAGAATAGTCCAAGACATTCAAAAAGTTGCTCGACGTTTAACATCCATAGGGTTTGAATAAACTCCAAAGTCCGCCCCTTTAATTTTGAAATGAATAAGAAGAAGAAAGCTCTCTCTCGACCGTTTCGATCTCTCTCTCTCTAGAAACGCATTTGCAGATCTCTCTCTCTAAAATCTCTCTCTAAAATCTCTCTGGACTTCACTTGGATCTGCAAATGCGCACCGTTTTAATCACTTTATCGTCTCTCTCGTCCTTTGATTTCTCCTCTTTTCTGTCATTGAAGCTCAGTTTGGTAAGTCCTTGAAGCTCTTTTTCTTTGAAGTTTTAAATTTTAAGGTCTCTAATTTATTTTTTATCTTTGAACAAATTAAAATACTTTTCTCAGAAGGTTTGTGCCATTTTGATCCTTTTTTTTTTTTTGAAATTCGAATGGTTAGTGGTCGAAAGAGATTGAAAATCTGCCTCGATCATGTTTTAGGGTTACTTAATTAAGTATTAAGAAATTAATTTTACTGATTGTAGAATTGAATTTCAGTTTCATTCGAGTTTGGAGGTTTTGAAGGAAGCTGAATGATTTAGAAATTCGAAATTTTTTCACTTTGATTATGAATTGGGTTTGGGACTTAACAAGTTAATTAATTTCACTAATTGTATAAGTAAATTCTTATTTGTTTTTTAATTTGAAACCCCACTGTACTTCAATTCAAGTCAACTGCACTGAAATACAAAGCCCTAATTTGTGATTTCAGGAAGTGAAGATTTTTATTTAGAGGTTATTCTGATCTGGGTTTCCTTTTCTTTTTGTGTTTATGTGTTAGTTCGTGAGTTTGGGGGAAATTGGAACGGATTGGTAGGGGGGTTATAATGAATTGTGGACGAGTGGGAATTGGGCTGTGCAGCAGCTTTTTTATTTGTATATCAAACAACAATGGAAAGTAGTGACAGGTTAATTTCTGCTCCTTTGGATGGGCTTGTTAGCGACAGGATCCCGAGACCACCCAAGCTTCTTCACGGGTAATTTTTCAGAAGCCATTCTAATGTTTTGTGTGATTGAGAGACTGACGTGGCTGTTAAATATGTTGGATTCTGAATGGTGTTATGCTATTCTCTTGCAGGAGGACTAGTGGCCCTGCAAGGCGTTCCACAAAGGGGCAATGGAAAGCTGAAGAGGTAGTAATTCTTCTGTGTACTTGAAGTATCTTGGTAGAAGAGTTATTTTATGACGTGGAGATGTTTAAAAGGAATTTTTCTTGCATTTTGTTTTTGGTCTAATGATTAGATTAGTTTACAGGGCAACCTTTCCCATTTTGATTTTCACTGCTTTTTCATGCCTGAAATGACATCTCATGGTGATGCTTAGGTTTATTGTTTACTTGTACCCATCACGTTTAAGTTTCTTTTCATTAATTTCTGTTTTAGCTTCATTATTATAATTAACACTTCCCCAATTCTTAGCTCATATCTGGTTATATATAGTGATGAACAAGTGTTATATGTGTTTAGGATGAGATTCTGCGCAAGGCTGTTCAGCGTTTCAAAGGAAAGAACTGGAAAAAAATTGGTACAGTTGTGAACTTAATAAGTTTAATTCAGCTCTTTTCCTTGTTTCGAGTTTCTCATTCATTATTTTTTCCTATTGAAGTTGCTAAACTTGATAACTTTAATTCTTGCTTTTATTTTGATATCAACAATTATTACTGTTAATTCACCCCTAGGGGGTGGTGTTTAAAGGGATTATACTTGCCTTTAATAGGCTGAGAACGAATACAACATTTTAAGGATAAGAAGCTGAGGATGGACATCAAACTGTCAACTTTTATTTTTGATAATGGATCACTAGAAAAGATGATTTAAAAGGACCTTGTCATCCAACTATAGTTTCTCTACAGAATTTAGTTTTGGATTTTAAAACTATTGTAGAAAATTTTAACTTAAACTTAAAATTAATTTTAATTTTATTCTTTTCCATTAAATGCAGTCTTTCTGTTTGGAGATTTTATCGTTTTAGAATTCCTGAATCGACTAAGCTTCATTCTTAAACTTGTCTGCATTCCTTGCATGAAAATTGCCTCTTTTTTTGCCCCTTCTTGAGCCAAATCCTTAAGTGAAACACTTAAAATCACATCCTTCTGTATAATTTTTACCTTTAGCCAAGTACTTTTGGTTTATATTTTACCATTTTTCAAACCTTTTATTCAAATACAGTGACCACCCTTCCTCATAAGTGCTTTCCTGAAGGTCTATAATGTAGATGCCTGAACCATCTTTCACAATATTCCATCAATTTTACTATAGTTGGTACTATGGTTTCCTATATCAAGATGTCTATTTGTTACCTTTTGTGCATCACCACTTCACTTCCATTTCAGCAATGCTCATTTTATAGATGTGTTTTCATTCTCTTTTTACAGTCTTTTTAGGTATTTGTTGCAACAATATAAAACCATCTTAGCCAATTTACGTTTAATTTTTAGTTGGTACTGCAAGCTCTTCCTTATTTGTATATGGGATACATAGCAAATATTTTCTAATTTGAAACATTGGAATTTATGTAGCTGAGTGTTTCAAGGACAGAACTGATGTACAATGTCTACATAGGTGGCAGAAGGTCTTGAATCCTGAACTTGTTAAAGGTCCTTGGTCGAAGGAGGTATACCATATGGTTGTTTCTGTCTATGACAATTCCGGCTTTGCTTCCATTTTTTTTCTTGCTAATTTCTACCTTAAAGATAAATATTCTTGATAATTTATATGCCTGTTTCATTTGTGAAATGTACATAGGAGGATGAAATAATAGTTGAATTGGTGAACAAATATGGGCCAAAGAAGTGGTCCACAATTGCACAGCATTTACCTGGACGTATTGGAAAGCAGTGCCGGGAAAGGTAAGAGTATTCTTCTGCCCGTTGCAAGAGTTGCAATTATTTTCTCTCTCATATATAAGTGTGTTTTATGGTTTAAATTTGTCCTTTATTTTTCTTCATTTGCAATGATGTATGCATGATTTAGGTGGCATAATCATCTTAATCCTGCAATAAACAAAGAGGCGTGGACTCAGCAAGAGGAGGTGGCCTTGATTCGTGCACATCAAATTTATGGGAACAGATGGGCAGAGCTGACAAAGTTTTTGCCTGGAAGGTTTGTGCATTCCTTATTTGAAGAGACTCCCAATTTTGTATTTTAACTTTATCAGGAGGTGTTTTTGCTCTTTGCTTACTTACATGCTTGAATTAACACAAGCTTCTACGTTATCTCCTTTGAGGCTTGTCATTTCATCTTCTTGCTTGCTGTTTAGTTCCCATCTCTACTTCTGTTATTTAAAAGTTCAACAGTAGTGTTAAAAGTGACCTTTAATAAATGTGGATTTGATTTATTTTGTGTCGTGAACAGGACAGACAATTCCATAAAAAATCACTGGAACAGTTCTGTAAAGAAGAAACTGGACTCTTATGTGGCATCAGGTCTGTTAGAACAGTTCCAATCCTCTCCTCATGCTGGACATCAAACTCTATCCTTGCCCTCATCTTCCTCAAGGCTGCACAGTTCTGGAGATGATAATGCTCAGAGAGGTGGTTCAGAAGCAGAAGATATATCAGAATGCAGTCAAGAATCAACTATGGTTGGTTGCTCACAGTCTGCGGGTGACCAGGGTATTGCAGTTTTTCATACAAGAGAAGAATTTCAGTTTGCTGATGAATCTGGTCCCAGAAAGGAGCAAAGCTCCAGTCCAGCATCTTGTTCAGAACAATATTACATCCCTGAAATGCCTTGTGAATTGGGCGGCTCTTCCAACTTTCTTCAGCAAAGTTTCTCCCATAACACTTTGACTTCTGCAAACAGTGATTATCAATTTGAATTACAGGAGCTACCTAACATATCCGCCCTAGAACTAAGGCAGGAATCATCAGGTTTGCCAATTCATTGCATAACTGCTAATGAAAGCCATGAACTGGTGAATGATCCATTTCAAACTTCCATTGGCCTGGGTGCTCCTACTTCCATGGGAAATATCGCTGCAAGTTCTGCACAATCAGGCCAGATATTCGTATCCGATGATGAATGTTGCCGGATTCTATTCTCAGAGGCAGCAAATTGTGAAATGTTTTCCTCTGGAAATATTACAAAAGACTCAAATGTGGCTGACTTAGGAGGTGACATGGATTCATCACTTCCTCAGTCACCGAACATCCAGATATCTGAAACAGAGAGGAGTACTTCACAGTCATTTTGTCCTCCAAGGTCTGCTATATTGGGAACTTCATGCCACCAATCTTTTCTTCCCGGTTCTTCACTACATTCTGCTGATGATAACAAACCTGTGTATGGTAGGGAACCCAATCCGTTAATGGTCCAATCATTTGGAACTCTCGAACAACAGTTTATTACAAGCATACATGATAGCTTTATCTATACCATTGATGCCATCAACTCCTCATGTGACAATGGTACTGATAACACAGAGCTGCAAGAGAAACCATATCTGAAGGAACCATCAAAGTTAGTGCCCGTGAATACTTTTCCTTCATTCTCAGATACCATATCATCTTGTGCTGCAGATGAGAAACCAAATGTGCATGCAGAACAGGAGGCAGGAGGTCTTTGCTATGAACCTCCTCGTTTCCCAAGCTTGGATATGCCATTTCTCAGTTGTGATCTTGTACAATCTGGCAGTGATATGCAACAAGAGTATAGTCCTCTTGGTATTCGCCAATTGATGATGTCTTCCATGAACTGCATCACTCCCTTTAGGTTATGGGATTCACCATCTCGGGATGGTAGCCCTGATGCTGTTCTGAAAAGTGCTGCCAAGACTTTCACAGGCACACCATCCATTCTGAAGAAACGAAACCGGGATTTATTGTCACCCTTGTCAGACAGAAGAGTTGACAAAAAGCTTGAGATTGACATGGCATCCAATTTGAGCAAAGATTTTTCATGTTTGGATGTTATGTTTGACGAGAGTGAGACTCGCAACAGATCATCTCTGCTGCCCCCATCGTCCAATCAGGAAAAGAACCATGAATCCTCAGGTGAAGATAAAGAAAATCTGGACCCTGCTCTTGAAGGCGCTGATGAATTTTGCGGTAATACCAAGGATAATGTAAAGCAAGGGACAGGTGATAGTGATGCGAGGTCCAAGGTTCATTCCGATGCTAGTGTGAGTTATTATTATTATTTTCTGTCTGTAGTCTTCTCTCTCTAGTTACGTTTCTTTCTTTTCTTGTCTTTTCCTTTTTTTTGTTACTGTGTGTGGGAGGGGTTGGTTCTTTCTACTAGCATATTCCATAGTACTATATTCCTTATTCATAGTTGGTTTGATTCTGCTTGTGCATCATCTAAAATTTTGTACTATTTGATTTGTAAAGAAAAGGAAATAAAGAAAAACAAAATTTGCTTGTCAGTATATGTGTGTTTTTCTTGTATTTTCATTACCAATTATAATTTCCCCTTGCTTCTATCTTAGTGTCTTTTTCTTAATATCTTTTTCTTTACCCCCCTCCTTTTGATAGGTGCAACAGTCTTCTGGAGTCCTATCTGAAGAAAACACCAGTGATCTGTTATTTTCTCCTGATCAACTTGGTTTTAAAGCAGACAGAGCATTTGGTCCAAGTGCTCAAACTCCCAGGAATTTGTACCGTAAAATTTTGGGCACTTTATCAGAGCAAGCCAGTGGTTCAGAATCCTCATTTGGAAATCCATGCATGATCTTTAGCCCTACTAGTTGTAAGAAGAACCATGAAAATCACATAATTGAAAGCACATCAGTTCAATCTATTCCTTCATCAGCACCATCAGAGAATATGCCTGATAATTCTGGGAACAATGCTGGAACTGGAAATTTTGGCATGTAAGTTTACCCGTGTTTCTTTTATGATCCTAGTCACCACGCTGTTTTAGTGGTTGAGTAAAGCTGCTGCCATGTCAAATATTCCTGTCTCATTTTAATTTTACGAGAGCTGCTGGTTGTTTATGTTCGGGTTGGAACTTGGGATTTCCTGATATTTTCTAGCTTCATCTGTGATGAGATAGATATACGTGACTTCTTGTTTTGGCATTACCATGATGCTTATTAGATGCTTGGTTGATGGTGTTCATTTCTAGATTTGGAGATACCCCTTTCAAAAGGAGTATCGAATCCCCTTCGGCATGGAAGTCACCTTGGTTCATTAATTCTTTTGTGCCAGGCCCAAGGATTGATACAGAAATATCCATCGAGGTAGATAACTTCTTTTGATAAGCTAATTATCAGATATGTTTTGAGATTTTCTTTAACTATCTGGAATTTCTTTCCAGGATATTGGCTATTTCATGAGTCCTGGGGACAGAAGCTATGATGCCATTGCACTAATGAAGCAATTAAGTGAGCACACTGCATCTGCATATGCCGATGCCTTGGAGGTTTTGGGTAAAGACACTCCCGAGTCCATATTAAAAGAAAGGAGGCGCTCCAATGATCAAAATGGTGACCAAGAGAATCGCTCCCATTTGGCTTCAAATGTTTTGGTATGTCTGATTGCGCATAACTTTTACAGAACGTTTTTTTATTTGTTGACATCCATATTTCTGGCCTTTGGTTTACCCATTTGTTTCTTTGTTTTGAGGAAAGTTCCTCAGGTATACTCATAGTTGCCAAAATCCATCCAAGCATATTCTATCACTTTCTTTTGTCTTGTGAATATTAAGATGCCAGCTAAAAAGACTATTTGGAACTCTTGCAGACAGAATGCCGGACCCTTGACTTTAGTGAATGTGGAACACCTGGGAAGCTAACAGAAAATGGGAAATCTTCAAGTGCCATAAGCTTTTCAAGTCCCTCCGCTTATCTGTTGAAGGGTTGCAGATAGTAGTGGTACCTGGCCAATGCCTTCTGCTGTCACTATTTGTAGTTTATATTATACATATATGTATACTTGCTGCCATTTTTTCGTTCTTCCTATTGTTCGGTGCTGGATTCCTCTTCAATTAAATGATAGAAGATTTTCTCTGTATTCTAGCCGACTTCTGTATTTCCTTCCACATGTTTGCTATCTGTTCATATTTCAGCAGACTTTTTCTACACGCTTATCGGTGGATGGAGGGCAAAACTTGCAGTTCATTGGATGAATTCGGGCCTGGTTAGCCCTGGTGGGCTTGGTTGTGGCAACATAGGTTGCCTGGGATGAGATTTTTTTTTGAGAGTGAGCAAGTGATTAAGAGGACACAAGCATAGTGTGGAAATATTAATTAATTACATGCAGGATACATTGGTAACAGACGATTATTTCCTGCTATCCTTGTATGTTTTTTTTTTTTAAATGGTTTAGGGTTTAGGAAGAGCATTTGCATCTATATAGAGAGAAGAAAAGATAGAAGGCATTTTGAAAGCTATATTGCTGCCGTCCACTGATAGATCGGTCTGATTTCTGGATGTGTTTGTTTGCCATGACGTTCTCTATAATCTGACAGGAGGGGTAATTACTATAAGCTCTGTTTGAGAGTCAAGACTGGCTTAACTTTTCTTGAACCTTGGGTCAGTTATTGTTGCCAACTTGTTTCTTCTCTGTCCATTGTTGAATTCTCAAGAAATTAGGATAAGAAGGTTCCCTAAGGCATGTTCTTTCTTTTGATCGATGGAGATTGAAAACAAAGATGGAAAACAAACACTGATCTTCTTGAATAGTAGATCATCATTTTCTAGATGAGGTCGATTGTATGTTGATCTTAGATAATTTAATTGTTGGATTAAGTTGATTTTTAGATATGTTGTGCATAATATAATATGATGGTTTATAATAGATTGTTGTTTTCTAGATTAGTTTGGGTTGTATGCTAATCTTGAAGATCCTGTTCTTGACTATTGGATTTGCCTTCATCGTTTGCCATTCCTATTATGGTCTAGAAAGAAGTTAAGCTTGACTACTAATATGGTTGGTAGGTCATTTTCATGTAATGAGCAAACTTATGGATGCACACGTCTAAAGTATGTGCAAGTTTATGTGGAGCTTAATATGTCACTCCTTTTTATCCACTAGTTTGAGATTGAGAGCCCATTTTTGGATGGATAGATTTTAGTTGAGGTTGAATATGAATGGAAGCCAAAATGGTGTGAAAAGTATAAGCTATTTGGACACTCTTATTATATTTCGGTTGATAAGTCATAATAATAAGGGAAAAGTAGTTGCTGAGTCTTTGCCCTTTAAATCATTACCACACCAAAATGATGGTGGTGCTCTGTTTGTATCAACGGTTCCAGTCGTGTCTATCTTGAAAACTTTTAAAAGAAAAACAATCATGTTAACCATTTCTACTTTAGGAATTGGTCGGAAGGTCGATAAATTCCAGTTCCTAGTTAATCGATTCAGTCCTAGGCTAAATGATGGTTTGGTTTTGACTGCTAATAAATCTTTAAGCTTCATCTTTGGCCTTATCAACACTAAATGATGACAAATGTGAAGCCTATAGATTTATTACCAGTCAAAACCAAACCAACATCTTATCTATGACTATATCAGTCAACTAGCACTTGATATTTCTTCACTTTTAAATCGATTTGTGGAGTTGAAATGGTGATATGGTTGTTTTCTCATTAAAATTTATCAAGGAAGGCGTAATTGCAACCATTAATGTAAACAAAACGGCAACACCATTTTAGTGTGGTAGTGATTTAGAGAGAAAAGACTCAGTAACTGCTTTTTCATTCTCGTTATTACTAATTGACTTATCAACCGAAATCTGACAAGAGTGCCTAAATAGCTTGCAATTTTCACACCATTGGGGTTTTTATTCATAGTTAACCTCAATTGAAATCGACTCATTCGAGAATGGGCTCTCAATCTCAAACTAGTGGATAAAAGGGAGGGACACATCAAGCTCCACACAAACTCGTATATATTCTAGACATGTGCATGCATAAGTTTGCTTATCACATGAAAGTGACCTACCAACCATACTAGCAACCAAGCTCAACCCTTTTTTGCACCATAATGGGAATGACAAACCTTGAAGGTGAATCTAAACTGGGATCTAGTCGAAGACATAATAAAGGTGTCATTGCTGAAGAATAATGCTTTGCCCTTAAACATCTAGAGACCATTTTCAAGTACCATTTGCAACTCAGTCTCCAATTTGAACCGTAAGGTTATGAAATCATTAGCTGCTATTTTCACATTCTCAAGGCTATAATTCTTCCAAATTCTATTTGTAATAGAATTAAAAACACGATACAACATTTTAAATTCAGGAAAAACCTATCATGCAATGATTATTGTTGTGGGTTCTCTGTCAAGATTTCCTAAAAAATCTTAAGACGAGTTCCAATTTGTTTACAAGGAATTAATTCTAGAGCAAATCGAGTGCTAGAGTTGGTAACCCTAACCTTTTCGGCTCATGTTCTAGAGGAGGAGTTGGTTTTGATTTTGGTGGTGTTGGTGTTTTTGTTTTGTGGTGGTTTAGAGGTGTTGTTGATGGTGTTGGATATGGTTTTTGTGTTGTTGGTGTTGGTTTTACGGGTGGCCATGGTGACCAGGACCGTGGGGTGATTTGGGGAAACTCTTTTCAAATAAACAGTAAAATTTGCTATTAGATTAAAGGTTCCCAAAATGCTACAGTACTGGATTGAAGCAGTAATTAATAGTGACTTAATGGGTTAAAACAACAAAACAATGAGTTCATGAACAATATATTCAGACTACCATAACTTTCTATAAATTAAGATCCAATTGAAAACTCTTTCCAAATAAATAGTAAAATTCGCTATTAGATTAAAGGTTCCCAAAATTCTACAATACCGGGTTGAAACAATAATTAATGGTGACGTAGTGGGTTGAAACAGTAAAACAATGAGTTCATGAAAAATATATTCAGACTACCTTAACTTTCTAAAAATTGAGATCCAGTTGAAACCTAATGGTGAAATTATAAACCATCATATTTCTTACAATATATCTAAAAATTAGCTCAATCCAATAGTTAAATTATCTAAGATCAACTTAAAACCAAACTGACATGAAAAATGATGATCCATTGTTTAAGAAAAATGTCTTGCCGAAATGTTTGTTTCCAATCTCCACCAATCATAAGGGAGAATACACATGGGCAAACCTTCCTTATCCAAATCTCAGGTGAATCCAATTGTGAAAGGAGGAGAAACAAGCTAACGACAATGACCGACCCGAGATGGGCTTTTCCAAAATAATTGTGTTGGTTGTAACTATCAAATATAGAATGATAATAATAACCCCTCCGATCAGATTATAGAGAACATCGTGGTGAACAATATATCCATAAATCATATTGATCCAATAGTGTAAAGCGGCTATGCTTTGCCTTTTTTTTTTCTTCTAGCTTCTCTCTAAATTCTCTCCGTAGAAATAGCAAGTGATTAACAAGAAAAGCATAAAGTGGAAATATTAATTAATTACAGGCAAGATACATGGTAAAACTTGAAAATTTCCTATTACTCTTGTATGTTTTCTGTAATGTTTTTCATGTGATTAATACACATTATATATACCCAACTTTATTAAATCACTCCCCTAGCCCTTCTTTTTTTGTTTTCTCCACCTTTCTAGTCTTTGTTTTGTTATTTTCTCTCCATTATTATTCTAGAGATTAAGATAACCTTATTTAATGTGTTTCTTATATTTTATGAAAATATTAAAGTAATTAATTTTAAAATTAACTTCTTTATATTCTTTTAAAAAAAGTATTACATGAAAAATAGTATATTACGCCTAAATATTTATGATTTTATTCTCCAAACCACAACAAAGTCTAGTAATTGTTTTTTCTTTTACATACTCAACTTTGAGCTGGTAAATATTGTAATTTTTATAAATAAATTACTTTGAATTTTTGAAATACTCAATATCTTATACTATAATTCATAAATCATTACTGATATTTTAATTTTGTTATATGATTTAATGATTTCACTATTAAAGTTATGCGTTAGGACTAAAAATATATATAATAATTATAGATATAAATCTATTTTTGGGAATTCAGATCCACCAAAAAATAAAATAAAATTCTTAAAATATAGGTCTGTTTTGTAGTTTTTTTTATTAATTTGAAAGGAACATTAAAATGAAATTTAGGAGTTAAAAAATAAAAAGTAATTAAGGCGGATATTAAATAAGAATATTTTAGACTTTACAGTAATAATAATAAATTATAGGATAGAAATCACATCACCTTTATTAAAATACTAAGACTAAATTAATTATAATGCAAGTTCTAAACGGTAAAATTTAAACCGATTGGGAAATAAAACTTTATTTAAATTTACCAACAAATTTGTCAAATAATGAATGTCAAGGGTTCCATAAAGCTCTTTCAATCCCTTTTCCATAGTAAAAAAGAGATAAAGCTTTTGTTGATTACTATTCTTACCATTAAATATGTTAAAAATGGTGTTAATGAGTTTTACTGGATAAAAAAAATAAATAAATCTTATATTGATTGTTTTAAGTTTCAACATTACCTGAAAAAATAAATTTAGGTCAAGGATACAATTTTTTTTTCCTGTTTGATTTGATGGTTTGAATCTTTTTTAGGCTTTTTTTTCCTGTTTGATTTGATGGTTTGAATCTTTTTTAGGCTTAATAGGTTGACGTGTTGGTTTTTTTATGTTCTAGAGGTGTTTGTAAGGTATTATATGGTTGAGATCAGTTGAAAAACAAGTGTTTTGGATAAAAATCTCGTAGCTTTATTTTTCAGCCACCAATGAACTATCAAACTAGAAAATTTATTTTTAATATTAAAAAATTAAAATGATTTAAAAAAAAAAAACTAATATTATTTTTAAAAACATCTTTTTACTTGGTTTAGTCTCGTTTGTTTTTATGTTTTAAAATTCTTTTAAAAACAATTGAATTTTTTTAAATTAAAATTTTAAATATTTTTATATACTGATATTAAAAATAATTTTTAAAATGAAAAATAATATTATTTTAATATATTTTTAATTTCAAAATATTAAAAACATAATTATGATTACATTTCTAGAAAAGGTGTCGACGTGTCGTTGCCACCAAAGACGAATATAGTTGACGTTCGAGAACCCGGTCAATAAGCCGATAACGATAAGAAAAGGCAGGTGCATGGCGAGGTTCGAACATATCATCCACGTGTTAACTTCTGCACGCCATCACAAAAATCTCAACAACGTGTAAGCACCCAGAAGAATCTTAAGGGTTGGAAATTCACCGCCTAGCCACTTTCCATGTTCCCACCTCAATCAACGCCAGACCACGTGGAAAACACACACGCATCCTCTCACAGAACAGTCGTGAGTGGCCTTATATACAGGGTTCTCAGTATTCGGAAAACCAGCGTTGAAATGGTGAGAGAAAGAAGGGAGAGAGGAGACGATAACGGGCGTTACAAGGGAGTGAGGATGAGAAAGTGGGGAAAATGGGTAGCAGAAATAAGGCAACCTAACAGCAGGGATAGAATATGGTTAGGCTCTTATAGTACTGCAGAGGAAGCAGCAAGAGCATATGATGCTGCTGTTTTGTGTTTACGAGGGCCTTCGGCGACGTTTAACTTTCCGACGAATATACCGGAAATCCCTGCCACGACAGATCAGGTATTGTCTCCTATGCAGATTAGGGAGGTTGCTTCCAGGCATGCAAGAAGGGGGAGTCCTGTGGAGCCCGCAGAGAGTGTGGGACCTGGGTTGTGTGAAGTGCCGTCTGGGAGGAGTGGAGAGGTGTACTTGGGTGGTGGAGAGAATATGGAGGAATGCTTGGAGGGGATTTTTAGTGGGGCATACTATCAAACACCTGGTGTGTGGACAGTTTAAGTCTGTTAGTGGAGCGTTTTCTGTTCTCTCCACTATTTGTTTGTCGTGGGAATTGGGGTTGGTTCTTTCTACTTGCATAATATTCGTTAATCATAGTTGATAGGATTCTGCTTGTGCATTTTTTTAAGATTTTGTAGTCTTTGATTCGTAAACATAAATAACAGAAAGGAAATAAAAATAAAAATTTCAGTATGTATTTAATTCACCCCGCTTCAATCAAATTATCTATCATTACTATAAAATTAACAAATATAAATAAAAACACTGATGGTACGTCGGTTTATTAAGATAATATTTGCTGATATAATTTTTTTATCTCTATATCCAACATTAAATATTGATAGAAAAATTATTTTGATATATATTGAGGGAATAATGGAAAGCATTGTAGTGGAATTTAAATAAACAAATCATATAGTGATGTATTTTTACTAAAAACATGATTGACGGAGTTATTGACGGAATAATACTATCAATAATGTCATCAGTGATATTTAATTTATGACAAGGTGATCGACCATCATCTCTTTCCATATCTTCTTATTTTTTATGTATTTTTTCCACAACAAACAACCAACCCTCCTTCTAATCTCAACAAAATTCAACCTCTTACAACAAATTCGGCTACCACAACATTTAGTTTGTGCTTTGATTCAAATTTTATTGAGCATTCTCCACTTTAAATAAGTAAATTTACCCCTTTTTTTATATTTGAACTCAGTTTTAAAATGTTGATTTTTGTTGAATATTTTTTATAGATGTGTTTTGTTTGGTTGTTTACATGTTGTATAGTTTTTTCTCACACAAATTTTTTGTATGGATTTAGATTTTGTAAAATTATATTTGTATATAAATTGATGAATCTTATGTCGAATTTATGACTTAAGTGTTTTGTAATGAAATAAATAATGGTTTATTTAACGAGTTCGTTTTATATTTTGTTAATTTTATTATGAAATTGAGATTTTCGGTAAATGTGTAGAAATTTAAATTTATAGAGATAATTGATAATGAATTAAGAGTACTATTAAAATAGATTGACTAAGTTTGAGTTAAATCAATATTTTTGCAAATTATTTAGTTAACGTAGCTAATTAATACATGTTATCATTATTATTTTATATAGGTTTGATATAAGTAATGAATGATTGTTCATGGATGTATAGAGATTCACCCTAAGGTTTGCGGATGATGAATTATTGTAAAGAGGTTCAGGGTTTTATTAATTATACATTATCTAATCCGAGAAATATTAGCGATGGGGGTATTAGATGTCCATGTAAAAGGTGAAAATAAAAATTTTATTGATTCAGATGTTGCAACGATGAATCTTCAAGAAAAAGGATTCATAGAGAAATACGTTTTGTTGGTATGTACACGGAAAACCATATATTCCTCACGATATGATGTTAGAAAATATGGTTGGGTCCACTTCTAGTTCTAGCAACGTGTATGAAGTTGTAGATAAAAATAGTAATCCTTATAGGAATATGGTTATGGATGCGATGAGAATGAATCAAGGTCATGTTAGTCAATCTCCAATCGTAGATGAAAAACATAATGCAAATACGACCATTTTTTTTTTATATTCTAAAAGATTCTAACGAACCATTATAGGATGGTTGCACAAATCACAGTAAATTATCGGTCATTGCACATGTATTCAACATTAAGTCAGATCACGGGTTGAGTGAAGTTGGTTATGATAGAATTATCAAATAAACGATAAGCATTTTACCTGAAATGAACAGGCTGAAAGAGAAATTCTATGCTGCTAAGTCCATGATGAAACTAACATGTAGAAACTTCTGTGTCCAAACTAACATGTGTCCAAACTTCTGTATCTACTATCTTGAAAATGCTAAGTTAATTGAGTGCAGAACATGTAGCATTTTTGTTGTAGACCCATAACTAAAAGGGCAAAGTCTCTTGTTGCATAGAAAAAATTTAGATAATTCTCAATTACACCTAGACTGCATAGGTTAGTCATGACATCAAACACTGCTAAACACATGACAAGACACCAATCATATAATACGATGGGTGAAGTGATGATGCACCTTTCTGATGGTAAAGCCTGGAAACACTTTAACAGTGTGCATCTTTATTTTTCAATGAAGACAAGGAATGTGCGTCTTGAGTTATATACAGACGAATTCAATCCATTCAGGTTATTTGTTGCTCTTTATTCTTATTGGCTAGTGATACTCACGGTTTACAACTTGCCAACAAGGATGTGTATAAGGCTGGAGTTCATATTTTTATTTATGGTCATACCCGGTCCTAATAGTCCAGGTCAGAATATAAATGTTTGTATTCGATTGTTAATTGATGAGCTGAAATAGTTGTGGTCATCTGGGGCTTTGACTTATGATGTATCGAGGAAACAAAATTTTCTGATGAAGACAGCTTTGAAGAGGACTATCAATGATTTTCCAGCTTATAAAATGGTTTCTGGTTGGAGCATGCATGAAAAACTAGCATGTATGTATTGTATGAAAAATAACAAGGCATTCACGCTAATAAATGGCGGTAAATCATCCTTTTCTTACTACCATTGACGGTTCTTGTCAATGATTCACAAGTTCAAAAAGAATAAAAAGAACTTCTTTGTTGATAGAGTTGAAATGGATGTTGCACCACCACCTCTTATAGGTGAAGGATTTTATAAAGTGGTGTCGAAGTATGATGACATTGTGTTTGGTTTTCAATTCAGTAAGCAGGAGTTTCCTGATTTTGGTTTGACTCACAATTGGGTAAAATGAAGTATTTTCTAGGAGCTTTTTTATTGGAAGGCCAATTTCCTTCGTCATAACCTTAATATAATGCACATGGAAAGTAGATGGTGGTATTTTTTTTACATTCATTTTTTATTAGTTCTTGTTTATAAATATATTTAAATGACAACATTTTTTTTTTTATTATAGGCTATGGTTCTCGTATGCAAACCAAGCCCACTTGAGCTTTTTGTTGAAACACATGTGTGGAGCGATGAACACCAAAAAAGGGTGTCACAGTTCATTGATAGCCGAGCTTAGTATTTTATGGTATGTAGGTTTTCAATTACTTTTTTTCTTATGTTACTATTTTGATGAATTTATTTTTTGTTTTCAGGATATATATAACAACTGGATATAGGAGAGACACATAGACGATTCTTCAACCCTTCCGGATATCAATCTAGATTTGTGGTTGAAGACATGATTGTCCTATGAGCTCGATACGAATCAGGTGTACAGACTCTCTAAAATTATGACCAAGAACTTGCAAACAATCTGTAGTGCTTCGATAGTTGGATGCTTGTAATTGATTGTGAGTGTTCAAACTCTGGAGTTGGTGGGGATGTTAAACCAACATGTATAGGATCAAACAACTCATCTTAATAATAAATACGAATGACTCATTGCTAATTATAAAGAACTTTGCTGATTGGTAATAGAGATGAGATTACATACAGGTGGTTTATGTGCACCCTTTCATTGGCCCAATTATCTGAACAACGACCAGCCTCCTCCTCCTCCTACAGCCTCATTTCTATTTTAGATTTATTGTATTTGAACATACAAATGTTTAAATTTGTAATAAATATTTGATTTTACACTAATTTATTTTAAAATTATAAAATAAATTTATTTTAATTTTTCTACTTTGTTCAAAAAAAAAATTAAAAAATATTTTAAACAAATTACTGACACAACTTTATTAGTGTATTCCAGAGAGTTGAAAAAGAATTACTGCAAATATCATTACTATTGTTAACACATCGATGGAATTCCAGATGATATTCTATTGTTGATATGTTATACTTACCAATGAAATAGAACAGATAAATTTTTTTCTGACGTGCTTTGTTCGTTTATAAATCCATCAGTATGTTTATTACCGATGGACTTAATGATAGTCCATAAATTACTGATGAGAGTTTTTTTTATAGACTGTTTCTATTCATAAATCTAGTTGTAATATATGTATGGACATACTGTTAATGTAAATACCGACAAAAACTTCTATTGATAAAACTGTTCGTGTGTAATAAATCTTCCGGATTCCTGGTTGAAGAACACACCATTATCCGTTATTTTCTCATGAGCAACTTGGTTTTTATTGCAGACAGATCTTGAATTTCCCAAGGACTTGTGAGGTAAAACCTTGTGCACTTTATCAGCGAAAGCCAGTGCTTCATAATCCTCGTCTGGAAAACCATGTATAATCGTTAGTCCTGCTATTTGTAAGAAGAATAATGGAAGTCACGTAGTAGAAGGTACATATTTCAATATTGTTACTAGATGCACTCGCTGCGCCACGAGCTGGGACAACATTTTCCGACCCAACAATAAAAAAAAAATATTTAGATGATAATAATCCAAGATATAAATTAAATTAACAAAAATAGATATAAGACAAAAAACAAAACCCCGCAAAAAAAAAAATTATAAAATTCAATGTTTAATAACTTACTATTAAAGATGAAAAAAATATATAATATCAAAAAAATAAATTTAAGTCAACACAGAATAACTTAACAAGCCAACAACTTGCGATATAAGATTAGAATTAAAAAAAAAAATCAAAAGAATAACCTACTAAAAAACCAAAGTTCAATAAAAAAATATTAAAAAAATCTTGAACCATCTCAAGTTAACTTTATCTACTCTCAAAATAACCAAATAAAAAAAAAAGTTAAAAAATAACAAAGTTCAAGGAATGATAATTTATTAAAAATTATTGTAATTAAAAAATTAATTATAAAAAAACTAAATAAAAAAAATTCCAAATCAAACTAAGCTTAACTCAACTAATTCATCAGGCACAACATGAAATTAGAATAAAAAAACAAAACCCAACCAAAAAAAAACCTAAACTAAATTTTTTTTAAAAAATACTGTAAACAAAAACACATGCTGACCCAAGCTGTACTAGAACATGATTTGGAACTCAATTTTAAGAATGATTCAAAAATATATTTTTAATCAATCAAATCACTTAATATGCAACCAAGTCAAATAAATTTAACCGAGGTCATTTTCTTGTCCAATTTAACTACAAAGCTTGCCCGAATTAGGCTCCTGATCCGGGTCTCTATAATCAATATACCAAACTAGGTTTAACAATTATAATTGCAGATATCGATATCAGCATTGATGTCAGGCCCTACTTTCACCATTAGGAGTGTCGCACCCCCAAAAAAATTCAAAATTTTCATATTGCGGGTTCGACTGGCGAAAATTTCTTTTATTTTTATTTGATTTGGTTCTTTGGAGCCGCCACCTAGTATTTTGATCACTAGGAACCCTAACTGGTCTCAGAGATCGGGTACGGAGACTGGTTGCGTAAAGGGAAGGTATTAGCACCCCAAATACGCCTTACCTAAGGTAAGCTGCATTGTTTTATTGTCTGATAAAAATAATAAAAAAAAACTAAAGTGTTATTGTGTTTTCCTAGTTGTTGGTCTGTCTATGGTTCAAGAAAAATCCCCCTCAGTAAGGAGGTCTTTATCTTATCGGGTAAAAATCCTAACCGTTCTAACGTCCATACCAAAATTTTATTAATAATATTTAGGAATACGTTTTACGTATAAATTCGTAATCCCAAATATTAAAAGAAAACAAAAAGATTTTTTTAGAATTTTTGAAATATTGGCCTAGTTCTCATGGCTTGAATAAACTGGTTATTAAAGCCAAAATGCATGTTAATACATATATTGTTTTGAAAATTTTCTTTGTTGTGTGAAAATATGATGTTATAATATTTATGTATATATATTGGAGAGACTAGGCCGTATTTTAAAACAAAAAAACAATTTTTAGAAAATATTATTTTTTATGCTTTGACGAAAATCGGGTATTTTAATACTGAGCTTGTATCCTTACGGTATAAAAATACAACCCAATATTAATCCGCCTTTAAAAAAAATATGCAGAAAAATCAATAACATTTTTTTCCAGATGATATTCTATTGTTGATATGTTATACTTACCAATGAAATAGAACAGATAAATTTTTTTCTGACGTGCTTTGTTCGTTTATAAATCCATCAGTATGTTTATTACCGATGGACTTAATGATAGTCCATAAATTACTGATGAGAGTTTTTTTTATAGACTGTTTCTATTCATAAATCTAGTTGTAATATATGTATGGACATACTGTTAATGTAAATACCGACAAAAACTTCTATTGATAAAACTGTTCGTGTGTAATAAATCTTCCGGATTCCTGGTTGAAGAACACACCATTATCCGTTATTTTCTCATGAGCAACTTGGTTTTTATTGCAGACAGATCTTGAATTTCCCAAGGACTTGTGAGGTAAAACCTTGTGCACTTTATCAGCGAAAGCCAGTGCTTCATAATCCTCGTCTGGAAAACCATGTATAATCGTTAGTCCTGCTATTTGTAAGAAGAATAATGGAAGTCACGTAGTAGAAGGTACATATTTCAATATTGTTACTAGATGCACTCGCTGCGCCACGAGCTGGGACAACATTTTCCGACCCAACAATAAAAAAAAAATATTTAGATGATAATAATCCAAGATATAAATTAAATTAACAAAAATAGATATAAGACAAAAAACAAAACCCCGCAAAAAAAAAAATTATAAAATTCAATGTTTAATAACTTACTATTAAAGATGAAAAAAATATATAATATCAAAAAAATAAATTTAAGTCAACACAGAATAACTTAACAAGCCAACAACTTGCGATATAAGATTAGAATTAAAAAAAAAAATCAAAAGAATAACCTACTAAAAAACCAAAGTTCAATAAAAAAATATTAAAAAAATCTTGAACCATCTCAAGTTAACTTTATCTACTCTCAAAATAACCAAATAAAAAAAAAAGTTAAAAAATAACAAAGTTCAAGGAATGATAATTTATTAAAAATTATTGTAATTAAAAAATTAATTATAAAAAAACTAAATAAAAAAAATTCCAAATCAAACTAAGCTTAACTCAACTAATTCATCAGGCACAACATGAAATTAGAATAAAAAAACAAAACCCAACCAAAAAAAAACCTAAACTAAATTTTTTTTAAAAAATACTGTAAACAAAAACACATGCTGACCCAAGCTGTACTAGAACATGATTTGGAACTCAATTTTAAGAATGATTCAAAAATATATTTTTAATCAATCAAATCACTTAATATGCAACCAAGTCAAATAAATTTAACCGAGGTCATTTTCTTGTCCAATTTAACTACAAAGCTTGCCCGAATTAGGCTCCTGATCCGGGTCTCTATAATCAATATACCAAACTAGGTTTAACAATTATAATTGCAGATATCGATATCAGCATTGATGTCAGGCCCTACTTTCACCATTAGGAGTGTCGCACCCCCAAAAAAATTCAAAATTTTCATATTGCGGGTTCGACTGGCGAAAATTTCTTTTATTTTTATTTGATTTGGTTCTTTGGAGCCGCCACCTAGTATTTTGGTCACTAGGAACCCTAACTGGTCTCAGAGATCGGGTACGGAGACTGGTTGCGTAAAGGGAAGGTATTAGCACCCCAAATACGCCTTACCTAAGGTAAGCTGCATTGTTTTATTGTCTGATAAAAATAATAAAAAAAAACTAAAGTGTTATTGTGTTTTCCTAGTTGTTGGTCTGTCTATGGTTCAAGAAAAATCCCCCTCAGTAAGGAGGTCTTTATCTTATCGGGTAAAAATCCTAACCGTTCTAACGTCCATACCAAAATTTTATTAATAATATTTAGGAATACGTTTTACGTATAAATTCGTAATCCCAAATATTAAAAGAAAACAAAAAGATTTTTTTAGAATTTTTGAAATATTGGCCTAGTTCTCATGGCTTGAATAAACTGGTTATTAAAGCCAAAATGCATGTTAATACATATATTGTTTTGAAAATTTTCTTTGTTGTGTGAAAATATGATGTTATAATATTTATGTATATATATTGGAGAGACTAGGCCGTATTTTAAAACAAAAAAACAATTTTTAGAAAATATTATTTTTTATGCTTTGACGAAAATCGGGTATTTTAATACTGAGCTTGTATCCTTACGGTATAAAAATACAACCCAATATTAATCCGCCTTTAAAAAAAATATGCAGAAAAATCAATAACATTTTTTTAGGGAATTTTTAGAAATTTTTTTGAAAGCAAAAACATTTTTTATTCTGAAAATCTTTGATATTTTGACGAAAACCGGGTATTTATAACACTGGTTTTATATCTTTACGGTATAAAAATACAAACCAAAATTAAACCATTTTGGTAAAAATATGCAGAAAAATAAACAACATTTTTAGGGACTTTTTAGAATTTTTTTGAAAGCAAAAACATTTTGTATTCTGAAAATCTTTGATGTTTTGACGAAAACCGGGTATTTATAACACTGGTTTTGTATCTTTACAGTATAAAAATACAAACCAAAATTAAAAAAATTTTGACAAAAATATGCAGAAAAATCAACAATATTTTTTTAAAGATTTTTCAAAATATTTATTTTTTTTTATTATTATATTTTATATATATATACATATATACACACATATAATATAATATATAATATATAATATAAAAATAATTCGGGCTGGGCCGGCCCAAATATCTGGGCCGGACTTGGCCCAGAGAGCTGGTATGGGCCAGACCTGGTCTGGCCCGTCAGATACAAGGCCGGGCCAGACTTAGTCTGGCCCAATAAAAGAAGAAAAAAAATGTGCTGGGCCAGGATCCACCTGGCCCAGCTACACATCAACAGAGGGGGGGGGGAATTAATTCCCCCCTCCTCCCTGCATGCAGAATGTTCATTCTGCATGCAGGGGAAAAAAATGAAAAAACTAACGAGAGGGGGGAGAGGAGCTGACCTGGCGTGGAGGAGGCGGTGCTGCGGTGGCTCCGCGGTGGCGTGGCTTCCCGGGCGGCGCTGCGGCTCCTTCTCTCTTCGGTGTTCGGTTCTCTCTCTCTCTTCGGCCTCCTCTCTCTCTCTCCTCCCTTCGGGTGTCTCTTTTTTTTTTTTCTTCGGTTTTCTCTTCTATTTATAGGGGCAGAACCGTGGGGGACCATCGCGTGTAACGGCTGGTCGGCCAATATCTAAAGGTGGTGGGGGCGAGGAGAGAGAGGCGCGGGAAGAATTTTCGAATTTTTTTCTCTTCTGTTCTGTTAAAACAGGGGGAAGGAGGAAGATGAACAGTGTCGTTCAAAACGACACCGTTCTGATTTTCCTCGTTTTTTATTTTTTTTTTTTTTTTATTTTTTTTTTATTTTATGAAACGGCGTCGTTTTGGGTAAAACGCGCCGTTTCATTTAAATGGTTAAACTTCAAATCAGTCCCCAAAATTCGGTCCCCGCCCCTCTTGTTGGCCGCCTTTTTCACTTTGGTCCTTGGCCTCTGATTTATGCAATTGAGCCCCTAATTGATCAATAAACTTCCAATTTCTTCAATTAAACCCCTGAAACAAATCCAAACAGCCCCCTCTATCTTTGCGCCTTCTCCAAATTGGTCCCTGGTTTCGGATTTTCACAATTAAGTCCCTAATTGGCCCTTAAACTTCAATATTTATGCAATTGAGCCCCTGATTTGACCCAATAAATTCCTAAAAAATATATTTTGGCCCCAGAACTTAAATTTCTCCAAATTAAAGCCCAAATTGACTTAAAAATCAATTTTTCTTGCAATCAAATCTTCTATAAATTCAAATAAAAATCCAATTAAATCCATAAAAATCCAATTAAGTCCATAAACATCCAAATTTGGGCTTTTCTCCTCAAAATTCAAATTTTCCTTCTCAATAGGGCTTTCATCCTTCAAGAATATACTTTCAAAAATTTAATCCTTGTATTTTTGAATTTCTTGACCAATTTTCTGACTGTTTCATGAGCGCTTCTGCCTTCTGTTATTTTTTCTAAACTCTTTTGGCTATTTATTTTATTTTTCATGGGGACCCAAAAATGGGTTACAACAGATGCCCCCTCTTTATAATACTTACGGAGCATGGGTTTTGCGCAGTAAGTGTTATAAAGATAAACCCAAAACGGAACTCCCGAAACTGATATGGTCGAAGCTTGATTTATCTGAAACTTTGTCCTTTACAACAATCCTCCTTAGCCCAAAAACTATGATCAAAACTTAGCCATCTCGAGATCCTTATCCAGCAATCCTCTGAATTCTTACTTTAGTTTGATCAATATGGAAATCCATCCGAGATCCTATCTGGTGATCTCCTTTAACCTGGAATCCCATCTGGCGATTTCTTTACCCATAACCGATACAAAAAATGTGTGTGTGGTCTCATTATGATGGGTGACCTGCCCGAATGGAAAAGGGAAAGAGTGGTCTCATTCTTTGGGTGACCTACCCAGGGGGAAGAATGGCCTTATTATTATGGGTGACCTACCCAGGTAAAAAAAATGGAGAATGGTCTCATTGTATGGGTGACCTACCCAAAAAAATAATGGTCTCATTGTATGGGTGACCTACCCAGAAAAAAGGAAGAGTGGTCTCATTCTTTGGGTGACCTACCCAGGGGAAGGAATGGCCTCATTCTTATGGGTGACCTACCCAGGTAAACAAAAAGATGGAGAATGGTCTCATTGTATGGGTGACCTACCCAAGAAAAATGATGGTCTCACTGTATGGGTGACTAACCCAAAAAAAATGATGGTCTCATTGTATGGGTGACGAACCCCAGAAAAATGATGGTCTCATTGTATGGGTGACCTACCCAAGAAAAATGATGGAGAATGGTCTCATTGTATGGGTGACCTACTCAGAAAAATAATGGTCTCATTGTACGGGTGACCTACCCAAGAAAAATGAGGGTCTCATTGTATGGGTGACTAACCCAAGGGGAATAATTCTTAGTAAACTCCATGCTTTTCTAAGAAATAGTTTCAATATAAGGTCCCTTCTGGCGACCTTCCTTGATGAATGTCGAAGTACGAGATCCCTTCTAGTGATCTCAAATAACTTGGAATCTCATCTGGCGATTCCTTTTATTCAAAGCTGAAATATTAGGTCCCTTCTGGCGACCCTTATCGAAATATGAGATCCCTTCTGGCGATCTCCTTTAGCCAAACAACTTGGAATCCCATCTGGCGATTCCTTTTATACCAAAGCTGAAATTTGAGGTCCCTTCTGGCGACCTTCATTGGTGAATATTTAAAAACGAGACCCCTTCTGGCGATCTCAAACTACTTGGAATCCCATCTTGTGATTCCTTTTATTCAAAACTGAAATATGAGGTCCCTTCTGGCGACCTCCATCGAAATACGAGATCCCTTCTGGCGATCTCAACAACTTGGAATCACATCTAGCGATTCCTTTTTACCGAATGCTATCGATGTCGTTCTTCCTGCTGGCAGGGTTTGAAAACCATTATCTTCTCTTCTTGTTGTTCTAGAATCAACTTAATGATTCTTTCTTCGTCCATAATCTTGTTGGAATGCGCTAAGATCTCCTCCTGTAACGATCCAAAAAAAAAAAATATATATATGCAATGATTCATGATTAGATGCAATGCATGCATTTATACCTGGTTTTGAAACATAGGTCCCAGCCTCTTCTTCTAGTTCATGAGACTCCTTCTTAACATGAACTTGCTTTTGAAGTCGTATGCTGCATTCATCTCTCGTGTTGCCTATCATATTCTTGTAGAAAAGGTCTTTGACTTTCTTCAAGTAGTCCTTTTCTTAAAATGTATGACTTGTATTTGCCTCTTTGTCATGCTTTTGTCAAATGCTTTAGCTTGGTTTTCAAATCGTAAAACTTTTCATAAAACATCCCGTCTTGCCCCCTAGTATAGGGGTGCGATATTAGTCTGGGTTTTTATATAGAGAAGCAATTCATTCAGCCGGTGATAAACTTTTTTAGTGAGTGAATAGATAATGATTTTATTATTATTTCAAAATGCCATTGTTATGGTTGATAAACTCTATTCTTTAAAAGACAATTACAAAGTGACCACTTAAACATTTATCCATGCTATCAGAGATAGGGTTGTACTTTATGGTTAGCTTTTCTTAAATTTCATATTAAATCATTTTATTGATACTTTATTTGTAAACACTCAAACTTGTTAAAAAAAAAAAAAAAAAAAAATGCATAAACTCATCATTTATTTAAAGAAAAGGTAAGCTCAAAGACAAACACAAAAATCTGGCTGGCAATATGAGCTCTGAATGCTCACTAGAGAAAATAAAAGCAAAGACAAAAGCAAATGACAAAAACATGCTAAGGCAAATAAAGTTGTTTTACATTTTGAAAACTACGAGAAGTTCTTGGGTCAACCCGTTCTGAAACTTCTTCTAGTGTGTGGAAAGTCAACCGAGGCAATGCTTCATCTTCCTTCCCCACTTGCATTTCCTTGTCTTCTCCTTCGATCTCGCCTTCTTCATTATTGACGACTCTTGACCAAGGTTTTCCAACCTTTATCCCCTATCACTTTTGTCATGACCATGCAATGGATTTGAATTGATATTGGGTGTATCTTCAAATGACACCCATCCTATCTTGATGAGCTTCAACAACTTGTTCTTGAAACCATAGCACGTTTCAAGACAATGCCCGGGAATACCAGCATGGTACTCGCAAGTCAACTCGGGCTTATACCAGATGGGGAATGGTGGTTGTAGTGGTAATGTAGGGATAGGAGCTATTTGTCCAATGCTTAGTAATTTGGCATATATATCCTTCAGAGGCATGGGTAATGGCGGTAGTTGTTCTGAAATGTATCTTGTGTTTGGTCGTTGGTGGTTGTTTTGGGTGTTTGACTGGCCATTTGCTCGATTAGGGGAAAAAGGTTTGTTAAAGTTTACGTGGGCCACATGAGAGGTAGGTATTTGTGGGTTATATGAATCTGTTATCTTGTCATTGGACCCACCTTCGAAGTTGTTAACGGGACCTTTTAATTTTCTTCCAAAAAAACCCTTTGTCTCCAATGGCTCAATTATGCGTCCAGCTTTAATCCCTTGCTCGATTCTTTCCGCTATGCGTACAACATCATAGAAATGTTGAGATGAGCTACCCATTAAATGCTCATAGTAGGGTGCCTTAAATGTATTGGCGAACAAATTCACCATCTCCGTTTCTATCAAAGGGGGTTGCACATGCATGGCCTCGTCCCTCCACCTTTGCGCATAAGCCCTTACTGATTCTTGGCTTCTCTTTTCCATTGACATAAGGCTCATTCGATCTGGAGCAATTTCCAAATTGAACTTGTATTGCTTAAGGAAAGCCTCAACTAAATCCTTCCATTTCTTGATCTTGGCATTATCCAGCCTCATGTACCAACTTAGCGCCGACCCCGATAGACTATCTTGGAAAAAGTAGATCAGTAACTTATCGTCATGAATCACCTCAGCCATCTTATTGCAATAAGATCGAAGGTGAGTGTTTGGGCATTCCAACCCAGTGTACTTTATAAACTCCGGTATCCTAAATTTTTTTGGTACCGTGATGTTTGGTACCAAACATATTTCAGACGCTCGCATGGGGTCAAACCAGTCATTTCCCTCGATTGCTCTTAACCTTTCTTCCAAAGCTGATATCTTGTCATCGTTCATAAAACCAGTGGACCTATTATCGGAAGGCCCATCTGCTGTGATGTGAGCTTGAGGGGGCTGAATGGGAATGGCAGGTGCAAAGTGTTGCCCCGTCGCTGAATCTGCCCCCAAGTTCTGAGATATCCCCGGGACATGAACTGACGGCGCTCCTATAGGTGGTTGGGTAGATGTTCCCTCCCCGTTCTTCGCTCTTAAAAGTTGCTCAAGCAGATTGGTCAGTCGAGAAACTTCATTTTTCACAGATTCCAACTCGGTCTGGTAGTGCGACTCTAAGTGAGCTCTTTCTTCGTTTTCCATTCTTGATCTGGACCGGGTTTGGTGGACTCTGGATGTGGGACCTATGTTTCACGATCTGGAATGTATATGATAAACAAAAATATGTGATGAAGATGTGATGCATAAGTGATGCGCGATGAGTTTATCCTTATTGATCTTGATGCAAATAAGATACATATCCTAAGGACAAGCTCTATTTATTAAGTGAGAGTGGGTAGTTTTTTCTATCTAGTCTTGAAGGTTCTCATATCTGCCCAGTGACGTTCTTCGTAAAGAAGTATAGGGGCGTTGCAAGGAACAGTTAAGACACGTATGCCCACCATTACCAAGCAGGCACTCAGATATGAGTTGGGTGTTTCACGCATTTAAACCCTGACCAATAGTCTTAGGGTAAATCGCTAATTCCCCACTTAACTTAAGGCTTGTGTGTGCTTTTCAAAATTAAGGCAAGTGATGCATGAGACAATTGTATATAATGCATGAATAAATGCGCGTAAAAATAAAAACAAATACGCGATTAAATAAAAGGAAAGGCATATAAAAAATAAGCACAGGCAAACACAAATAAATCAGACAAAAACAAAGCTTAGTCTACAAGGTCCCCAGTGGAGTCGCCATTCTGTCGCACCCCCAAAAAAATTCAAAATTTTCATATTGCGGGTTCGACTGGCGAAAATTTCTTTTATTTTTATTTGATTTGGTTCTTTGGAGCCGCCACCTAGTATTTTGGTCACTAGGAACCCTAACTGGTCTCAGAGATCGGGTACGGAGACTGGTTGCGTAAAGGGAAGGTATTAGCACCCCAAATACGCCTTACCTAAGGTAAGCTGCATTGTTTTATTGTCTGATAAAAATAATAAAAAAAAACTAAAGTGTTATTGTGTTTTCCTAGTTGTTGGTCTGTCTATGGTTCAAGAAAAATCCCCCTCAGTAAGGAGGTCTTTATCTTATCGGGTAAAAATCCTAACCGTTCTAACGTCCATACCAAAATTTTATTAATAATATTTAGGAATACGTTTTACGTATAAATTCGTAATCCCAAATATTAAAAGAAAACAAAAAGATTTTTTTAGAATTTTTGAAATATTGGCCTAGTTCTCATGGCTTGAATAAACTGGTTATTAAAGCCAAAATGCATGTTAATACATATATTGTTTTGAAAATTTTCTTTGTTGTGTGAAAATATGATGTTATAATATTTATGTATATATATTGGAGAGACTAGGCCGTATTTTAAAACAAAAAAACAATTTTTAGAAAATATTATTTTTTATGCTTTGACGAAAATCGGGTATTTTAATACTGAGCTTGTATCCTTACGGTATAAAAATACAACCCAATATTAATCCGCCTTTAAAAAAAATATGCAGAAAAATCAATAACATTTTTTTAGGGAATTTTTAGAAATTTTTTTGAAAGCAAAAACATTTTTTATTCTGAAAATCTTTGATATTTTGACGAAAACCGGGTATTTATAACACTGGTTTTATATCTTTACGGTATAAAAATACAAACCAAAATTAAACCATTTTGGTAAAAATATGCAGAAAAATAAACAACATTTTTAGGGACTTTTTAGAATTTTTTTGAAAGCAAAAACATTTTGTATTCTGAAAATCTTTGATGTTTTGACGAAAACCGGGTATTTATAACACTGGTTTTGTATCTTTACAGTATAAAAATACAAACCAAAATTAAAAAAATTTTGACAAAAATATGCAGAAAAATCAACAATATTTTTTTAAAGATTTTTCAAAATATTTATTTTTTTTTATTATTATATTTTATATATATATACATATATACACACATATAATATAATATATAATATATAATATAAAAATAATTCGGGCTGGGCCGGCCCAAATATCTGGGCCGGACTTGGCCCAGAGAGCTGGTATGGGCCAGACCTGGTCTGGCCCGTCAGATACAAGGCCGGGCCAGACTTAGTCTGGCCCAATAAAAGAAGAAAAAAAATGTGCTGGGCCAGGATCCACCTGGCCCAGCTACACATCAACAGAGGGGGGGGGGAATTAATACTAACGAGAGGGGGGAGAGGAGCTGACCTGGCGTGGAGGAGGCGGTGCTGCGGTGGCTCCGCGGTGGCGTGGCTTCCCGGGCGGCGCTGCGGCTCCTTCTCTCTTCGGTGTTCGGTTCTCTCTCTCTCTTCGGCCTCCTCTCTCTCTCTCCTCCCTTCGGGTGTCTCTTTTTTTTTTTTTCTTCGGTTTTCTCTTCTATTTATAGGGGCAGAACCGTGGGGGACCATCGCGTGTAACGGCTGGTCGGCCAATATCTAAAGGTGGTGGGGGCGAGGAGAGAGAGGCGCGGGAAGAATTTTCGAATTTTTTTCTCTTCTGTTCTGTTAAAACAGGGGGAAGGAGGAAGATGAACAGTGTCGTTCAAAACGACACCGTTCTGATTTTCCTCGTTTTTTTTTTTTTTTTTTTTTTATTTTTTTTTATTTTATGAAACGGCGTCGTTTTGGGTAAAACGCGCCGTTTCATTTAAATGGTTAAACTTCAAATCAGTCCCCAAAATTCGGTCCCCGCCCCTCTTGTTGGCCGCCTTTTTCACTTTGGTCCTTGGCCTCTGATTTATGCAATTGAGCCCCTAATTGATCAATAAACTTCCAATTTCTTCAATTAAACCCCTGAAACAAATCCAAACAGCCCCCTCTATCTTTGCGCCTTCTCCAAATTGGTCCCTGGTTTCGGATTTTCACAATTAAGTCCCTAATTGGCCCTTAAACTTCAATATTTATGCAATTGAGCCCCTGATTTGACCCAATAAATTCCTAAAAAATATATTTTGGCCCCAGAACTTAAATTTCTCCAAATTAAAGCCCAAATTGACTTAAAAATCAATTTTTCTTGCAATCAAATCTTCTATAAATTCAAATAAAAATCCAATTAAATCCATAAAAATCCAATTAAGTCCATAAACATCCAAATTTGGGCTTTTCTCCTCAAAATTCAAATTTTCCTTCTCAATAGGGCTTTCATCCTTCAAGAATATACTTTCAAAAATTTAATCCTTGTATTTTTGAATTTCTTGACCAATTTTCTGACTGTTTCATGAGCGCTTCTGCCTTCTGTTATTTTTTCTAAACTCTTTTGGCTATTTATTTTATTTTTCATGGGGACCCAAAAATGGGTTACAACAAGGAGGATAACACAAACCTCAAATAGTGACTTCGCTGTTTTGTGGATGAAATTACTTCAGCCATGACTAGACATTTACACAACAACTTTGACATTAAAAAATAAAAAGCAACAATATAGATATATCTTACAAGGTGAAATTAGCCAATTAAATTAACATTAATAGCAGGCAAAGACACCAGCCACAAATAAAATTATTTCGATTGTTTCATATAATTACACATCATGTATTAATTTATTTTTCTAAATTGATGATCTTGAGAAAGAATCGGTTTGTGGCATCCTGATATTGTTTGATTCTGTTAATAAATGAAATGAAGTTGAAGCATATGGAGAGAGGACAACATGCATGTCTTTGTCAGCATTCTTAAGCAGAGTTTATGCTGGCACCACCTGCATAACGTGAAGATGCCAAAGCAGTTTGCAGATTTGCTACATAAACTGGAATTGAAGGGTTCCGAGATCATTGAAAATTCACGAGGGTTATGACAAAAGATGTCAGATGCCTTTTTTGGATCAATGAAGGAAATCCCGTCCATTACACTAGAAGAAGTGACCACAGTTTTTGTTGATCCAGACAATTGTAAGTTGAGGCCCAAGTAGAAACTTAGAGATTCACTTTACTGTTCCAAAAATTCACGACCTGAAATTTACATTTCCCAGAAAGTAAAAAGTTGGCTGAAAAAACTCGAACAGAAACTCTTACATCTCGATTTTACATGTGTTTGAGTTTGTTGTCAACCAGCAGCAGCATGTTATGCTGTGAAGACCACAAAAGTTGACTCAATGGATCATGCCATATTTGTTAAATTGGAAAGGGATTCAAACTTGCAGGATTGACTTAAAAGAAGTATAAAAACTTATAACTGGTGTTTAGGACATGATCACTGCAAGCTATGCTGGTATTGTTTTCACCATTACAATTTTGCCAAGTAATTGCCAAGTGTTCGGAGTTCCATAGTGCTTTGACGAGTTGAAGGCAATTGCATCTAGAGTCCACCTTCATAGAAAAGTTCCATTTAATGTCAGAGTACCCAGAAAAGAAAATGTTATTCCTTGCCGTGCATGCTTGAATTAATTTTTGCAGAATAGAATGAGATTGGTACCTCCTATCATTGTAATTCACCAAAAAGTGGTGCATAGCTTGCCATCTCCACAATATTGCTGCAGTGGAGAAATAAAGCCCTCCTGGAATTTTCATGATGAGTATGAAAACACAAAAAGATACTTCGGCCATGACAAACCCGTTCTTTTCCAGCTCAGTGAGGAATCCAGCTTCAGTGAGTGCAGCTAAAAGACTTCCTGTGCACGCATCTTTTCCACTCAAATATCCTCACTCACAAAAGCCTGAAAAATAGAAAATCCCATGACTAATCACATATTTTAGTCAGTAGTTGTCAAAAAGCATATCACACACCTCAGGACCAGTGCAAGATGTGCGATCAAACTGACGAGTCATAGAAAACAGGTTGCTGGATGATGTATAAATCTAGTTTAAAGAATAAAAGAGGATTACAATTGTGTTTTCTGCCCAATAAAAATATGCACAAGTACAATACTGCTAAACAGAAAGAAAACAAAGCTATTGTGACAGGATGTTTACATGAAAATCATAGGAATCAGCTGGGTGATCCAAAGAATGAGAAGACTCATTACAGTTTGTGATTTTGAGTCAGGATAGGCACTTTTTATGGCATTGTAGAACTTGAGATAATTTCCTGGTAGAAAAAAAGCACATGAATTTGAGTTCTGAAACTGGTCTATCTTCCAGAATCTGGAGTGAAGAGTGACATTTGCAGACCTTAAGACACTTTTTGTGAATAAAATCTTTGTCAAATATAACTTAATATAGAATCGAGATCAGGAGACCATATCATAGCAATTAATCTTTGAAATCTCAATAATGGATCATTTGACGAACACATCCAAGTTCCAAACTTGTAAAACCTAACTACCACAAGGACTCTTGGAAGATAAATGCAAATATGAGTAATGCTACATGAAAAAATGTCATATCACCTCAATAACATAGCATCTAAATAGAGGGTGAATACTTCAAATTAGAAGTACATGCTACTTTCCAAGGACTCAAAACTGATTCATTCATCTAATGCAATAAACAGATTTGCATAGGCAAGTCGGAGTTTGCCATATCACCTCAATAACATAGCATCTAGATTGAGGGTGAATACTTCAAATTAGAAGTACATGCTGCTTTCCAAGGACTCAAAACTGATTCTTTCATCTAATGCAATAAACAGATTTGCATAGGCAAGTCAGAGTTTGTGTTCCATACATGACTAATTTTGCATATTCTTCTCTCATTTCTCCTTTTCCACCAGAAGGGTCATATCCTGCCTGCAGTAAAAGTAAAATGTTGTCAACATACCAGTCCCAAAATAGTAACTACACGAAATAAAAGCAAGTGAATATTGTTAAAATTGCGGCAGGAACAAACTGAGAAAAGTCAGGTGGAAAATTTACATCACCTTTTCACCTCGACAACATTCAGATTCGCCAAGCAACTTTTTCAAACCAAGATTGCCATGCCATCATTAGACAACAGATCTCCCATCAAGGTTCTGGTGTGGGCATCTGCAGAGAATCCTCTATCAAACATTTCCTGCAAAAGTTGTTTTGCCCCTGATGCATCGTTGTTCCGGAGAAATCCTCGGACAATAACATTGTAGCACCAGCCATCTGGTGGGCAGCCATCCCTTTCCATTTGTCTGAGAGCTGTGCATGCTTCATCTAGCAATCCTTCTCTGCAAAGCCCACTGATTATTGTAGTCCAAACCTGAACATTAGGCAGCAATCCTTTGACGTAGAGTTCTGAAAACAGCTCCCTTGCATCTTCAAGCTTCCCAGATTTGCACATGGCATCAATTAAGATATTATAGATCACCAAATTAGGCTTCAAGCAACTATTTTGCATTTCTCGAAATAGTTCCAATGCCTGATCAATGTAACCTTGTTTGCTTAAGCCATCAAGCAAAATTGAGTAAGTTATTAGATCTGGGGAGCTGCCCTGGGCATGCATATCCTTGAAAAGATATTTTGCTTCCAAAATTCTCCCTACTTGACACAAGCCACTTATAAGAGTGTTGTAACTAGCATTGTCTGGAACTAAGCCTCGAAAACTTATTTCATCAAAAAGTTGTTTTGCCTCATCAATCCTCTGGGCCTTACAACATCCCTTGATTAAGACGTTGTAACTAAAAACATCAGGTATGCAGCCATTGGTTATCATCGCATCAAATACCTTTCTAGCTTCAGAAACCCTGTTTTGCAGAAGATATCCATTCATCAACGAACTATAAGTCACGGTATTAGGCTCCACACCCTTTTCAATCATTGTCTTGACTATTCCCTGAGCCTCTGAAATCTTGCCTTTTTTACAAAGTGCATCGACCAAAATGTTGAAGGTAATGACATCTGGCATGATGTTCAAACTCATCATTTCATTGACAAAAGCTGGAGCCTCTTCCTGATGGTCTGAGTTGCATAGGCCATGCATTAAGGAATTGTAAATGACAACATTTGGTTGAATCCCTTTACCCTTCATCGCAGAGAAGATATCGAAAGCCTCTTTCACTAGTCTATCCTTGCAAAGGCTATCAATAATCGTTATGTATGTCACAACATCTGGTTGGCAACCTTCATTGTCCATTTTCTTTAGCAATTCAACAGCGACAGGGGTCTTTCTAATCTTACACAAACCTTTTATAACCGTGGTATAAGTATGTAGATTAGGTCGATATCCTCTTTCCACCATCTCATCAAAAAATTCCACAGCACGAGCAAATTTACCCTCAATACAAAGGCCATTAATTAAAGTAGAAAAAACCACAACATTAGGTTCAAAACCAAGCTTAATGATCTTCCCAAAGACAGAGAACCCAAAATCGACACGTTGCAAGCGACAGTAGCAATTAATCAAAATGCTAAAATGACATACGTTCCGTTCGATCAGCAGCAATTCAATTTGTTTGGACAAAGAAAGCACTGCCCCATATTGTTTGATTCTGACAAGAGCTGATAAAAAATCATTAAAATCGACAATATGAGGCAGGGGATGCATATGAACCATGTCATTGAAGCGACACAAGGCATCTTCAATATTAGTAAAAGAACACCCCTTTTGGCACTTTTGCCTACCACTACCACTGGAAGTATGAAGAAAGACAGTCATACCCATTTCAGTTTGGCTTCTCTGAGAAGCAAGTCCAAAAGGTATTGAAGCTGAAGAAGAAGAAGAAATAGCCATTAAAACCCTTTGCCGCTTCATTGCCATCGCCATCATCATCACCACTTGAAGTAGGGAGACTGAGGTGAACGGCTAGAACAGAGAAGAGAAGAAGGAAGGGGAGAAAGGGCTTAACCTAGGCTGAAACGGTAACGTTTCGCCTCAAATCTTTTCCTTCTTTTTTATCAAAACTGTATTTTGTTTGCCTTTGTTTGTCTCCTAAAATAGAAAAAATAACAGAGGTGTTTGGTCCGAGAAAGAAAATAAGTTTAAAGTTTCGATGTGAAGTCCTCTCAGGAGGTCACAGTACCCTAAGATTTTTTTTATCCTTCCTGCAGAATTATTATATACATTATTTGTTTTAAAAGTTTTTTAAAATTTTAATACGGTGATATTAAATAAATTTTTAAAAATAAAAAATATATTATTTTAATAAACTATTTTAAAAAATATTATCAAAATCCTGCTTGATCGACCCCCCCCCCCAAGCAAAATGGCTTCTTATCATCAGGCGCAGCGTCGTCTGCAACAAGATAGGCTATTGCTGGTATGACTAGAGGAAAGCAACAGACGACAAAGGCACCAACGCGGATCATTCCAGTGCAAAAGAACAGCAGCCATAATTCAGAAACTACAAGTCTCTCTATTAACCTGCAGTTCACTCACAGGGGATACAAATTGAGTTTCTTTAGTTTGCTGTGACGCAAGATAAGAAGTAATTACAATATTACCACGGTCTCGTGGTCATGAAATGAAAGCCAGTTTATTATTTTTGTTCAACAGTATTTTTTTAATTTTTTTAATTTTAAATTATTTTTTTTATATTTTCAAATTATTCTATGATTGATGTTAAAAATAATTAAAAAATATATTATTTTAATATATTTTCAAACAAAAACAACTTTAAAAAATAATTTATTTTACCACATTTCCCAATAAGATTGAAACGATGTTGACAGGGCATCCGTTTCCTTATAGTATTTTACCCCTGCTGAATTTCATTTCATGAGCTAATTTATCTTATGTCATTATTTCACAATACTTTTAATTCATGCCACATTTCATTTATTCATTATACTTATATGTTTTCTCAGCTTTCCCAAGCTTTTATTTTATTTTTTCCAACTGATTTTGTTAGTTCATCATATTATCCATTATATTATTATTGATTCATCAATATCAATTTCAATCCAAATATCTATGATGTTAATTATGATTTATCCATATAATTTAAAGAAAAAAAATTTAGTATACTTCCAGTTCATTTCTGATTTACACATGCTTTTCTTTCATTTTTATATACCTTACACCTAATTTGTCTCTTTTAATTATATATTTCATCTTGAATATTTTTTACACTCAGATATAATAAAATTTAATATTTTTTTTCAACTTAAATATTTCTCGTGTTTGTTTTTGGCAAGTTCAATTATATTTCTAACTCAAATATTTCTATGTCCATTTATGTCACATTATAATATATTTTCATCTTGGTAATTTTATAATGCCTATTCTGACACATTTAAATATCACATAATAAATTCTCCTATTATAGATAATTCAGATATCACAAGTTATATTTTGTCATTACAACCTATTCAAGTATCTCATATTGGAATTTCGCCATTACATTCCATTTAATTTTTTGTATTATAATTTGCACCATTGCGATCCATTTAAATTCCCACATTTTTTTTCTCTTCCCTATAAGCATGGTTTGCATAATATTATTTTATGTCTCGTGAGCATAATTTATTTATATTAATTCTTTGCCCATAGGCATTATTTTTGTAAAATTATCTAAGCCTTTATCCAAGTTGTCGACTATGATACTCATCAACTATATTAGTCTTCGTTCAAATGGCAGACTATATATGTATCTATAGTGTACATCCAAACATCCAACTATGATACAATATCATCCTCTTGGTCTTCGTCCAATGGCGAACCTTACCATTTTCATTTATCTCTGTCCAAAATAGCAAACTTCACCATTCTTATTAGTCTCGTCCAAAACGATAGACTTTACCAATCTCATTCGTAGTCATTCAAAATGGTAGACTTTATCAATCTCACTAGTCGTTGTCTGAAACAATAAGCTTTATTATTTTCATTAGTCTTCATTTGACATGACATACTTTATTATTTCCATTAATCTCTATCTAACATGGCAAAGTTTATCACACATTATTGGGTCCACCATTATGGTAAGAAAAAAACACATGACCATTACTATCATTGCAGTCGATCATAATCATAATATTTAATATGGTCGTTGAGGTCGTTCATAAACACAATATTTATTTTCAACAATACAGTTGTTCACAAACTCAATATTTAAGGAGTCCATGCTCTAAAAAAAGGTTCTAGACCATTATATGATGGGTAGGCTTTTTATCTGGTCTCAAAAGGTCTATGAACTTCCTAGTGACCACCTTGCGTGAAGAAAGAATAGGGGTTTATAACGAATGATTGGGACACAGTGTAACTACCATTACTGAGTAAACACTCAGTTCATAGTTGGATGTTTCATGAATCTAAACCTAACTGAAAGTCATGAGGCAGATCGCTACTCCATGCCTAACCTAGAATTGGGTCTACTTACAAAATCAAAATGTATGAGGGCATTAACCTATACCCAATGTACTTATACATAAACAAGAAATAAAAATATTAAAGCAAAGAAAATGCGAGCTAAAATTAAATAGACCAAAACAAATAGGCAAACAAATAAAGCTTAGTCCGACCAGACAAGGTGTTCCTCGGTGCATTCGCCATCCTTTTGTGGGGTGCACCATGATGTTAAAGGGTGATGACAAGGTTGCCATGAGGAGGTGTGTGTTCTTGAGAAGGGTTTTGAGTTTGGGTTTAATCATAAAATTATGATTAATGTTCAGGAGTCGCCACCTAGTATTATAGTTACTAGGAACCTATGGTCTGCGAGAATCTAGGTAAGGGACTGGTTGTGAAATGGGAAGACGTATCACCCCTAGTACACCTTACCTGAGGTAAATTGCATTGTTGTTTGATTGTTTTTCTAAGTTGAGTTCTATTCGTTTGTCTTTTCTAAAGTCTAAGGCAGATCTCCATTTGTGAGACAGTCTCTACCTCATCAGACAAAATCCTAACCGTTCTAAAGCTTAAATTTTAGTATCGCTTTTATTTAATACCTTGTATCTTTAATACTTGAGGGTATACTTTATCGTGTAGTATTACACCACTGATGCAACCATATTATTTGATAGTTTCACCCACATTTAACTAGTGTTTTGCCTATGTTTTATATATAAAATGCCTTGATATTCTTTGTTTTATGTTTTGAAGGCACTTTTGGATGAAAGATGCAAAAAGGAGTAAATTGAAGGTAATTGGCAGATTTGACGTTCAGTCGATGTTTTGTGCAAAACATGAGCTCTAAAGGTCGAAATGAAGTGATTCCAGTGGCATTAAAAAGCAAGACAATAAAATAAGGAAGAGCATGGAAATCACAGCTTTCAAAGTCAAATCTTGCAATCTGCCAATGCTGACCTTTGGTCAGTCCGACTTGAATATCTAGAGCTACAAAAGTCCAATTGATGCAAACTCAATTGTTTTGGATTCCTGACTCAAAGGCCTATAAACGCTCCAAATTTCAGAAAAAAAAGAAATCATATCTAAATCATGCATTCTTCCATCTTTTTGATTAGTTGTTCAATAAACATGCAAGGCTAAACTCATTTTCTTGGTTGCAAGGACACGGAAACCTTCGGATTTCAAGAACTGTGAGATCTATTTTACCTTTTCTTTTCAGTTTATATGATGAATATGTTTGTTCTCCTATGCTTATTTTTCCTATGATTGTTTATTTTAATTGCTAGAGCGGACTCTAAGTTTTTATTATAGACAATTTATTGCTAAGTTTGATATCAAAACCGGAGTTGTGGTATATGAACTTGTGAAGCAACTGAGTTTAATAATTGTAGCGGATCTACGTTATTAATCTTAGGGAGAACATTCGATCAAAGCAACATAAGCAGACAACTTAGTTGTTAAGATAATGAACATTCGATCATTAGTGCGGACACTGTGATTATTTGTTGGTTAGGGTTAGTTATACGGCGGATCCGTTAATTAACCAACGTTAAGAAAAGATAAAAATTCAGAATATAAACTGGAATTTCATTTCAAGGATCGGTTCTGATTTCTATAGGTGGATGTGTGATTGCGACCAAGGTTTGTTCTCTTGATAATTTTCTGATTTTATTAAATTTTGTTTGATAGTTTTCTGTTTTATTTTTCTTTAGCTTATATAACATCCAACCCCCCCCCCCAAATTGCATAACTTATAGCATAAAAATCTGAACTAAATCTTCCTCGTGGGATCGACCCCTTGCTTGCTCTATATTATCTTGTGTGTTGTGTTTGAAGCTAGGGTAATTAATTTGTGCGACCGCGACATCGCAAAACATTTTGGCGCCGTTGCCGGGGAAGTAATTTTAGTTGATTTTTGTGCTTTTACTGTTATTTTTAGTTGCTGTGATTGTTATTTATATTTCTGAAAAAAAAAAAAAAAAGAATTTTTGCTTGCGGCGGTACTGTTCACTTGCGGCAACGGTACTGTTCAAAACAGATTTTTTGGTAGAATTAGGTTTTGGTCTTTTGGTTCTTGAAGGGAAACGACGTTCTAAACAGAACTAGTGGTAAGCCACTAGCCCCACTCTATTGAGGCCAAATTCCGCTGTTTTCTAGGGTTTTTAGGCTGTTTTAGTTTTCTAACGTAAGATTTTCGTACAATTTGCATTGTTTTCGATCTCTTGCGTGGTTGGTTTCTTTTGAGTTTTCTTGATGCTTTATGCCAGTAACCCGTTCTACTAATCAAAGTCAAGTGCAGTTAGATCTCGAAATAGAAAAAACTTTACGCAGGTTACGAAAGGAAGCTCGCCTTAACACCATGGCAATGCACAACAACAAACACTCAAGGAGCTTGCTGCTCCTAACGTGGAAAATCAGCCATTGTGCATAAACATCGACAATAGTGTAAACTTTGAGCTCAAATCTGGTTTTATACATTTGCTACCAACATTTAATGGTCTTGCAGGAGAAGATCCTCATACTCATCTTAAGGAGTTCCATATGGTTTGTGTTGGCATGAAACCGAATGGAGTTGACGAAGAACAGGTTAAGTTGAAAGCTTTCCCTTTCTCTTTAAAAGGGACAGCAAAAGCATGGCTTTTCTCCATTCTCCCAGGTTCAATTGGAACTTGGAATGGCATGAAAAAGATCTTCCTTGAGAAGTATTTCCCAGCATCTCGAGTTGCCAACATAAGAAAAGAAATATGTGGGATTCGACAATCTCATGGAGAGACACTTTCCGAGTATTGGGAAAGATTTGAGCAACTATGTATTCAATGCCCTCATCATCAAATACCCGATCAGCTGCTCATTCAATATTTATATGAAGGATTGATACCTACTGACCGTAGTATCATTGATGCTGCAAGTGGAGGGGCATTGGTAGATAAGACACCCGAGGTTGCACGCCAATTAATCTCAAACATGGCAGCCAACTCAAAACAGTTTGGCACTCGTGGAGACTTCGCAAACAAACGAGTAAATGAGGTAAGTATTTCTAACCTTGAAAATAAAGTTAATGATCTTACTTCTCTTGTGCGTTCTTTGGCTTGTGGCAATGTACAACAGGTGAAAGCTTGTAGCATATGCTCCTTACAAGGACATACTTCAGATATGTGCCCAACAATGCAAGAAGATTACATTGAACAAGCTAATGCAGTTGATGGAGCATTTAATGGACAGCCTCAGCGTAAGTATGATCCTTTTTCCCACACATACAATCCTGGATGGAGAGATCATCCTAACCTACGGTATGGGAACCAACCTCAACAAGGCAATCAAGGCCGACAATTCCATCCCAGTGGATTTCAATCCCAACAGAATTATCAAGCAAGACAGCCCCCTCCATTCACAAACTCCAATGTTATGGGGTCTTCATCCAATGATGATCTTCATGAGATGATGAAAACTTTGGCTTCTAACACTGTGACTTTGCAACAAAACATCATGTCTTTTCAACAGGAAACAAGGTCAAGTATTCACAACTTGGAGAAGCAAATGGGGCAAGTAGCTTCAAGTGTGGGGAAATTGGAAGCACAAATGAATGGAAAATTGCCCTCCCAAGCATTGAATCCAAAAGAGAATGTTAGTGCGATCATGCTGCGAAGTGGGAAAGAACTTGAAGAGAAAAGGTTAAAACAAATTGAGATGGAGGAAGAAGAAGAGATAGAAACTGAATTGAGTACAAAGAAGGAACATCCTCCTTCTCCACAAACTGAAACAAAGACCAACACTCCAAAGGTAACTCCTCACTTAATGAATTCCAGTTTTAAAACAATTCCACCCTTTCCTATGAGTTCTTCTAGGTCAAAGAAAGAGGACAAAGAAAAAGAGATTTTAGAGGTCTTCAAGAAAGTAGAACTCAACATTCCTTTACTTGATGCTATCAAACAAATTCCTAAGTATGCCAAATTTTTGAAAGAGTTGTGTACTACCAAGAGAGCTTTCAAACTGAAAGGTCATGAAATGGTAAGTATGGGTGAAGTTGTATCTGCTGTTGTTCAAAAGAATATGCCTTTGAAGCAAAAGGACCCAGATGCGTTTACTATCCCATGTGTTATTGGTAATGCTAGTTTTAAAAGGGCCTTGTGTGATTTAGGTGCATCCATTAGTGTTATGCCCAAACATGTTTATGATTCTCTTAGTCTTGAGCCTTTGAATAAAACTAGCATTGTAATACAACTTGCGGATCAGAGTTTTGTTTACCCACTTGGTGTGATAGAAGATGTCCTAGTCAAGATTGATAGTTTGATCATTCCATGTGATTTTTATATTCTTGATATGGAACATGACTCTTGTGATTCATCAAACAACACTCCTATATTGTTTGGGAGACCATTCTTGAAAACTGCCAATACAAAGATTGATTGTGGTAAGGATACTTTGTCTATGGAAGTAGGAGATGAAAAGATTGAATTTAATTTTCATGATGCAATGAAATATCCTTATAGCAATGTTTATTCTATCACATGCTATGACCAAGTTGATAAGTATGTGCAGCAAGTTTTTGATTTTGAGTGTAAGGATGGATTAAGTGTAGCCTTGAGTTATGGCTATGATTTTACCGAGATAGAAAAGATGGAGAGGCACACATGTGTTCCCCAAAATGTGCACGAATCAGCATTGGCTTTCAATCTTTGCAAACTGTTCCCCATGGTAATGTCTTTGTTGATTTAATACTTTCACATAAAAAGCTTTTGCCATCTATTTTACAGGCCCCCGAGTTAGAATTGAAACCTTTGCCCGATAATTTGAAGTATGTATTCATTGGTGAAAACAATACACTTCCCGTTATTATAGCAACAGGTTTGACAAATACGCAAGAGGAAAAACTTGTGAAGTTGTTGTGTGATCACAAGACGACCATTGGATGGACTTTAGCTGACATCAAGGGCATTAGTCCCTCAATGTGTATGCATCACATACTATTGGAGGACAATGCAAAACCAAGAAGGGAAATGCAACGGAGGTTGAACCCGCCTATGATGGAGGTAGTGAAAGCTGAAATTTTGAAACTGTTAGATGCAGGAGTCATTTATCCCATCACGGATAGTAAATGGGTAGCGCCAATCCATATGGTGCCCAAAAAAACCAGAATCACGTTGGTGAAAAACAAAAAGGATGAGCTCATTCCTGCTCGCATCTCGAGTGGATGGAGAATGTGTGTTGATTATAGAAAGCTAAATCTTGCTACACGCAAAGATCATTTCCCATTACCATTCATGGATCAAATGCTTGAACGTCTAGCAGGTAAGTCTTTTTATTGCTTTCTTGATGGATATAGTGGATATAATCAGATTGTTATTAATCCTGAGGATCAAGAAAAGACTACATTTACATGTCCATTTGGTACATATGCATATAGGAGAATGCCCTTTGGTCTCTGTAATGCACCTGCAACATTTCAAAGATGCATGATGAGTATTTTTTTCAGATTATGTTGAAAGAATAATTGAGGTTTTCATGGATGATTTCACAGTGTATGGTGATTCTTTTGATAAATGTCTAGAAAATTTATCTTTGATCTTGAAAAGGTGCATTGAAACGAACCTTGTCTTAAACTATGAAAAGTGTTATTTTATGGTAGAACAAGGAATAGTTCTTGGGCATGTTGTGTCTTCACGTGGATTAGAGGTTGATAAAGCTAAAATAGACGTTATTTCATCATTGCCTTACCCCTCCTGTGTGAGGGAAATTCGTTCTTTTCTTGGCCATGCAGGTTTCTATCGACGTTTTATCAAGATTTCTCGAAGATTACATCACCCTTGTGCAAACTATTAGCTAAAGAAGTGGATTTTGTGTTTGATGAAGCATGTAAAGATGCCCATGATGAGCTTAAAAAGCGTGTCACATCTGCACCTATCATCCAACCACCAAATTGGGATGAGCCTTTTGAGATAATGTGTGATGTGAGTGACTATGCGATAGGGGCTGTCCTTGGGCAAAGAATAGGGAAGAATTTGCATGTTATCGCTTATGCTTCCCGCATGTTGGACGGAGCACAATGCAATTACCATACAACTGAAAAGGAACTTTTTGCAGTAGTGTTTGCTCTTGAAAAATTCAGGTCATATCTACTTTGTACAAAAGTCATTGTTTTTACTGACCATGCAGCTTTAAGGTATCTTTTGAAGAAAAAGGAGTCCAAACCAAGATTGATTAGGTGGATCTTGCTTTTACAAGAATTTGATCTTGAGATTAAAGATAAAAAAGGTGCCGAAAACCATGTGGCTGATCACTTGAGCCGACTAAGGACTAAGGATATACAAACCGAAACAATACGAGAGACATTCCCTGATGAGCAGTTGTATGTGTTACATTCCTATACAAGACCATGGTATGCTGATTTGGTGAACTATTTAGTCACCAAAGAATTCCCTCCAGGTTTGTCTACATCCCAAAAAGATAAGTTATGAGCTAATGCTAAATATTATTTTTGGGATACTCCTTATCTGTGGAAATTTTGTGTGGATCAAGTAGTTAGGAGATGTGTACTACAAGATGAATTTCATTCCATTCTTACCTTTTGTCATTCTCATTCTTGTGGTGGGCATTTTGGAGCAAAAAGAACGGCCCACAAGGTACTTGAAAGTGGTTTTTATTGGCCTTCTATTTTTAAGGATGCATATCATTTTTGCAAATCATGTGAAAAATGCCAAAAAACAGGTAATATCACTCATAAGAATCAAATGCCTTTAATGAATATTATTGTAAGTGAAATTTTTGATGTTTGGGGTATTGATTTTATGGGTCCATTTCCTTCTTCTTTAGGCAATCTTTATATCCTTCTTGCTGTTGATTATGTGTCCAAATGGATTGAGGCAAAAGCCACACGAACTAACGATGCTAAGGTTGTTTTAGATTTTATCAGGACTCATATATTTGACAGGTTTGGAATCCCTAAAGCTATCATTAGTGATCGTGGTACTCATTTTTGCAATCGTTCAATGGAAGCATTGTTACGCAAATATCATGTGACTCATCGGACTTCCACAGCATACCATCCTCAAACAAATGGCCAAGTTGAAATTTCAAATCGAGAAATCAAGTCCATTTTGGAGAAGACAGTGCAACCCAACCGGCGAGATTGGAGTCTACGACTTGGTGATGCACTTTGGGCTTATCGGACTGCTTACAAATCACCTATAGGAATGTCACCTTATAGGATGATTTATGGAAAAGCATGTCATCTACCGGTGGAGCTTGAACACAAAGCTTTTTGGGCCATTAAAAAATGTAACATGGATTATGATGCTGCCGGGATTGCAAGAAAGTTGCAATTGCAAGAGTTGGAAGAGATTCGAAATGATGCTTATGAGAATGCAAGGATTTACAAAGAAAAGACTAAGAGTCTCCATAACCGAATGATTATAAGAAAAGAATTTAATGTTGGGGATAAAGTCCTTCTTTATCATTCGCGTTTGAAACTTTTTCCTGGAAAGTTGCGCTCCCGTTGGATTGGACCCTTTGTTGTTTCTAATGTTTTTCCTTATGGTGCAGTTGAAATTACAAGTTTAGAAACCAACAAAGTACTCAAGATAAATGGGCATCGTTTGAAACCTTTCTATGAAGGTTGGAAGATAGAACTCACCGCTTCTGTAGAGTTAGCTGAACCAATCTATGAAGAATGAGCATGCCACATGTCAAGCCAATGACATAAAACAAAAGCGCTTACTGGGAGGCAACCCAACACAAAAAAAAAATCAGATTTGCTTTCTTTTTCATTATCTTTTATTTTTTCGCATTTTAATTTATTTTCTGTCATTCTCTTATGTTCCTTTGCTTTTATTTCAACATTGAGGACAATGTTGTGTTTTAAGTGTGGGGGTATTGAGAGAATTTTGGTTTTCTTATTTTAGTTTTCTTTATTGTTCTTAAAAAAAAAAAAAAATTATGTTTAATCTTTTTAACTCCCATTGGTTTTTGAGAATATGAGTATTATGTATGAGAGTTAATTGAGATAGATGAAGATATAAATCAAATGAAGGAATATGCATGCAAATTTTAAGGTTTAATTGGTTTAGGGATTGACTTTGAGAATATGCCATGTTGACTTTATAGTGTTATACCAATGTAAGCTTTTGAGCCTTCAACATTATATTCTTTGAGTGTGCATTCTTTCAATGATATGTATCTCTAGAACTTGCTTCATATCTTGTTGAGATTACATTCGCATTACATATATACATGAAGATGATAAAGGCATTAGGAATTTTAACCATTTGAGCCAAAAAGCCAACCTAAAGCATATTATCCTTAGTAAGCCCCTTTTGAGCTTGTTTATCTTTTCTTTGCTTTATCCATGTATAAGCCTTAACTTTATATATGTTTTCCTTTCCCCTGGCCAAGGATTAGTAGAGCATATACTTGTGATATCTTATGGAATTATGGTTGGAAATTATGTGAAAAGAAAGAAGAAGTGATGCTTGATGAAAATATGGGCAAGTTTCCAAAGGTGAAAAAAAAAAGAGAAAGAAAGAAATAAATAAGTGTTCCTTTATGTTCTTAAGATTTTATGTTGAAATAGCTTGAAATAAAATAAAATAAAATAAAATAAAAAGGTTAAGCATTGGTGATTAAAGATGGAAAATTTATGTGCTTTGATGGAATATCTTGTTTGAAATATCATTTTTTAGAATGCTCTACTTTCTTTGGTTTGAACTTTCTCTTTTACTCTCTTTTACCTCACCTTAACCTTAGCCCCATTACAACCGGAAATAAGACCTTTTGATTCATGCATTGCTTGTAATATGTTAGTAATGGAGATGAGATTGAAGAGCAAGCTTATGGTAGAACATATTCATTGATTGAATTTGAGAGATTTAAACACATAAGCCCTAAACACGTGAGTGTTGGAGTGTATATCAATGAGAGGACCTATCACTTTGGCATGGCATAGATTTCATTTAAATCCCGATAATTAATTGAGTTTTGAAGTTTGCATCTAAATAAATTCATGAAAATTTATACTATTTATCCTTCTTAATTGTGTTCTTGTTTATAATGCATATTTTCTTGGATATTGATGGGAGATTAGGAGATTGGTCATAATGATTTGATTTAATTTAACTTTGATTTGATTTTACCTATCCTTTCTTGAGGACGAGCAAGAGCTAAGTGTGGGGGTATTTGATGCAACCATATTATTTGATAGTTTCACCCACATTTAACTAGTGTTTTGCCTATGTTTTATATATAAAATGCCTTGATATTCTTTGTTTTATGTTTTGAAGGCACTTTTGGATGAAAGATGCAAAAAGGAGTAAATTGAAGGTAATTGGCAGATTTGACGTTCAGTCGATGTTTTGTGCAGAACATGAGCTCTAAAGGTCGAAATGAAGTGATTCCAGTGGCATTAAAAAGCTAACATCCATACCTTTCTGGACATCTAAGGCAAGACAATAAAATAAGGAAGAGCATGGAAATCGCAGCTTTCAAAGTCAAATCTTGCAATCTGCCAATGCTGACCTTCGGTCAGTCCGACTTGAATATCTAGAGCTAAAAAAGTCCAATTAATGCAAACTCAATTGTTTTGGATTCCTGACTCAAAGGCCTATAAACGCTCCAAATTTCAGAAAAAAAAGATGTCATATGAGGGAGATATGATTTTTCAAAGATGACAACTAAATTCTGCCAGCAAACAGGTTTCGTGAAGAAACGAGTCCAGATTACGTTCCGAAGCATCTATACCGACATCCAAGTTTTTATTTCAGCAATGTAGCTCCTCTAAGTCAAAGCTTGAACATTTCATGCAGAGCTATTTCTCTTTTTTTAGGAAAATAGTTATTGAACTACTTAAATGTAAATTGTCTACTTAAAGGAGGACTATTTTGTAAAATAGAGATTAGGGTTTCCTAGCATATAAAAAGAATAAGAGAAGAGTAGGGGGGCAGCCACCCAAGAGGAGAAAAACGCCCCCCTACTCTAAGAAACCCTAAATCATGCATTCTTCCATCTTTTTGATTAGTTGTTCAATAAACATGCAAGGCTAAACTCATTTTCTTGGTTGCAAGGACACGGAAACCTTCGGATTTCAAGAACTGTGAGATCTATTTTACCTTTTCTTTTCAGTTTATATGATGAATATGTTTGTTCTCCTATGCTTATTTTTCCTATGATTGTTTATTTTAATTGCTAGAGCGGACTCTAAGTTTTTATTATAGACAATTTATTGCTAAGTTTGATATCAAAACCGGAGTTGTGGTATATGAACTTGTGAAGCAACTGAGTTTAATAATTGTAGCGGATCTACGTTATTAATCTTAGGGAGAACATTCGATCAAAGCAACATAAGCAGACAACTTAGTTGTTAAGATAATGAATTTATCTAGATCTTAAGGCTGTCATTGGATTAAATCATTAGTGCGGACACTGTGATTATTTGTTGGTTAGGGTTAGTTATACGACGGATCCGTTAATTAACCAACGTTAAGAAAAGATAAAAATTTAGAATATAAACTGGAATTTCATTTCAAGGATCGGTTCTGATTTCTATAGGTGGATGTGTGATTGCGACCAAGGTTTGTTCTTTGATAATTTTCTGATTTTATTAAATTTTGTTTGATAGTTTTCTGTTTTATTTTTCTTTAGCCTATATAACATCCAACCCCCCCCCCCCAAATTGCATAACTTATAGCATAAAAATCTGAACTAAATCTTCCTCGTGGGATCGACCCCTTGCTTGCTCTATATTATCTTGTGTGTTGTGTTTGAAGCTAGGGTAATTAATTTGTGCGACCGCGACATTGCAACAACCACATAGATATTAAAGTCTCCATCTAGACCCTAAAAAAAAGATTAGCAAAGGTTTTTTTTTTGACATTTTGATCAAATCCTAATGAATAATCATAAGCCAGTTATAATATCCATTTTGCATTTTAAAACATGAAAAAGTTGCAATTTTTGTTTTTTTAAGAAAATATGCTTAGAAAATTTTAGGATATAGTCGTATGCATAAAAATAAAATATTTTTTTTGTTTCTTTTTATCTTTTGAAAAGGAAAACTAATTTAAAAATTTTGAGATTTTTTTTTTAGAAATATTTCAGGTATTTTAATGTCAGATTTGTATTTTACAGTGTGAAAATACAACCCAATATTAAACAAAATGGTAAAAAACATGCAAGAAAATCACAATTTTTTTAAAGGATTTTATTTTATTTTTTCTGGATTTTTTTTTCATTTTTTTAATATATATATATATATAATTAAATATGTGAGGTGGGTCGACCCAAGTAACTAGGTTGAGCAGCAAAGGTTGGTTGGGCTTATCTCGACCCAACATATATTTTTTTCTTTTTTTAGATCCAGTCCAGGCCCGATCAAGAAATTTAGGCTGGGTAAAAACTGGCCTGGCCTAGGACAATTCTACATGCAGACGCGGCATAGAAGGAGAGGGTAAAGGAGAAAAGGGGAATGAAGGAAAGTGGGGTCAACCTTGTTGTTGCTAGCTAGTGTAGGAAGCTCGTTCATAATGGTTGCAACGGTGGGAAAAGGTGTTGGTGGTTGGGTTGATGTGGTGCAGGAAGAAGAAGTCTGCAACGATGTTACTATTCACTACGATAAGCGATAACAATCGCTGAGGGAGGAGTTGGTGTTTGTGGGGGTGTATAGGCTAGGATTGTTGGTATTCTCACTAAAGAAGGCAACTGTGAAAGAGGTGGAGAGAGTCGCAAAAGGTTGATGGGGAGAGAAGAAAAATGAAAACAGGGGGATGGCTGGTTTTCTTAAGACTTTGGCCTCTAATTTCTTCATCCTCGGGCCATGAAATCCAAATCCATTTATAGAGGGTGGAAGATGGATATTTTTTCTTTAATGGTGCCAGATCATGGCTTTTGGTTCAGCTAAAAAGCATCCCAACCATTGGTTCAAAGTGTACATCGTGAGCTGTCAAATTTGCATGAAAATGGTTGGTCGGGTTGGACACTTTAGGCTAGCACCTCAACCGTCGTGGTGTCAATTAGCCTAAACGGACCATACCAGGGCGTAAAGGGATGTCAGGTGATCATTTGCGTTCAACTTTTGTCACATTTTGTGGAGGTTAGAGGCATTAAATGCACCTGCAAAATAGCCTCTTAGAGATGTCATTTAAGAGAATTGAAGAAGATAATGAACAATAATCAAAACGACGTTGTTTTGATAAATGTTGTTTTGGTCCTTCAATTTCTAATTTATATCATCTACACTTTTGATTGGCTTCAAACTTTACTATTTATGCAATTTGGTCCCTAGCAAAACTTCAATTTTAGCCTCATATTTCAATGTCATTTGCACTTTGGTCCCTAATCTTATATTTATGCAATTTAGCCCCTAAATTAGTATTAAATTTTTAATTTCTTCAATATCACCCCGACTTCAATCAATTGAGCCCCTGTAGTTCTGTGCCTTTTACAGATTAGTTTTTGGCTACGAATTTTTTTAATTTAACCCCTAATTGACCCCGAAACTTTGATTTTCTTGTGATTTTACCCTTGATTTCAATCAATTGACTTGGTAAAAATTAAATTTGATCTCTTAAAATTCAAATCTTCTCAATTAAGCTCAAATTGGTCTTCCAAACTTAATTTTTCACCAATTAAGCCCCTAATAAAATTAATTTGACTCATTTAAAGTATAACTAAGTCCTTTCATTTAATTAAATCCTTCAATTTGACCCAAATTAATTCTTAAACATAATTAAAATTTAATTTGACCCATCATTAAATCAAATTGGCCTATTAAAATTTTAATTATGTCCTTGGACTTATTTTTTTTTATGCAGATTTGTCCAATAATCATTTAATATGACCTTGAATTTGCAAAAAAAAAATCTCATTTTTTTGGCATAATAGGGTACAATTATGTTTTGAATTTCCTCCAAAATTACAACCTATTTTTTATGTATTTTTTGAAATTCTCCCTAGCCTGCTTTCTTCATGTTGCTTTCCTTTATTTTATTTTATTTTGAAAAAAAAATGAATTTTAGGGAATAACCTAAAATCGGGCTATGACATACCAAATAGAACCTTTAGCAGATACCAACCACTTTGGCTAAAGAAAATAGATAAGATTGTTAAAATAAAGAGATTAACTGATTATTCAATGTATAAGCCTTATTACCAAGCTAATTAAATTTTTTGAGACCTTAACAAGACATGTCTTTTACGTAGATAATGTTTTTGAACAAGTAGGTTTAAAAGAAAAGGTTAGATAATGCTTAATTCACTATTTAAGTACCGTTTGGTATCATGATAATGATCGATTTTTAAAGTGTTTTTCACTTAAAAATACATTAAAATAATGTTTTTTTAAAAAAAATTATTTTAAATATTAACATATCAAAATGATAAATGATAAATAATAATAATAATTTTAAAAATAAAATTTCATTTTTTTGTCAAACTCTATTTAGAACACATTCTCAAACTCTAACTTAATGTTATACAAGGCATGTCTTTTATGTATATAATGCTTGGCTTCTCTGCTTAATGTTATTTTGTTTAACTTCCGTCTCTCGAAATTTTTCGTCATTTTTTTTTTATTATTATAATGTATGTATGTGAAAGTGTTCATGCCTGCTGCTTGTGGTTGTAAACCCTGTTCAGCAATTGGAAATCCCAGTTGGGGTATGAATTTCCCGGCTAGTTTAATCTGAATGGATTGGAAGCTTTGCCGGTTGAGTGTTTCCTCTTCGCATCCAGTAAAGCAATAGAAATGACTTCTATGTATTGTATTTCGCCAACAATCTAGCTTATCAAATAGCAATTTGGTTCTTGTAAATTTATGGTAAAACATGAACAACTGCTAGGTTCAGAATAACAGTCTAGGTCGCTTTGATCTTGGGTTACCCAACTAAAATTCTATTTAAATGTTTGATATTGTGTTTGTATTATATAATTGAAGTTAATTTATTTTTAAATTTAAATTATTATATTGTATTATATAATTTAAACTTAATTTATTTTTAGATTTAAACTAGAATTATGTATGTTAAATTAATATTTTAAATTTTATATGTTAATATACACAGCACAAAACCCTGAAACAAAATACTGAAATGATCTGGAATCAAAATTTATTATTTCAGTAAGAAAAACAGAATGTCAACCCAATCAGAATTGACAATATTAGTTCAAAATTCATTGATAGTTTTTTAAAAAAAATCTTTGAATTAGCATTTGTGACCTAAACTTTTTGTCGAGCTAGGTTTAATAACTATTAAAAGTGGGTTAAATATATTGCATAAAAGAGACAATCGAGCTATATGGTGAGTCAAGGAAGCAATCTTAGGAGGAGCATTTAGAAGTTGATGCAATTTTTCTTACAAGGCTTTCCTTAAACTTACAAAATTTCTCCCAACATATATTTTATCTTACACATTATTACAATTTACTTATGTACAGTACTACTTGCAAAAACATTTGTTGTGCTCAACTAAAAGAGGGTTAGAGGAAATTAATAAACTGTGTTTGTTCTCTGGAATCTCCTTCTTAGTAGTCTCTTAATACTTGAAAAAAAGCCTCTCGGTGCATTTTCTCCTCGCAGAGAGAAAACAGTCCCACATCTTCTGCAAGCTTGTCTAGAGCCCTCTGCAGATCCTGGAGACTCTGCTGGCACTAAAAAGGATTGACTAAAAACCGGGGGATCCACCTCTTGAAAGTGAGTTCTTGGCTCTGTACCTACTGCCAAAAGAATGGCAGCAAGTATAACAACACTGATCTGAAAAACGATGAACACCACTGTAAGTTTTTTTCTACTACTCAGGGGATAACAAACCAAACACTCTGATCACAAAGTTTCTGACAGCATTACGTTCAAAATGAATACTGCTACCATAAACTATTAAGCCTTTTGTCTTGGAATTTACCTGAGCTACCATAATCAAGAGCATGATTGCGCGGCTTATCTTTACATGGAACGACATAAGAATCTCAAAGTCTGTGTTTTTCTGGCCAGTATATGTAGTGATTTGCTGTGATAGAAGACGAGGATAAATATGACATGAGAAGCAGAGTCTCGAACAGAAAAGATCCTTACTAATTGAGTGCACGCACGTTCGAATATAAAAGCAGCTCATGGCCAGCATCATGCATGGGACCATATCAAGACTCGGAAAGCTGGTTCATGGCTTGTATAGAGTGTGTGTTAAAGTAGACTTGATTCCAGACTATTTTGCAGAACATGTCTATGTTAGGGGAAAAGGGGGGTGGGAACCACTTCTGTCCTTCCTAGCATCAAGATAATGAGAATTTACCAATAACTAAACCATAGATGCAGAGTCTCAAACTGCTTGAAATAAGCTGTGGTCATAACTATAGATGAGTAATTTAGCTTAATTTACTTCTATCCAGTTGATATCATTGCTGAAGGTTGACTAGGAAGTTTTATGAACACGGTACCAAAAGCATCTAGTGTATCCATTAATTCAAAAATAGAGCAAGCATACCTTTCCCCAGTCTATCTTGAAGAAAATTGCAACGATGACGGCAACTTCAAGGAAAAGAAGGCAGCAGATGGCAACAATATACTAAAATCTAAGTCAAGGAAAGAAATTATATGAAGCAGACACAAATGTTATTAGCAAAATCCAAACAAAGGAGAACTCCCTCTAGAAGGACAGAAAGTGTGCTTATTAAGAATATCATGAATGATTAAACAGTCCTTGGAAATGATGAAGCTTGGAAAATCTCAGAGGTTCTTGTGTTCTTCTAGTTATACTGAAGCTAAGTAGAAAGGATGCGAAGCAAAGGGTAGAATTGCTGATGCAATTAGCTATAATATAACCACCGATGGTGCTTAAGCAGACAACAATCCCCGCTCCTAAAAAAGTGTATATAAACCTGAAAACAGAAAATTGAGAGTGGCTTGTCAGATCCCGAGCAACCCTTTGCTTGGATCTCTTGAATCATCTGTCTAGTGATGTCAATTTCCACAGGAAAAAGCTGTTAATTTTCATGAATATGTCTGGTTGTGAAGAGAAAGTGGAGATTGGAGACCTACCATGGTATTAGAGGAGATGACCCAAGAGGGAACTTGGCAATACTTTCATCCCATTTCTTTTGAAGCCAAAGGGAGTATATGATCGTTCCAATCCCACACAGGAGCATTACCAGGTTAACTATCCTGATTGAGGTGTGCAAGCAACACCTAGCACACCTTGCCATTGCTGGTTTTGAATCTACCTGTATTGAGAAGCTATCACAACAACCAATTGTGGTGGGCAGTAGAGTATTGAGCTCCTTCCAAGCTTATTTCCCATCTGAAATTCCAGCGCCGGCATGCTCTACTAAGCTGCTGCCGGTCAGGAAAGGGGGCTGGTGGGTGCAGTGATATTGATGTCGTTTTTGTGGTTAAGAGAGACCGTATCGAAGAATGCTCAGGTGTGCTTTTGTGATTGCAAGAGGGTGGGATTTGCACTTCGTTGAAAGTTAGATGAACGATGGAGACAAGAAAATACACAGAAGACACCAAGGTGAAGGCAACCTAACAGTCATGGAGACATCGAGCAGCAGGGGATGGTGTGCCCATTCCTATATGCTCTTCTTTTTTTTCTCTTTTTTTTTTTTTTCCTTTTTTGGTAGAACAATATGCTCGTCTTTGAACAGAGACCAGATGTCGAGAAAATTAGCTTCAGAATCGGTCAAAACCACCATTTGGTCTCCCAACCAATACCTTTAACTCAAAACACAAGACCAGTGGAAATTGAAAGGCAAGGTTTCATATAAAGGGCAAGATCCCAAATTTACAATCAGAAACAAAATGAGGCTTACGAGGACTTAGTTTTAATCCAAGTTGACTTACTATTTAATGTCATTTGTTTGAAATAATTAATTGCGATAATACACACTTTGCTGCCTCACGCCATGCCCGGAAATATTAAAAAAAAATTAACATGAAAAAAAAATTCACGTCATTGGAAATATTATTATTAAACTTGAATTAATATGTTAATTTTAAAATCTTCTAATCCAACTACTTATCTGGTCCGAGTTTAAAATTAATTTGTATAAAAATTATCTTGATATAATCTAATTGATTTGACGAGTTTAAGAAAGCTCGGATGAATTCGTGAAAAAATATAATTTGGCTTTAAAAAAAATAAAGATGATATCTTTTTTATTTTAATGTTGATACGATGACATATTAAATCGATCTAAGTTTTGTGGCCTAACTCGTTAAACTCACAGCTCAGATCATGAATTCCACTGAGTTTAACAACTTTAATTTTCTTTTTAAATTATTTTTTACTTAATGATACAATAACAAAAATAGACACTAGTAAAATTAAACATCAATCAAATATCAAGATATTTGTTTGAGACTGCAATAATTTTATAGGAAGCAAACTAAAACAAATCATGAATATAATTTCAAAAAAAATAAAGGATGCAATTGAAAAGAAATACAAAAAAGATTTAATCAAAAGAAAAGGAATTGAAAGATGGAATTTAAAAATATTAAAAGAAAAAAAATGGCTCAACCGAATGAGTCAACCTTCAAATCTCTCAACAAAATCCTTTACATAGCCTAGGTTTAAAATTATTTTGCGTGGAAGTTTTCCTAACATGACTTAATCGATTTGATCAATCTAAAATCTAAAAGCAACACGGACAATATATAAAAAACATGGTTTGATTTTAATAAAATTTCAAGATGTTTTTTTTAATATTGAGACGGTGAAATGTTAGATCAACTAGGATTTCACAGCTTAATCCGTCAAATTTGCAATCTAGATCATGGACTCCACAATGTTTAATAAATTTGTTTTTTAATTATTTTTTTACTTAATGATATGATAATAAAAATATGCGCTTGCAAAATTGAGTACTAACCAAGTATCATGATATTTGTTTCAAACTGCAATAACCTCATATAAAGTAAATCAAAATGAATTATGAATATCAATTCAAAATCAATAAAATATTGAAGAATAAAACTGAAAAAAAAAAAATCAGTCAAAATAAATGTTTGAAAAATTAAGAATCAACCAAATATAAAGATATTTGTTTAAGATAATGATAATATTATAGAAAATAAATTAAAATAAATTATGAAAAAGAATTTAAAATGAAATATTAAATGATAAAATAAAAATAATAAAAAATTCAATAAAGAGCCCCTCCTTCACTAGTAAAGGAGCTCCCAGTTCTTTCGTTTAGAAGAGTAGGTAATATGTGTATAATTAATATAGAGAGATAGCATTTCTCAAACTAATGACCGGTTCATGTATTGGAATTTAAATGCTAGGCAACGAATTTCGTGATTTAAACGTATTTCTGAAATAAAATTTAAATTGTAATGAGCGCATATATATTAAGGTGGAAAATGCAATACCTACAATTTTATAAAAAGAGAAATCCTTAAACGACTGTGATTTTAGAAATTCCATATTCACATCTTATTTAAAAATTTTGAAATTCCTTCTTTAAAAAAAAAACAAATTGCGCCCATTACAATTTCCAACAATAAAAATAAAGAACATACAAGCAATAAAGAACAATTTCACAACAGAGAAGAACATAATTTCCATTCTAAAAATGCTTTATTTCTTCTTAAATTTTATGTTTTTCTTCTATCTTTTTTTCTTTCTTTCTTTCTTTTCCCCCAACATGTTTTTCTTGCGTTATAGTGAAAAATTTGAGAGCATGCAAGTAAAAGTGTTTTTTTATTATTAATATAGATATTCGGGTCAATTTGTGCATGCCTCGACTAATTCTAAAGGTTCTGAAGTTAATGACCATATAAACCTCTAGTGGTTTTGAGATTTGTGAGACTCGAACTAGTAACATTTAAACAGCAAATATAGAACCTGACTAGTTGAATTACACCCATCAGGGTTAAGTAAAAGTATTTGTAGCAATGAGTAATGGATTTTTTTTTACATAATTTTAAAGTATAGATAGGGTTTTTATGATGGCATAGGATGTGGAACAAAATTATGTTTGTAAAGTAGCACAAATGAATAAAACAAAATATAATTTCTTGCCCTATTGTTTTTGCTCATGTTTAATCTTGATTGATCGAAGAAAATTGATAGCTTAATGTTGGTTGTTGTAAGACATTTTTATTTATGTTGTGTTTATATTAGAGAGTAAGGTGATATGAGACGAATACATAAGAATTTACTGAACTAATTTTTTGTTTTAAATGCCCGTCCATCTTTATTGGTGTAAATTTGTCAATATATCGTTTGGTAAAGAGATTTCATGCCAAAAGACATGACCATTTTTATGAAATAATTTTGTTATCCTGCAAATGCAATAGAATTAACACGGTATGATTGTTTATTTTTCTAAATTATTTATTATATAAAAAGAAGTTTTTTTTTTCTTTTTTCATTGCATCTTAATTTAAAAGCATGATAAATATTGGTTTTCAAAATAAAACATTAAAATATTATTATTGTTTTAATTTTAAAATTTATTTTTAGCATCTATACATTACAGCAATTTAAAAATAAAAACATATTTTCTATTTTGTCATTTTGTTCATTTCTCTAGTGGATATTCCAGTGCGTAAGGATGATCATTTTCGGTTCGATTCAGTTTTTATATATAAAAAAAAAGTAATTAAATTGAAATTATTTTAAAAAAAATAATCTAAAACCTGTTCAAACCGGCCGATTTCGATTCAATTCGGTTTTATAGGATAAAAACTAGTTTGACTCGATTTTTTTAATTTAACTTAGTTTTTTTAATTTGGCTTGGTTTTTTTAATTTAACTTAGTTTTTTTTCTAGTTTTTTTTGGTTTAAATTCTGTTTAATTTTTTCGGTTTTCAGCTTATAAAACCAAACTAAACCAAACCGACCCAGTCAGTTTTTTCAAAATTTTAATCATTTTATTCAGTTTTTTCTACAATTTGATTTTTTCAATTATTGTTTTTTCAGTTTTCTCAATTTAATCTTTTATTTTTTCCTCACCCTTACCAGTGTGCATCATTATCACAATGACAGAAGCATAAAATCATCCCAAGAATCCAAGTACAAAGAATAGTGCCACTTGTATATCTCATGAACTATGGGAATCGCATAGCAACAACATGAAGCAGACAAGGATCCTTCAACCTGATTTCTCTCTTCTTTTTTGGGCCCAAAATGCAGGGGCTGAAGATTGCACTTCAGAGCTAACAAAGTTGCACTAATTCAGAAATTAAAAATAGACAAGGCAGAAAAAATGCCAACATTAGTAACAAAATCACAGTAAAAAATGAAGTCACTAGATGCAATTTCTGGCAGGTCAAATTCCAAGGAGTTGTGTGCCTCATTCCAGCTTTATCCGATCCATATCATTTATCACCCCTTCAAGCTGTATCATAAAAAGGAGAAGGAAAAAAATCATGACAGGCTAAGATCAGCATTAGTATAAAATTGACACCAGCAAACAAGAAAATGAGTATACCTTGACAATTTGCCGCAAAAAGTAATCACCATATCGCCTCACCGGTTTGGTGTCAACAACGTGAATCATGTCCTGCAGTGACAAAGCGATTTCAGAACAAACAAGGAAAGTTTAAAATAAAAACAACCAACTGCACTTTGCCTTTTATAATTTATCTAGAATGTAAATTAACTTGCATTGCTTAGTTGAACGCAATCACAACAGGCACACATCAAACAAATCGCATAAATGTATGGGCCTATAGCGTGGACAACTCAGAGGAAGCTATGATAACAAGAAGAATTGGTTGCCCCCAGAGTCAATTATTATGACCAGAAAATGAGCACATAGCCATGATTCTGTGCTTTTTGATAGGCTAGCATGGACCAGTTATGCAAGTTGATATGGATTTTACCAACCACAGATGTGACTTTCTAATGAAAATATGAAAGGCTCAGTGAATTGTTTATCAATGTTGTCAACAAAATCAACAAGTCCAGGTAGTTGCAGACTATGGAAACTCCGAGAACATGCTATTGCGTAAATTTAAAATCAAGTGAAACTTTCAAGCACAACTTTATAAAAAATAATCTACAAACTAGATGGCATAATCAAATACAAAAAGACATACATCATCAATGTAGAAATCCACATCAGCATTCGATATAATCTTTCCCTCAGAATCAACAGCATGAGTCTTGTGCTTGTATGACATCAGGATAGTCCTGTAAGATGTAATAGCAGCAAGTTGAAAACATCATTTGCAGTCATCCAAAGTTTAAATGAAATAAGCCCACAAAACAAAATACTCACCTTAGAGTTGGTTCATCAACTTCCATGTAATTAGCAAGCTTCCCAACGGATATAGCAGAATACACTTTCAGGAAGGTTCTAACACCTGACAATAATTGTTGCTGTTTTACTTCGTAAAGAAACAACTTCAGTTGCAGTCTGTAAGCATCCTGCAGAGACAAATATCAGTTTGTAAATATCACACAGATGCACAGGCACAGAAGGACCACAAAAACTACTCAAGTGGATCAACTGCTACAAAAGCTTGATTTAGCCCTTGTCAAAACATTAGAATATATGAAAAGGAAACAAAGGGAATGACACTTCCTTGATATGCAGCCATCACTTTTAAGAGAATAAATTAAGAGGATATCTGTATTGCCCAATCCAGATAACTCACAATGCTTAGATAAACAAATGGCAAAACCAAGTGGGACTCCTTCAGTCTTGTAATGCATGTGGTAAATGTTTGTGTACTGAAAGCTGATGAATCCAATAGCTACAGTGTTTTAGGTGCAGCAGGAGCTAAACTATTTGGAATTTATAAGAGCTATCATTATCCATATAAAGCATATCATGACATGAATCGGATGATATTATTAAAAAATACTTTCGGAAATAATGTGCTGCTTTAGCTTGGTGTGATCCCTGCTGCTGCTATTTTCTCCCCCTCCAGTCCTATTTCTCAAAGAAAGTAGATTCTAAGCATCTAATTTAATATTGTGTCAGCATATGCATTTATTATAACAAAATTCTTTCAATAGACTGCAGCATATCTTGACTTCTGTAATGAACTGAAGCTCAATCGGCGGTTTCTTGCCAAAACAATTTCATGAAAAGTTTTTTTCTACAAAGGTTAGCCGGTCAACCAAAAGAAAAATGAATATGTAGTCCTATTCAAATATTTCTAAGCAGCTCAGTTCATATACATAAAATTTAATTCATGAGTGATTTCCATATAGGTTAGCTGGTCAACAAAGGAAAGAGTATCAAAAAATATGTTTTCTGTTTAAATACTTCTAAGTAGCTCTGCTCAACATATAAAATGTGTAACGCATACCTGGTTGTAGTTTACAAGAGGCTCTTCAAAACTTGGAGCTGAGGGAGTAATGAACTTAGGACATGCATATGAGAAGAGCTCATCATAGATAGCAAATGCCTCGTCGTCATATCTTTGCATTCTAGCCATCTTTTCACCATACTTCTCCCTTAATTGTGCGTTGACTGTCTCGTCAACAAGCTTCACTTGTGGGCAAAGAGATAGACAAATTGCCAGCAAAGCATACATCTGTTCATTCTTCTTTAGTATTTGCTCATATTGTGAAGATTTCTGATGATACTGCTTAGTCTTGTATATGTACAGGAGAATTTTATTGAATTCACGAATAGCATCCACATATCTATTAAAAGAAACAAAAAGGACAGCAAAAAAATGTTTCATTCAGGTAAAGCCCAGAACACTATTATATACGCAAAATGATAGTTGAGGAGAAACAAAGGATCTAACCTAAAAGATTTGGTCTTTTTATCATTGAGTCGGACAGGGGATAGCAGTGAATGATTGCGTGTTTAGATGTGGCTAAACAGGCTTACTTTTTGTCTAAGAATACTCTACTCCCTCAATTTCACATCAATTTTTATTTTTTTTTAAATGTACTTCATACAAACCTTCCTGGCATTGCAGCACCATACCATAGACTGAGAGTTGCTAAAACGAAGGGCTCGAGCAACACAGACGAAATCAAAGACAATAGAATGACAGAGATGGAGTTCCAAAACAGGAAAGTGAAAGGAAAAAAAACAAATTTATTAAATTTAGGCTGATGAACAAAACATAGTTAGAACGTACCTCCTCAACATAAGATTGGCAAAACCATAATGGTATATTGTACTGATGTGGCTTCCAATAACAGTGGCATAGACACCATGTTGACTAATGTCAATAGGAAGTAAGCACTTCAGGCCAGTATGATAGTCACCCAAGAGGCAATGAACTCGCAGCAAACCAACTGTGCTGAAATATCCCAAAACCTTCAAGACATTACTTCCACCACTGTAATCATACCCATCAGTAGCAGTGAATTGTTCAAGACCTTCCTTCTCCCGCTCTAATATCTGAATGATCATCGACTTCTCCCCCAGTGCTTGCAAGAAGTTCAGCACTCCATACACATTCCAAGCCTGTAAGTAAAAACTCCTTTAATTCCAATTCAAAACTAAAAAAATAAAAATAAAAAAGTAACCATATCCCAAGTGTGATTGCATGGGTGTGGTAATTATCAAACTATAGTATCCATCAACATAAGCGACAGAAGGGTGTATTCTGATTCCACCTTCATTCAAACTCCATTGCTCAACCCGTGTTTGCATTAGTAAATAGACAAGGAACAGTATTCCCTAAAAACAACCTATCTAATTATAAGTTTTCCTCTTTCTCTGTTGCTGTCTCCTCAATTTATATTTAGGGTAGATTCCAATTTCACATCTCAGTCAAAAAAAAAAAAAAAACCTCCAGCTTCCAACAAGTAACAGCCACAGATAAAACTCCACTTAACCATTGTTTCTTTCATTCCAATGCTTCCAACAATGAAACAATGCAGCAATCAAACTACCATTAAAAATAAAAAACCATTCCCAAATTACAAGAAACAAAAGCTTTACCTGATCAAATTGCCTCAAAAGGGCAATCTCTTGCTCAGTCTTGTTCTTCATTTTAGCCCTATACTGACAAAAACTCTGAAACTGATACACAAACTCATCCACCATATCCCATAACCACTGATTCGGCAATTGCATATTCACCACTCCATGCAACACCACCTATCAAATCAAACCAAACACACATCACAAAAAAATTTAAAAATAATAATAATCACAGCTATCACATTACATGGGAAAAAAAGAAATACAAACATAAATAAATAAAACAAACCTGAAAAAGACTGCAATAATTATCCCAACTATCAATCCGCTGCTTAAGCGTAGGAGAAAGTCTTGCATACAAATGCCTAAACCACATCTCACGATAAAGCAAGCAAAAAACATGATCATTGTCGACATAATTAGCGACCGCATCGACTGAAGGCCAAGGGCTGTCTTTGAAGAAACGGTCGGAAAGTGTTTGGAAAGAGGTTTCGTACATTTCGTAAATTTCGTACACGTTTTTTTCTCTTATGTGCCTGTACAAGTGTGTTACGAAGGACTTGACGGAGTCCGGGACGAAGTTTGGGTCGTAACCGTCTGGACCGGTTTGTTCATCGTGTCTGGTCGGAGCGTCGTCGTAGTCGTAGGTTGTTGCCATGGTTGTGGAATGAGGGATCGGAGCAAGCAGAATGGGGAAAGGGTAAGAGAGGAAGAGAAGGAGGGGAGTGTGAGAGGCAGCGAGGGAGAGGGTTTAGATATTATCATTGGGCTTTGAGCCCGTTTTGATTAAAAGGCCCATTGATATTTTCCTGTTTTCAGAAGCATCCGGATTTCTAGATGCACATAAATCATGTTGTGCCATTACCATGCTATCTAGATGTGAGCGAAAAAACAAAAACTAAATAAACAGGAAAATATTAAAAAAAAAAACAAATTAATTAAGAACACTGAAACAAGAGAAAAAATAAAAAAAACCGATTAGAAAACATTCGAAACTAACCAGAAAAAAAAAAGTTCTAGTTCATTTTGATTTAAAACATTTGAAACTAATTTAAAAAACTAGTTGAACTAAAAATTTAAAAAATATGTTAACATAACAAGCATATAAATAAAAAATTATCTTTCAAAAACTCATACACTAAAATTCACTATCACAACTGCACGCCCCTTCCTTCTTTCTCTTCTTTATAACTCCACTTGTAGTTAATACTATAAGGATGATCATTTTCAATTTAGTTTGGTTTTTATTAAAAAAACAATTAAAATCAATTTAAACAGATTAGTTTCGGTTCGGTTTGGTTTTGTTTTTTAGAAAAAAAAATCGATTCAAACCGGTTTGACTCGATTTTTCCCGTTTGGATTGGTTTTTTCCGGCTTGGGTTTGGTTCGGTTCGGTTTTTCGATTTCAGACTTATAAAATCAAAACCGAACCAGTCGATTTTTTTTAAATTCTAATTGATTTTTTTTCGTGGTTTGATTTTTTAGGTTATTTTTTTCTGGTTTAATTTTTAAATTTTTTTACTCACCCCTACTCACAATCGCAACACACCTTTAATATTTGCATTTTTTTTTTGTTATGACATAAAGTTCTTATTGTTTTTAATATATAAAAGAGAATAAATAAAAAATTATCTTTCAAAAACTCATACACTAAAATTCACTATCAAGACTGCACGCCCCTTCCTTCTTGCTCTTCTTTATAACTCCACTTGTAGTTAATACTATAAGGATGATCATTTTCAGTTTAGTTTGGTTTTTATTAAAAAAAACAATTAAAATCAATTTAAACAGATTAGTTTCGGTTCGGTTCGGTTTGGTTTTTTAGAAAAAAAAACCGATTCAAACCGGTTTGACTCGGTTTTTCCCGTTTGGATTGGTTTTTTCCGGCTTAGGTTTGGTTCGGTTCGGTTTTTCGATTTCAGGCTTATAAAATCAAAACCGAACCAGTCGATTTTTTTAAAATTCTAATTGATTTTTTTTTCGCAGTTCGATTTTTTGGGTTATTTTTTTCTGATTTAATTTTTTAGGTTTTTTACTCACCCCTACCTACTCACAATCGCAATACACCTTTAATATTTGCATTTTTTTTGTTATGACATAAAGTTCTTATTGTTTTTAATATATAAAAGAGAATAAGTTCGATGTTTTGATAGTTTTACATATTTTTTTAATTATATTTATATATATTGTTTGGATAAGTGTATATTTTCTTTTATTTTTTGATATATACTTGAGTATCTACAATTATTTTTATATATTTTATAAATTTATTTGGTTTTGCCTCTTTAATATATAAAAATCGAACTAATTTCTCCATGAAAAAAGCTCATTAAAATTTGAAAATATTCCAGTTACACGAGAGGCTATCTACTTGTCTGCAGTCCGCTGCCAAAGCCTCGGCAAACTGGTAAATAACACCAGAAAAGCAAACAATTTAAAAGTGTATTAATAATTGTTTTTTAAAATATTTTTTGTTTGAAAATATTTTTAGATAATATTTTTTTTATTTTTAAAAATTTATTTTTTACACTAATATATTTAAACAACTCAAAAATATCAAAATATAATTTTAAATAAAAAATATTTAAATTTTAATAAAAAAAATAGATTGAATCACCACACATGTACTCACAGATCATAAAACTAAAGCTGCCCAGTCCTGTTTAATCAACCTAGTCATACAACTCATAAAACAAAAGCTCTTAAATGATATTGTCTTAAAAACAGACATAATTAGAAGTTAACAGCATCAACATGTTTAGAGTAATCTTAATTGAATTTAATTTAAAGATGATAATGAAATCTCATATTTAAAATCTTTTTTAATGTTAAAAATTAAATTTTAAATAAAATTTAATCTTTAAAAATACTATGAAAATATATCAGAAATTAACCTCTCTGACTTACCATTCTAAAATAAAAAATTTAATGTTAAGACTTTTTTTTTTTCAAAATACTCATTTGCCTGTTTAAAAAAAAAACATTTGAAGAAATAAAATAAAAGTAATGAGAATAGTATAAAAAATAATATAAATTAAAATTTATTTTTTCTAAATATATAAATTCAATTTATTTATCAATTAAAAATTATAAAATAAAATTAATTCCTAATAACAAGAACCCACGAAAATGCGAGTGAAACCAATCCAAGCCAAGAGGTATTCCCTTTAAAATGACACAAATGGCTCCTTTTGTGCAAAGCACAAACACATTTGAATTATCATTGGTGGTAACAAATTTGGTCAATAAAGAAGTGTTTGGTATTGTATTTTAAAAATATTTTTGAAAAAATTTAAATTTTTTAAATTTTAAATTAATACTGTTTTAATGTTTTCAAATCATTTTGATGTATTGATGTCAAAAATAATTTTTAAAAAATAAAAAATATATTATCTTAATTTGTTTTAAAATAAAAAATACTTGAAATTGCTATCACATTTTCAAACACATTTAAATACTAGCTGATGTTTAGGATGTGATGGTGTAAAAAAAAATGTATATTTTTTTAAAATGTTTTTTTTAATATATTAAAATAATATTTTAAAAAAATTATTTTTAATATCAATATATCAAAATAATTTAAAAATAGAAAAATAGAAAAGAAAATAAAAATTCAAGTTTTTTTTTTTTTTTTAAGACACGGGCATGCTGCAATACCACCAAACATGGCCTTAATCAAATCATTAACATTAGGGGAATGCAAATCCTTGCTTTTCCATGACTTTGGCGCACAACACAAGAAAGAGAAATCGCCGTTGAATTATTTACAGCCTACAATCTACGATGACTATCTAAAAGGCCAAGGGCAACGAGCAGTCACATGGAGGTCATCTTCAAAACTGTCACGCTCGCCATTCATCTCGTCACAGTAACGCAACCAAACTTCTGATAGAAAATCAGTCAACATGAGAAGATCCAGACATTCTTGATGCTGTACTCGAGAAAACCCTGCAAAAAACTCACCAATGCCACTTGGCTTCAAGATCATACTCTTTGTCTGTTAGATGAAGTGCGAGTGATGTGAGGTGATTCTGAATAACTGTCAGGTTCATCTTCTTCATCAGAAGATAAGAGGGACGAACCCATCCAAGCCTTGAAACCTTCATTAACACGCCTTTCCACGTCTGGAGTGACCACCAAGGTGTTGGTTTCCAACATTTCCAGGCCCGAGTTTCGACCACCAAAATCACTCTCATCAAGAATTAGAGCAGCTTTCCTTCTTAAGAAGATGGCGGTTCCCGCGTATAAAATGACTAGCCCCCATGTCGCAAACTCGTAGCACCAAAACAAAGGCAATGAACAACTACTACCTAGTGTCAGGAGGCTTGAACCAAGAAACAGCGCAAGGAGACCAAAGATAATGGCAAAGACACCATTCAAAATGGATAGACAACGCACCCCACCTGTATATCAAAAAGACAGTTAGAAGATACTCAAATCAATTAAACAACTAGGCAGCGCCTCTATGTAACATACAGAAAAGCAAAATCATGAATATGCTGAAAGGGCAAGACTTAATCAAGTTAATCTTTGTTTCACTTTCCTGCATTACTATGGGAATCAGTTCAACAAAATGGGAAAATAAAAGGAAGAAGGAAAAAAACGTGTTAAGAACAAGATTGGCTTCCAGCACGCAATGTACAGAGCCAGTCGTCCATGGTAAAGACTATTCAAGAAGACCAGAAATCAAAAGATGGCGGTCCCATTCTGATTAATTCTTTTAATCAATTCCAGTGCGCAATGGTCTGACAAGACATCCTTATTTTATCGATTTCAGCTGCAGCCTGTCAACCTATTGTTTCTTCCATTTCTAACTTCATCAAGATTTCTGATTGCACTAATCAGTGGTAATGCAGTCAGCTGCCTCAACTTTATTTCTTGATCTCTTATAAAAAAAAAAGGTATGGAGGAAGTGAAATCATTTACATCTCATAAATATATGAGCAATAGCTAAAAAATAAGGTGATTTATGATGCATTACAATTTTTAAAATAAAACATCTTGATTGCATCAAACTCAGTATCTGATTATGCAGGTTTCCTCAAGTCACTACTACACTCGTTGAGAAATGGACTTGCATGGAAAAAAGAAGAAAAGAAAGCCCAGATACCATTAATCTGAAAATGTCTAGATCCGACTAATTAAGGCCTTGTCCTAAGTTTTCCAATCACCAGAACTGCTGCCATCACCCAAATGTACTATGGGGAAAGGAGTTGGCAGATCTTCTGGTGCCTAGATCACAAAGGGGAAATAATTCTCCATTTTAGCCCCCCTAATCCCTTTGGTACAAATATTAATGATCAGATATCACGGTAAAGAAAATGAAGCAATGGTAGAGCTGCTGACTACAAAGGCAATCACAGAGCCTTATGGGGCCCCCATTGCAAAGGAAACCAAACCGTGTAAAAATTCTTAAAACAAAGCAAAACCATAGGAGTTAACTGATCCCAAAATGCACTGATGCATGAATCATCCATCACCAAAGCCTTACTAAATAACTTCAAAAACCCAATTGCCCATTTGATTGCTCATCTCCTTAGCAACCCAGTGCTGCATGAATCAGAACTTAAAAGGCATAGTGAAGCCACTAAAGAAAGCAAACCAGTATATCATGTGATTTCAGGTAAAAAAGACAACTACCTCGGTTGCTAAGGAAGACAAGAGTACAAGTGATATTCTGGCAAAACTTACTAATTCCTCCCCTTTCTTACTTTGGCTCTCATGGATCAATTTTTACCTTTTCATCATCAGCATTGTTGGTATGTTTGAGATAGCAATTACCAACAATGCATTAGTTACACTATTCAGAACAAGAGCAGCAGCCAACACCTCAAACACCAATAAAAAAAAAACTACAAAAACAAGTGTGTAGAGTTATCTGTTTCCTTCTTTTTAAGTATAATCCTAAAGCCAAAATCACCAAACTTAGTCCTATAAAGAATTAAAATGGCATGTATAGACAATGTAAAACCCTTAATGATAATAATGCAACGCAAACATTTAGATTCTACATCAATGGGTCAACACAATTAAAGCATACCCCTTTTTGAAGCACAGTAATTATTTTCAACCACCTTCAAGCATCCATGTCTTGCTGGAGCAGAATAAGCAACATTCATCCCTGCAACATGCATAAAACCATGAGATTCTGGATATCAGAGAACACAAGAAACCAACTAACCCAACCTCAAATATTCCACCCTTAACACCAAAAACAAAAGGAACACAACAAATTAATTCTCAATCCAGGGACACCCAAGTCACTAACTATAGGAGTATTTTTTATGATCAAGAAGTTATCCCAGGCCCATTTCTATATCAATATCAGTCCGTAAAAAAATTTCGATATTCCACACTGAATGTTAGTTAGTCACTTTGTCCAGGACTGACCAAGATTACACTTAATCCACTGTACTTCTCAAGTCTAAACACATAACACAACGCCAGAGATTAATAACTACAACAGACAAGAAATGGAGATCTTGTTTACTCTGGTATCAATCTTTCAATTATTCTGAAAAGCATTCTGTATTATCACATTACGCAATTGGCCATACTCTCATTATTTCCTTTTTGATACTTGATGCATTTTGTTAAACAGTAACTTTAAGCATCAAAATGCACGATTACAATAACCCATTATCATTAGTTGATACACTGAAAGCTAAACCAAATTTTAAACTGACATCTAAACCATTTATTGAAGTACAGTTGCATTATATTCTATAACTAGAAGCAAATCACCATAAATTAACCAAATCCCATTGAAACCCGCAATTAATAACACCCTCACTCACCTAAAAACGGAAACCAAATCTACAAAACGAGTTAAAAAAAATGCATACCTGCAACAAGATAGGCAAGCGAAGCCAAGAAAACAATGACGGAGGGAACAAAAACAACCATCCAATAGTAATCAGCAGTCTCCTGATCCGTCAAATAAAACGCTCCAGGAAACAAATCTGAATTCCCACCATTTTTTATCGGCAATGGCTGTAATCTGTTACCGCTACAAAAAGGTCTCTTCCCACCATCGCCAGGAAACACAATTTTAAAACTCACTGTCGTCGAAACAAATATCACTAGGCATATAATTCCCACTGTAGAAATCAATAACGGTCGCTGTAATTTCGTCCATGCTTTGTCTTCTTCACGAAGACATTCGTATTCGTGTTTCGGCATGAAGGCTTGCCGTAATGCATCGCTGATTAAAGCCATTTTTTGCGATCGGTGATTTTTAGGGTTTGGGAGTGAACGGAAACAAAAAGGAAGCACGTGGTTTTGGATTTAGTGAGGTTTATTATTTAATTAAGCGCTAATTAAGGTCAATTGTGTAAAAATGATGTTATTTAAGAGTCTAATTTAACGAGATTTGACGGAGATACTAGGGCAAGAGAGTGGCGTTATGGTGATGGCGTGCTGTTGCATTAGTTGTTTAAGTTTTTTTAAGTTTTTTTCAGGTGTTGCGGGATTTGGCGGGGCTTCTCGTGCAGTGGCGCGTGCGATTCTAAAGTGGACGATTTGTGACTTCTTATGCTTAGATGGATAGATGCCTCTTTATAGAATTGAACGATCAAAAATTTGAAAGTTAATTATAAATTAGTCCCTGTAGTTTATTTAAATAAATAAATTAGTAATAGCTTGTGTCTATTAAATTTTTTTAGTCCCTCCATCAATTCTCCATTAGCAAGAGCTTTTTCTCAAAGTTAACACGCTAAATTTGAACAATTTTATTTTAGCTCGAGGTCCACTAAACTTAAACCTAAACCTAAAGACATAAGATATTTGATTAAAGCATGAATACCCCTTTATTTATTTTCCTTAATAGAATGTAACAAGGGTGCTTGACTTATGAGTGGTGAAAATGAAAGATGTTAAAGTTTTTTTACTGATTTGAAATTCTAATAATTTATAGAATACTAAAATGTGTTTTTAACATTTATTAATTAAATGTTTGGTATGAGCGCTATTGTGGTCCAAAATGCTTTTCAAAAATATTTTTTAATTAAAAATATATTAAAATAATATTTTTTATATATTTTTTTTTATTAGCACACCAAAAAACACGTAAAACACATTAATTTTAACTTTTTTTAAAAAAATAAAATTAGAAAGCACTTTAAAAGATAGAAGTTATTATAATATCAAACTAACATGAATCCCAAGGAAAATTGTCATCATATTTTTTTAATTTTACTAAATATACTAAAATGCCTATGTTTCACTATAGCTACACTAGGTTATTTTTTTTTCTCAATTTGTTTTTTTAATTGCAATTTTTAATGGTCAACTTAACGAACAACTTGTCAATTTTTGTTAAGAATTGAAAAAAATTAAGAAATAAAGAGCCAAAGTGTAAAACAAAAGGAACAAAAGGGACAATCTAAAATTCTTGGGAAAATTTTTTGTAGTCCTCATAATTTCAATTTTCTCTTTCTACAATCCCTAAATTTTTTATAATTTCAATTTTGATCTAAAAATTTATTTTTGTTACATTTCAATCTTTAAGTTAGAGAAAAGAGAAAGAAAGTCACATGATTCTAGCAAAGAACAAAAAGAAAAACTTGTTAATTGAAATTGATTTTTTGACACTAAAATATCAATTTTGATGCGAATGAGTTTCATTGGACAAAAATAATTTAATAATAATTGTTTTAAACCTTAATATTGTCTAAAAAATAGATTGAGGCTAAGAAAAAAAAATTATCTAGTTTGATTTTGTGTTTTTATACATTTTTTTTAGATTTTGAGCTTGATGAATTGGTTTTTAAATGTTATGAGAATATTATTTATGTATTTTTAAGTAAAAATGAGTTCAAAAATAGATTCTTACAGCAAACAAATACCCACCTTAATTTTCTAAACCATCATACGGTGGACAAAATCAAGGTAAAAAATTAACAAGTTGTTTGCCCTTTTAAATAACGTGTCATCTGTAGTAATTAAAAAAAAAAAAGCAGACAACAAGTCATCAACTCCGTATAGAAAAAGGCTCGAAGCCGCGTGCCTGGCTCTATCTTTTTACACAGTCCTTCAAATTTTACTGCTGCCATTTCACATACTGTCTCTTTCTCAAACTCCCTAAATGGGGTGCTCCGTACCACATCATCATGCAATCTCTTATGTTCTTCTCCCTGACCTTTGACGACAGGAACTCTATTAATTTCACTGAAGTTTTAATTGACAGTACCGCAAACAAACCAGACTTGTTAATTCTGTTAAACCTTCCATTAAAAGTAGTTTTTGGAGATGGAAGTTGTAGCAACAGAAACAACTTTTATAGTGAGTTGATGCGTTATTAGATGCAGATGGCTGCAAGTGATCAACAGAGTAGTGGGGCTGATGCAGTTCAATTTATAGAAGGATCAACTTGGATGTTTATACAATATCTAAATGTGCAGGATGAGGATTTGAAGATGAACAGACAACAAACAGGATTGCAATGCCAACGAGAGCAAGGGTGTTGATGGCTTGGTGATGGGAGTCCATAACAAATAACTGAGGAGCCTTTATTGTTCTTGCTTTTACTTTCCTTTTGTGTGAATACTTGTATGTGATAAATGGGAAAGATACGGTCATCAAAATGTGATGAAATCTGATTCTCTTTTCTCTCGTGAATTTGCGTTTAGAAGTTGAATATTTAGGTTTATTTTATAATCTAATAATTTCTTTGAAAAAGGTATTGATAAAGATAATAAAGGAAATGAACAAAAATACTTGCTTGAACAATCAAAATTATAGATGTTTATATATATTTGGAAATTAAGCATATGTCCAATTACAAACAACAAATTCATACAAGAAAGATATCCTACAGGACATGACTAAAAGGTGGAGCAGCTTGCATGAAACCAGAACAATAGGGAGGAAAGCAACGCTGGAACGGTGCTGCAGTGCTGAAGCATGGAATAAAGTAGTGCCCATTGGTATTAGACACAACAATCGGCTTACAAATTCTAGCTGAGATGCCATACAAGCAGCCCATGCAAGGAGTCTCATGAATTTTGTATACCATTCTCATTTTTGTGTACACACAAGCCGTCAACAAAGAATCAGATCCTGCTTGATGTGCCCCACCAACTCTTTCCACGTTCAAGATTTTAGCAATGGCTGCCAAGCCTAACTCGCCGCCACGTAATCCCTGGCAAAAGCGTGCCATGTATTTGATATCCACCACGTCACCGAACACAATACCAAGTAGAGACGTAAAATCAACCACAGAATGGGGCAATGGCCTGTTTGTCACTGCCCTCAATGTGTGCGACAGATCATACAAGCCATGGAAGGTAACCCAACAAAGATTTTGATGCCTGGCAACAACACGTGACAACAACTGTGCAAACATGTCGAAATCAATCCCATCTCTTCTCAAGTTGTCAAAATCAATGCCATTGTCTTGCAAGAACTGTATGGATCGAGAGACAAACAAATCCTTTGACAGATCGAACCGCAAATTGAACTCCCAAGTGCCCCCGATATTGCCACGTGCATCTGCAACGGTGATACCAAATTGAATTAACCTTAATGGATCAACATTATGCCTCAAATCCTTGTAACGAGTCAAGTCAATGACGTCTCTCGGAGTGTTCCGAAAGAAACCAGGAAACTCTGTATCAAATGAGACAACTGGAAATCTAAACAGGACAGCGTCCAATCTGAAAATCTCTTGCTGAAAATTCTGTTTCCACACCGCAATGATTTTGGCGGCAACCGCAGCTGCAACAACCATTCTTCTTTATTCACTCACGTTTCAAGATCTTAGGCAAAAAACAACAGAAACAACAACAAAATTAACAGAGGAAATAAGTGATCGTTTTGTTGAAGAAGTGAAGAGTTGAATGTTAGGGTTCGTTGCTTCTACATATACTACACTTCACCGGAGTCCGCGTGTCCGCATGGATTAGGGATTAACTAGTTTCCACCGACTTATAACAACCGTTTTACTTTTACAGTTAGCCGTGTCCTTATCGATTTTGGATTAATTAATTTAAAATTTATCATTAATTTAAGCTATTTCATATATAGAAAGAGATGTGAAACCAGCCACCTAAGTCAACAATGGTGGGAGTTAACAATGGTGGTGAAGCCATCCTTCCTTAGTCACAAATTGTAGGCACCAAACTTGTGCCACTTGCCTTGCCCCTTGTATTTGCATGGATGTTTGCCTATAAATAGGCAATGCATCCAAGCATTGAAAACACACCACAAGAGAGAAACAAGAGAGGAAGAGAAGAGTGAGAGAGGGAAAGTAATCCTATAAAATTGTGAGGTATTTGTGAGAGAGTAAGTGAGGTGTTTTCTCCTAGTAATAGAGAGATTCTTAGTTGTTCTCCTATTATTTGAGAGAGGTTGTAATTCCCACATTACTAGTAAAATCCTTCTATACTTGCCCGTGGACGTAGCCTAATTGAGTGAACCACGTAAATTCTTGTGTGTCTCATTTCTCATTTAAGCCTTTTATCTTGTCGGGTTTGCATGCCAGTATCCTAATAGTGGTATCAGAGCCTTCTTGGTTGGTGTTGTTAACACACAAAAGTTATTCGTGTATACGGTCACTATTCACCTATACGGCACTATTCACCTATACGGCACTATTCATCCATACGGTGCTGTTCACTTACGTTACTGTTGGCGTATATAAAAAGTCAGTGCGGTGATTAAATACAGTCTAGGAAGTTCTGTCTAAGGAGATTGGGTTTTAAGCGGGACCGTTTGTGACCCCTCCAATCTTTCCTGGGAACTTACTTAGTGAAGTATTATTCACACAATACTATTTTTATATACGTTACAGATCTGTGAAACGGTGATAGCTGAATAGATCTCGGTGAATACAATGGCAGCAAAGTACGAGATTGAGAGGTTCAAAGGGAGCAATTTCTCACTATGGAAAATGAGAATCAAGGCAATCTTGAGGAAAGACAATTGCTTGGCAGCAATTGGGGATCGGCCCGCGGAGATCACTGATAATGCAAAATGGAATGAGATGGATGGCAATGCTATTGCTAACATACATTTAGCATTAGCCGATGAAGTATTATCAAGTGTGGCAGAGAAGAAAACAGCTAAGGAGATATGAGAGACTCTAACCAAGCTATATGAGTCCAAGTCTTTGTATAATAAGATTTTCTTAAAGCAGAGACTTTATACCCTTCGAATGGCAGAAACCACGTCGGTGACTGACCACATCAACACAATAAGAACTCTATTTTCACAACTCACTACGTTGGGTCAACAAATAGAGGAAAATGAACGTGCAGAGCTTCTACTTCAAAGTCTTCCTGATTCGTATGATCAGCTCATTATCAACTTGACCAATAATATCCTCTCAGACTATTTAGTCTTCGATGATGTTGCAGCTGCTATCTTGGAAGAAGAAAATAGGCGCAAAAACAAAGGAGACAGAAACAGTTCAAACCAAGCTGAGGCATTGTTGGTATCAAGAGGAAGATCAACGGAACGTGGCTCCAGTGGGAGTCAAAGGCAGGGGAGGTCCAAATTAAGAAGTAAGAAGATGGTGAAATGCTACAACTGTGGCAGAAAAGGGCACTTAAAAAAGGACTGTTGGTTTAAAAAGGGTATAGAGAATATTTCAGAGTCATCAAAACCTCAAGGATGTGTTGCAAGCACCTCAGAAGATGGAGAGGTTCTATATAGTGAAGCAACAACAATCTCTACAGATAGAGAAGAGCTCACTGAGGTTTGGCTAATTGATTCAGGAGCAATATGGCATATGACCCCTAGACGAGATTGGTTCCATACATATGAACCTATCTCTGGAGGCACAATGTTCATGGGTGATAATCATGCTTTAGAGATTTCTGGCATTGGCACCATCAAATTGAAGATGTATGATGGCTTAATTCGTACTATTTCAGGAGTGCGACATGTGAAAGACTTAAAGAAGAATCTTTTGTCCGTGGGACAATTTGATAGTCTTGGCTGTAAGATTCGAACACACAATGGAATCATGAAAATTGTCAAAGGAGCGCTGGTGGTTTTAAAGGCAAGAAAGACAGTTGCAAACATGTTTGTATTAATGGGAGAAACACATCAGGGGGCAGAAGCATCAATCGCATCAGCCAGTCCTGCAGAAGAGAAGACGATGATGTGGCATCAAAAACTAGGCCACATGTCAGAGAAAGGTTTAAAGGTTCTCTCTGATCAGAAGTTGCTCCCTGGGCTTATAAAGGTTACTTTACCTTTTTGTGAGCACTATGTTACAAGTAAACAACACAGGTTGAAGTTTGGCACGTCAACAACTAAGAGCAAAAGCATCTTAGACCTGATTCACTCTGATGTTTGGCAAGCACCGGTTGTATCCTTGGGAGGAGCAAGATACTTTGTATCATTCATAGATGACTTCTCCAGGAGATGTTGGGTGTATCCGATTAGAAGGAAGGCAGATGTGTTCGCAGTTTTTAAAACCTTCAAAGCGCGGGTAGAACTTGAATCTGAAAAGAAGATCAAGTGTTTGAGGACTGACAATGGAGGAGAATATACCAGTGATGAATTTGATAACTTCTGCCAACATGAAGGTATCAAAAGGCAGTTCACAACGGCATACACTCCGTAACAAAATGGAGTGGCAGAGCGGATGAATAGAACTCTATTAGAAAGAACAAGAGCAATTTTGAAGGCTGCAGGTCTAGAAAAGTCGTTCTGGGCAGAAGCAGTCAATACCGCTTGTTATGTGATAAATCGATCTCCGTCGACTGCAATTGAGCTAAAGACACCGATGGAGATGTGGACTGGAAAGCCAGCTGATTATTCTCGATTGCATATATTTGGAAGTCTTGTATACGTGATGCACAATACACAAGAAGTTAGCAAACTGGATTCAAAATCCAGAAAATGTGTATTCTTGGGATATGCTGATGGAGTGAAGGGGTGTCGTTTGTGGGATCCCACTGCCCACAAGGTAGTCATCAGCAGAGATGTCATATTTGCAGAAGATAAAATGCAAATGGAAGAAAATAATAGCATTTTAAAGGAGACTACAGAAGTCCAGATGGAAAATACTCAGAATCGTACTTCTTCTGAAGCTGCACCAGAGCATGAAGAACAAGAACAAATAGAGTCTGAAACTCCTGAAGTTCGACGGTCAACTCGTGAAAGAAGACCACCGGCTTGGCACTTAGAATATGTTACTGAGAGCAATATTGCATACTATCTTCTAACAGAGGATAGAGAGCCATCAACTTTCCATGAGGCTATCAAAAGCACAGATGTATCTATGTGGATGACAGCAATGCAAGAGGAGATTGAAGCTCTGCACAAGAATAACACTTGGGATCTTGTTCCGCTACCACAAGGAAGAAAGGCCATTGGCAACAAATGGGTTTACAAGATAAAGCGTGATGGCAATGATCAAGTGGAGCGGTATCGTGCAAGATTGGTGGTGAAAGGATATGCTCAGAAAGAAGGAATAGACTTTAATAAGATATTTTCTCCAGTGGTACGACTTACTACAATCAGAGTAGTCTTGGCGATGTGTGCTATATTTGATCTTCACTTAGAGCAGTTAGATGTGAAAACTGCATTTCTTCATGGAGAACTTGAAGAAGAAATTTATATGCTCCAACCAGAGGGTTTTGCTGAAACATGCAAAGAGAACTTGGTTTGCAGGTTGAACAAATCTCTATACGGTCTCAAACAGGCGCCGAGGTGTTGGTACAAGAGATTTGATTCCTTCATAATTAGCCTTGGGTACAACAGACTCAGTTCAGACCATTGTACGTATTATAAGAGGTTTGAAGAAAATGATGTTTTCATCATTCTGTTGTTGTACGTGGATGACATGTTGGTAATAGGCCCTAACAAAGATCGAGTCCAAGAATTGAAGGCACAATTGGCTAGGGAGTTTGATATGAAGGACTTGGGACCAGCAAACAAGATTCTAGGGATGCAAATTCATCGAGACAGAAGTAAGAGGAATATTTGGCTTTCTCAGAAGAATTATTTAAAGAAGATCTTGCGACGCTTCAACATGCAAGATTGTAAGCCAATTTCCACCCCACTTCCTGTTAACTTCAAATTATCCTCAAGTATGTCTCCTAGCAATGAAGCAGAGAGGATGGAGATGTCTCGAGTACCGTATGCATCAGCAGTGGGAAGTTTAATGTTTGCCATGATATGTACAAGACCAGACATTGCACAAGCAGTGAGAGCAGCTAGTCGATACATGGCAAATCCTGGTAGAGAGCATTGGAATACTATTAAGAGGATCTTGAGATACATCAAGGGTACCTCAGATGCCGCATTATGTTATGGAGGATCAGAATTTACTATTAGAGGTTATGTTGACTCAGATTTTGCTGGTGATCTTGAGAAAAGAAAATCCACTACAGGCTATGTGTTCATAATTGCAGGAGGAGCTGTGAGCTGGGTCTCTAAACTTCAGACTGTTGTAGCGTTATCCACAACAGAAGCTGAGTATATGGCAGCTATACAGGCTTGTAAAGAAGCAATATGGCTGAAGAAACTTATGGAGGAGCTCGGGCACAAACAAGAGAAGATTCTTTTGTATTGTGATAGTCAGAGTGCCTTGCATATTGCAAGGAATCCAGCATTTCATTCAAGAACAAAACATATAGATGTTCAGTATCACTTTGTTCGCGAAGTGGTGGAAGATGGAAGTGTGGATTTTCAGAAGGTTCACACAAAGGAAAACCCAGCAGATGCTTTAACCAAACCAGTCAACACTGATAAGTATATATGGTGCAGATCCTCTTGTGGCCTAGCAGAAACGTAAGCAGCATGAAGATGGCAAGTATTGAAAGGATAGAAGAATCACAGATGTTCATGTGTGAAGACTTGATTAAATCATCAAAGTCTTCAAGTGGGAGAATGTGAAACCAGCCACCTAAGTCAACAATGGTAGGAGTCAACAATGGTGGTGAAGCCATCCTTCCTTAGTCACAAATTGTAGGCACCAAGCTTGTGCCAAACTTGTGCCACTTGCCTTGCCCCTAGTATTTGCATGGATGTTTGCCTATAAATAGGCAATGCATCCAAGCATTGAAAACACACCACAAGAGAGAAACAAGAGAGGAAGAGAAGAGTGAGAGAGGGAAAGTAATCCCATAAAATTGTGAGGTATTTGTGAGAGAGTAAGTGAGGTGTTTTCTCCTAGTAATAGAGAGATTCTTAGTTGTTCTCCTATTATTTGAGAGAGGTTGTAATTCCCACATTACTAGTAAAATCCTTCTATACTTGCCCGTGGACGTAGCCTAATTGGGTGAACCACGTAAATTCTTGTGTGTCTCATTTCTCATTTAAGCCTTTTATCTTGTCGGGTTTGCATGCCAGTATCCTAACAAGAGAAGGAAGCTCGCAATACGTTACCAATTGCCTAAAGAAGGGCATGCATCCGAACTGTACAGAGAGCACTTGATCCCATTTAATTCTCTTTACACAAAAAAAAAACTAGCAACAGCAGAATCACAGCATCTCATATGATTTTGTTTTCAAGTGGCGACACAATCCTAGGAAGGAAGGGAACAAAGAAATATTGCTCGATCGATATGGTGCAATATTTAAGAAATATTGCTCGACTCACTTCAACCTTGACTCTATCTCCTGGCAAAATCCGAACAAAATTCTTGCGTATCCTACCAGAGATATAAAAATATTTAAATCTTCGTTGTCTAGGCGAACCCGAAACATACCATTAGGTAGTGATTCAGTGACAGAGCCTTCATAGGTCCATTTCTGTTCTCCAGTTGGATTGGCCTTTGCATTGGTAGAAACAAGAAACCTTGAAATTGTTGGTGTTGTAGCAATAAGGCCAAAGGAGTGTGTCGTTTTGGTGAGTGATTGGCTCAAGAAGACTGTTGATGGAGAAAGATTGGTAGGTTTTGTTGACAACCCAGTTGCAGTTAGTACATGAATTTGATGCGTTATTAGATGCAGATGGCTGCAAGCCTGCAAGTGATCAACAGAGTTGTGGGGTTGATGCAGTTCAATTTACAGTAGGATCAACTTGGATGTTTATATAATATCTAAATGTGCAGGATGAGGATTTGAAGATGAACAGACAACAAACAGGATTGCAGTGCCAACGAGAGCAAAGGTGTTGATGGCTTGGTGATGGGAGTCCATAACAAATAACTGAGGAGCCTTTATTGTTCTTGCTTTTACTTTCCTTTTGTGTGAATACTTGTATGTGATAAATGGGAAAGATACGGTCATCAAAATGTGATGAAATCTGATTCTCTTTTCTCTCGTGAATTTGCGTTTAGAAGTTGAATATTTAGATTTATTTTATAATCTAATAATTTCTTTGAAAAAGGTATTGATAAAGATAATAAAGGAAATGAACAAAAATACTTGCTTGAATAATCCAAATTACAGATGTTTATATATATTTGGAAATTAAGCATCTGTCCAATTACAAACAACAAATTCATGCAAGAAAGATATCCTACAGGACATGACTAAAAGGTGGAGCAGCTTGCATGAAACCAGAACAATAGTGAGGAAAGCAACGCTGGAACGGTGTTGCAATGCTGAAGCATGGAATAAAATAGCGCCCATTGGTATTAGGCACGACAATTGGCTTGCAAATTCTAGTTGAGATGCCATACAAGCAGCCCATGCAAGGAGTCTCGTGAATTTTGTATACCATCCTCATCTTTGTATACACACGAGCCGTCAGCAAAGAATCAGATCCTGCTTGATGTGCCCCACCAACTCTTTCCACGTTCAAGATTTTAGCAATGGCTGCCAAGACTAACTCGCCACCACGTAATCCCTGGCAAAAGCGTGCCATGTATTTGATATCCACCACGTCACCGAACACAATACCAAGTAGAGACGTAAAATAAGCCATAAAATGGGGCAATGGCCTGTTTATCACTACTTTCAATGTGTGTGACAGATCATACAAGCCATGGAACGTAACCCAACAAAGGTTTCGATGCCTGGCAACAACACGTGACAATAACTGTGTGAACATGTCGAAATCAATCCCATCTCTTCTCAACTTGTCAAAATCGATGCCATTGTCTTGCAAGAACTGTATAGACTGAGAGACAAACAAATCCTTTGATAGTTCAAACCGTAAATTGAACTCCTAAGTGCCCCCGATATTGCCACGTACATCTGCAACGGTGATTCCAAATTGGATTAACCTTAATGGATCAACATTATGCCTCAAATCCTTGTAACGAGTCAAGTCAACGACGTCTCTCGGAGTGTTCCAAAAGAAACCAGGAAATTCTGTATCAAATGAGACAACTGGAAATCTGAACAGGACAACATCCAATCTGAAAATCTCTTGTTGAAAATTATGTTTCCACACCGCAATGATTTTGGTGGCAACCACAGCTGCAGAACCATTCTTCTTTATTCACTCACGTTTCAAGAACTCAGGCAAAAAACAACAGAAACAACAACAAAATTAATAGAGGAAATAATTGATCGTTTTGTTAAAGAAGTGAAGAGTTGAATGTTAGGGTTCGTTGCTTCTACATATACTACACTTCACTGGAGTCCGCGTGTCCGCATGGATTGGGGATTAACTAGTTTCCACCGACTTATAACAACCGTTTTACTTTTACAGTTAGCCGTGTCCTTATCGAATTTGGATTAATTAATTTAAAATTTATCATTGTTTAGTTTTTTTTTTCTGTTTTTCTATATATGGATTTTTTTTTTGTCACTTGGCAAATTAATAATAAATATAACTAAAAAAATCCATATTGTACTGTTATTGTAAGGAAATCATATGGAAGCTAAGAGAATAGTGCCAAAGGCTTCGAACTTTGAGGCATGGTTATAAGATTGGCTAAATCTAAAGCTCGGGTTTTGGGTTTTGATCTGGTCATTGGGTTAATCGGGTCAAATTTTTTTTTAAAAAAATTAAAATAATGTCATTTTAATAAAAAAATAAAAATAAAAATAAAAATCAATTGCTTTGCAGTTAGGTTTTGCCGGGTCACATCAGGTTTTTTTTTTTTTGGTTTTTTCTTCAACCCGGTTTGATTCCAATCCCGAGTTAACCAGGTCTTGGATCGATCCGCCGAGCCGACTAAGTTCAAAACTATGCTTTTAAATACAGAAAAACGATAACGATGTGGGTGTCCTTAAAATCATGAGATTTCAAGAATTGGATGACAAATTGGGGTTTATGGAGGTTATTTAAACCGTTCCTGAATTCCCAGATCCTTATATTTGGGCTTTCCTCTTCTTTCTTTCATTTTTTTTCTTTTTTATTTGGGCCTGTTTGTTCGGTACTCTGGTGTGGAGAGACAATATAACTACTGAGGATAGTGATGTTATTTTACATGATTTGAAATTTCAAGTTGACTAAAAATATAAAGTGTAGCTTTTTAAAATACAGAGGGAAAACAAAAAAAAAAAGGTTCAGTGTAAATTTTTTTTAAAAAAATAATAATAATTCTAATTTAAAACTTTACATTCACTGGAATAAACAAGAGACACTTTAATAAGAAAATTAATTTTAGATTTGAAAAATATATATTTTGTTTTTATGCAAAATGATTTTTAAAAATAAAAATTATTGTTCTATAATCAAATAAAAAAAAATTAAAAAGCTGCATGTGACATGAGATTAAGTATTTTAATATATATATATCTTAACTCAATATTTGATTTAGATTAATAAACTTATTATTATTTATTAACATATATAATTTTTAATTTATTTTATTAACACACATATTAGTTTTATTTTACAACAAAAAATTATATTAATAAAAATAAATTTCAAAATAACTTTATTTTCAGATTTAACACTAAAATTTTTCCTAGATATGAACATTTTATTTTTATCCCAGCAGCATAGTAAATACATAATTAAAAAAAAAAGGACAGTAATGCATCTGTCATGATTAAAAAAAATTGAGAAAATAGAAAAAAATAATAAAGAAAGGACAGTTTAACTTAATTTTTATGGAACAGCCTTAATGAAGTAGTTGTTTTTATCTTATAAATTTTTTAATTAGTTGGGTTTTCCAACTCAACAATATCAAATCTCAAACATTTTGCTATGAACTCAAGATCATTTCAGAACACAACACTAATAAAAATGAAGATTCAAATCTCCATAAGAACAACACCAAGTTTTATGGACCAAAACTCGAAGGTTTGGGAATTGGGAGGGACATGACAGAGTTGTCTCCCTCAATTCGACCACTTTTTTCACACAATTCACAAACTACCCACGAAAGAAAAAATCATGGAGTCTGCAAGTCGGTTGTGTTGTCCCTATATTTCAACCCATTTCTCTACCTCTTCCTAAACGTCCTTGCACATGCTTGAGAATGTCCTCAACTCCATTGGAGAACCAGATGAATAAGCTATTTCATATATAGAAAGAGAAGGAAGCTCGCAATACGTTACCAATTGCCTAAAGAAGGGCATGCATCCGAACTGTACAGAGAGCACTTGATCCCATTTAATTCTCTTTACAAAAAAAAAAAAAAAAAAAAACTAGCAACAGCAGAATCACAGCATCTCATATGATTTTGTTTTCAAGTGGCGACACAATCCTAGGAAGGAAGGGAACAAAGAAATATTGCTCGATCGATATGGTGCAAACCAAAACTTGTAGAATAAGTTTATCTGAAACCATCATCACTTTCAATTCTACTTCAAGTTCTCACCTCGATTTACAGTATAGTTCTGTCATTCTTTCTACTCTATGCACGGCCCATCATAGCAAGAACAGCAGAAAAATCACCATAAAAATATAGGAACGGCTTTGAAGATCAAGTCACACACCATCTTTCACTTTACTTCCACACTAAACGAAGCTATTCCAAAGTCCAAACAAAGGAATCAGTGGCACAGTACAATAACCAGGTTCGGAGGCAAATCAGAGAGCTAGCAAGACACATTTCCTCATAGCACTAATACTGACCATATTCAACAGGTTAACAATACTCCTCAAAGATGAGCATTACAATACAGAACCATGCAGGGAATCTTAACAACATAAGAAAACAAAGCATTCATTACTGAACTCTGGTAATATTACAATCATCATTTGCCCTAGAAAGAGCTGTTCAAGGAGATAAAAGTGATGTTTATCACAGCAGCACACAAGCAAAAATGCTGTTCATCGCTAAAACTCTCGCTTCATGTACTTGGATAAGTTGAACAAATCCAAGACAGAAACATTTAGTTATTAATCCCCAGTTCACCCCACAATTCCAACCATTCTATGATTCCCCCCCGAAGACAAAAAAAAAAAAAAAAAAAAACAACCATATAATAAGTTCATTTGCAAGCATGAATGACAAAATTAATGAGACGAATTCAAATGTTTTCCACAACTTGCATATGAGAAAAGGACACAGCCCCATCATTCACTAGTCGGATCTCTATTGCGGAGTCTATAAACAATACGTCCTCTACTCGAATCATAACGACTCACTTCAACCTTGACTCTATCTCCTGGCAAAATCCGAACAAAATTCTTGCGTATCTTACCAGAGATATAACCAATAATTAAATCTTTGTTGTCTAGGCGAACCCGAAACATACCATTAGGTAGTGATTCAGTGATAGAGCCTTCATGGGTCCATTTCTGTTCTCCAGTTGGATTGGCCTTTGCATTGGTAGAAACAGGAAACCTTGAAATTGTTGGTGTTGTAGCAATAAGGCCAAAGGAATGTGTCGTTTTGGTGAGTGATTGGCTGAAGAAGACTGTTGACGGAGAAAGATTGGTAGGTTTTGTTGAGAACCCAGTTGCAGTTAGAACATGAATTTGAGTTGCTGTTGTTGTTGAGGTCATTGTTTTAGGGGGATCAGATTAGACAGAGTTTCAAGGAAAAAGTGGGGAACTTGAAAAGCCTGACCCTAGAAGAGAAAGGCAGTGCTTGTTTGTGATAAAAAGAAAGGTTATGCTATGATTTGGAGAGGATAAGGAGGAAGAGGAAGAGGAAAAAGAAAAGAGCTCCTACCACTTGGTCTTGTTCCTTTTATCAGTTTATTTTCCTGAACTTAGGTTCCAGAGGTTATCATGTCATACTCTGAATAAAAGTTATGTAATTTAATTATCCAACAATTCATGTTAATCATATATATATATATATATATATATATAAATCAAAAATTTAAGTCATATGAAAATTTTTGATTGTTTGTTAATCTCAAAACTTTTTAATCTAATTTTATATTAGATTTTAAATTAAATTATTTAGTAGTTATTCCAACATAATATAATAAACTTGGTCGGTTCAAAAACGAGTTAAACTAGCAGTAAGAAAATTAATTTGGCTTTTAATAAAAATTTCAAGATAATATAATTGTTTCAAAAAAAAATATTGAGATAATGACTTATTGGATCAATTAGGATTTTATGATTAACTAGTAAACTCACGACCTGAATCATAGACTCTACTAGGTTTAAAAAAAATAGATGATTTTTTTATTTAATTATGTGAAAGTAATGTCGAGATGTTTATTTGAGATTGTGATAATTCCATAAAAAATAAATCGAAATAAATTTTAAAATTTAATTTCTAATCAATTAAAGTTGATTAGTCAACCATGATCTTGGTCATGAGTTCCACTGAGTTCAAAAACATTTTAAATTTTTTTTATTTAATTATAAGCTAACAAAGATTGACATTTGTAAAATCAATCACTGAGCAAATGTTGAGCCATTTATTTAAGAACACAATAACCTTATAAAGGCAAACTTAAACAAATTACAAAGCTCATTTTTTAATAAACTTGGGGTAATATATCAAATATTGTGATCTGAGGATTGGATTTCGCTAGGTTTAATAACTTTATTCATTTTAAAACTACCTTTTATTTATTTATATGAACAAAAATAAATGGTTACAAAATCAAGCATTAATTAAATATAAGGTTTTTTTTTTTACACCGTGTAAAATATATAAATATCAAAGCGAAATAAATTATATAGCCCAATTAAAAATCAACAAAATATTAAAAAATAAGATTATAAAAAAAATCAACAAGAAAAATGAATCAAAACTTAGTTTTGTAAGATAATTTTTTTTAAAAAAAAAATTATGTTTATAGGCATGGTTGCCCTATCGTCCTATCGGACCTTTAAGAAAAGGCTAGGCATGCAGGCTTGAGGCAATACACCCATCTGTAACTTCTTTTAATTATTATTATTATTATTATTATTTTAAGATAGTAATCGATGTGTAACTTCTTGTTCCAAATAATGACTATAAAATTAGACAACCGACTCTAAAAGGTAAAAAATCTAATTTTCATCTTTATTTCACCCGAAAACATATAAAAAACATCATAGGACCTTAAAAAATTCATTTCTACTATTAAATCACCATCTCATCAACTAAAAAATAAATGATCAACCCGATTCATAAACATCTATGAGATCCAATCTACTTTTTAAATTTTCAGTAAAATAAAATAAAAAAAAAAACAAAATTTAAATAAAACTTTTATATTTAAATAGAGTTTACTGAGATCAACAACGAGTTTTGTCCTTGAAAAATAGTTGTTTGTCTACATTCTTCTTTGTTTTTTCACCATAATAGTTATTTTTTTATTATAATTATGTAGAAACCACGGTTTGGAAGATTATTTGCAATTTGGATAGGTTGACTCGGTAAATCAGTGGGAGAAGGAACCATGGGAGGGGAGAGACTACTTGCAATTTTTTTTTTTTGATTTACATGGGTGTTCGGGCCAGCTTACGCGTACCACGACTAATCTCACGGCTCACTGAACATCCTGCAAACTCAGTGAACATGTAAGACACCGCGGGAGTGACAGACATACACGCTGAGACTTGAACCCAAGATGCACAGACAAAGAAACCCTTTGCCACTGCTGGGCTACAAGTCCCAGTGTAACTACTTGCAATTTTGATAGGTTGAGCTGGTAAATCAATGGGAGAAGGACCAAACCGAAATTTATAAAATAGTAAGAGGGTATAACTGTAGTTTATCCTTTCTCTATAAATATCCGCCGGCAAAATTTATACACCAGCACTGACTTTTCCTTTGGAATCCATTCACATGAAGTCACCAACACTGCACTTTAAAACACTAATCATCACCACCATCAACCTACGATCAAGCCGCAGTTTGAAGAAACTCTCTCACTAGTTTGGGGTCCCATGGCTTCTCTTTCAACTTCTCTGCCAAAACCCAGTTTTCAACACCCAAATACTAGCATAAATCTGCCTGATCACTTGCATAATTCGTGTCTTGTACCGAGAAATCTTTCATTTCAAAGACTTGGGTTGATTTCACAACATGGGTTGTTTGGGAAAGTGAAGATTGCTAGATGCTCTCATCAAGCTGAAGCTTTGGTTGGTAAGTTGTGTTCTTTGAAAATTCAACCAGTCACCATGCCATGTGATCCTTTACTGGCTTCCTTAGATTTCAATTTCTACTCTACAAATCAAAGAATGTAAAGACTAGTGAGAAATTTAATACTAATGTCTTTACTTTGCGGTGACAGATTCTAATACTCAAATCTCTGATGTTCCAATCCTAACCTGCTCAGAGGTTAGTCTTCTCTCTCTCTCTCTTAAAAAATAAACGGTTCACTGTACTTTACTGCTAAATAAGAGTAGATTTTAAATTGTGTTATGGAGAGAGATTGGTGAAAATAGATTAGTCCTTAAAGCGATGCTATAATAGTGAATAAAAGTTGCATAGTTTTGTTGATCTGGGCTTAATTTGGTGTTAGTGGAGGACATTTCTGTTTTATATTAAAGATTAAAAGTCAAGATATATTCCTTAATTGCTTAGAAACTTTTTTTGGTCTGATTCCATTTTGGTGCAATGGGAGAAGGGGAAGGCTTGGTTAAATGCCATTTATATATATGTTTTTGAAGGCTTTTGAAAGGCTAAAGAAAAACCGAGAAAATCAGAAAGGAAAGCAGCAATTCTTGGCCATGTACTCTAGCATTTTTGGAGGGATAACAACAGATACATCAGCCATGGTGATACCTTTGGATGACCACATGGTCCACAGGGGACATGGTGTCTTTGATACTGCTGCAATAGTAGATGGGTTGGTATAATTTACTTTTCAGATGGATTACCTTTTCTTCTTGAATGGTCTAATACTATTATAGACAATTCGAAGTTTTTTTTGTTATTCATAAGTAGGAATAGTATTATGCTGTTTGCATCCATTGAACTACCAAGACCTGTAAACGAATTTCATGTTTCTAAGTCTATTGGTTATACTGCCAATGCTCCAAAAGCTCAAATAGCAAAGCACAGGCATAATATTATGTTTAAGTTTATAAGGATTCAATGTGACAATGTCTTACAGTTACAGTATAAACAGTTCTTGGCTCCACTAATTCAACTCTTGATTCTATTGTATCTGTCAAGATTGATTCACATTTTAAATGGTTGCAAGCTCTTGAAGTTTTGCAGGAAACAGTACAATTTCCAAGTTCTTTAATATTCCTTTAAAATGCTGATTTTGTGCAACCGTACAATTTCCAAGTTTTGCATTTTTAACCTCATTGTATTTCAAGTATATTATTTTACCTCCCTGTTTCATATGATTCTTCGAACATTTTCTGCAATGCATATGATGGAACAATCATCATCTAAATTTTAAGGACAAGAAAATTAAACTGCTTTGGCAACTGAAAAAAGGAAAACATGCGGTAATATGTTGATGAATCATTGATGTGTCCATTTGAACAAGTATTCCTCACTTAGCTTTCAATCAAGTATTAATTGCTAATCAAGATCCTCATCTGTTACCACATCTCAGGCACTTATATGAATTCGACCAACACCTTGATCGTATATTAAGGTCAGCATCCTTGGCCAAAATCAATCTCCCCTTTGATAGGGAAAATATAAGGAGAATACTCATACAAACAGTGAGTGCTTCAAAGTGCAAGACAGGATCACTAAGATACTGGCTCTCGGCAGGACCTGGTGATTTCCAACTATCTCCATCTGACTGCCATCAGCCAGCTCTTTATGCCATTGTAATCCAAGATCAGTCTCCACATGATTCAAGAGGCATCAAGGTAGTAACTTCTTCAGTCCCAATAAAACCCCCACAATTTGCCACCGTGAAAAGTGTAAATTACCTTCCCAATGCACTTTCAAAGATGGAAGCAGAAGAGAATGATGCATATGCATCTATTTGGCTGGATAATGATGGATTCGTTGCTGAAGGGCCGAGCATGAATGTAGCATTTGTTACCAAGGAAAAAGACCTTCTGATGCCCGCCTTTGACAAAATTTTGAGTGGGTGCACGGCTAAGAGAGTTTTGACACTAGCAGAGGGATTGGTAAAGGAGGGTAAACTCCATGGAATAAAGATTGATGATGTGACTGTAGAGGAAGGAAAGAAAGCAGATGAGATGATGCTTATTGGCAGTGGAGTACTTGTTCGCCCTGTGGTGCAGTGGGACAATCAGGTCATTGGTGATGGTAAGAAACTTCTCTGCAATAAACTATGCATCCTTGAAGCTGAATTTTACATGCAAGCATGATGCTAGGTTGATATTGAGCCAACATGGCTTTCAGAACCTTATAAAATTGATGGAAATTTTTTCTTGCTTCTCTTCAATTCAGAGTACAAAGCAAGGGTACTTTCCATTAAATCAATAGGATGCCATCCATTGTGGGTGGCTCTTTAGCCATGAGGAAAGTACGTGCATGACTGTTTTCTTGTTGCTGAGTTTTCTTTTTGTATGGCCGAAACTTTGGTACATCTACTGTACCATAAATCTTCCATTGGAGGCCCCTTTCGAAGCTCACAAATGCTAAATTCACAGAAGCATATGACTGGAAAACTTTGGTAAATGATTGTACTATATTTTCTCCCTCTTTGCACTGCCTTGCCACTTATTTTTCACTCCAAGTGCGCCGCATTTCATTCTGTCCCTTATGCAAGCCATTTTCCTAAAATTTATATTTCGGTTGAAACCTTATCATATTTGAAAAACAATGCAGTTGGAAACTTATCATTTTCCTAAAATTTATATTTTGGCGTGCATTCATTTGTAGGCAAAGAAGGACCCATAACTCGGGCTCTCTTGGCTCTTATACTAGAGGACATGAAATCAGGCCCCCCTGCAGTCCGAGTTCCGGTCCCTTGACTCCATTATTTCTTCCTTTCTTTGGTGCTGCAAAGTGGGACTTCAACGACAAAATACTACTGCTTTCCTTTCACAGGCTTTGGAGCTTGATGTAGGAGCTACATATTTTCTGTGTAAAAGCCAAACCTATCTTCTGTAACAAAATAAATTGATTCGAATTGCTTTTTCAGTTCTCACCATCTCCAGTGGAGAGTGAAGGCATCTGATGTAGCTGTATAGTTTGGTGGATCCAGCGTCAAAATTTCGAAACTGCAATTTACAGTCAACTTCAAATTACATTTCAAAGAAACCATATCTTCCCCCTTTCCTTGTTATCAGAGAAGGTAAAGGGTACATTATGGTGCAGTGCTAAGGTTTTCTTTCATCCTGCAAAATGACCTGCAGTGGATATGCTTGCTTACTGCAAGATAATCAGAGGATCTAGATCACTTGAAAAACATAATTAAATGGATTTTCTTAAAGAAATTACAAGTGGGGCGAGTCATTTTCAAGAAAATATAGAAAACAGGGTACCAATCCTACCTGCTCTTGCCGAAAGAATGTCCTTGATCATAACCAACTCGTCGGGGGCTCTGCTGTATGTGCATGTCCAGCTAAACTCTTCCATAAAAAAAGCTCCATAATAAGGCATCTAATAAAATAATGTATGGCCATGGAAGTGGTACTGATGAATCGGAGAAACAGACAAAGGTTGCATCAACACATGGTGGACGCTTGCTCCTAAAAGCTAATGAGTGGAGCATCTAGTCACAGGCCTCAAATTTCCAGTATTGCTCCAGGCAGGTGATATGCTTATTTCACGCGTCGGAAGATGCCATTGTTTTTTTTTTTTTAGCAGAAAAGATGTCATTATCATGTTAAGCTATTATTTAATGAGGTCCGATGGCAGGAGACTTTCTTGTCCGTTGAGATTGCAAAGCAGTCTGACTGGGAGCAGGGGACCTTCATATTTCTTTAATCATAATAAAAAAACGTAATTTTAATAAAATAGCCTGATTTTTTAGCAGAAAATATGAATGAAGAAAGACTTTATTTCATATTGTTTAATCGTTGTTCTTTGACGAATGACAATTCAAAATCACAATTTTAATAAAAATCATGATTCAGAATCACAAATTTGATAATTTAATTAGAAATTCACTGTTGATGATACATTCGGTGCCTTGTGTTGCAAGATGACAAGAATAGTTACCATTTGGTCCCTTGTCTTCCACAATCATCCCTGCCAACCCTGCACTTTTCTTCTAAAAATTTGCACCCTTCTTGTTTTGAAGTATATCGGCGTTCTTCTTAGTTCTTTTCGAAACAATTTACTTCAACTTCTCTGTGTTTCATGCCTTTTCATTGCAAATTCATCAATTAACTCCAAAAACCTTAACATATCCCTAAGTAATTAGCATTTTTCCATCCTTGATAATCTAATTGAATCACCCTACAAACAAAACCCACAAATCATCATCTCATAAAGAATATTACAATAAAATTTTAAAGATACCCATTAATGATATATTTAAAAGGTGTTTACAAGTATAGTAGCGGTTTTTTTTTAAAGTATTTTTTTGTTAAAAAAATATATTAAAATAATATATATATAATTAATTTTAAATAAAAATAATATTTTTTTTATCAATCTCTTATTGAGTCACAATCCCGAATGAAAACTTTACGTGGCCAAGTTAGAGGAGAAGTCCATGAAAGCAACCTCAAAATTAAAACAGATTTTTATGGCTATTTCATTCGTTAGAACAAGGAGAGAAGAGATGGGGTTGGTGTTGCTAACACTGCTATTGCTATTATAGTGTTTGGGAGTGTGTTGCTATTAACATATATAAAATAAATAAGTTAATCTATTTATCAATTATAATTATAAAATAACTCATTTAAAATAATAGTTATTTATCGTTTGTTTCCATAATTGCTTCTGCGTTTGAAGCCAACCACGAAAACAAATGTTTGGTAACGATTGAAAACTTAATTCAGCCGCATGGATCCCGGCAATTCCTGCATTAAAAATGCAAGCCACTGAAAGCAACACAATGTTGTTTTTCGTGTGGAGCTCCGAAGAGCTCCACTGTACACTTACAAGTGAACAGTGGAGACATGCACCACTCTTTATGTGAACAGTGGTGCATGATTTCAGTTGGATCGGGTCCGGTTTAAAGCTAAATGCATTGAATCGGGTTCAATCTAGTAAAAAAATATATTTATGTTTTATTTTTAATTGTGTTTTATTGATGATGTAACATTTGCATAATTTGATCGCAATCCTAATTTTGTTCCTGATTATATTTTACCTGAAGTTGTTGCGCGCTTAAAAAACCAAGAAAACTGTAGCATTGTTGGATGTATTTCATACATGATGACATTGTAGATAGTTTAATTGAACAATAAAAAATATTTTATATAAAGTATTATTTATTTTATGATGTAATAGCAATAGATAAACCTATAATATTTAAATTAAAAACCATCAATATATATAACCTCAATTTGAAAAATATTTTTTTAACCAAACACATTAAACTACTTTTTGTTCAACCTCAAATTCAACAATAATTTTAACCAAACATATATTATAAAACACCTTTTTTTAAACCACTGTGTGTTTGGTATTGTGGTAGCTGTTGTAGTTGTGGTTTTAAAAAAATTGTTTTATAAAAAGTACTTTTAGCTGAGGGTGGTTTGAAAAAATATGTGTTTAGTTAAAATTGTAGTTGAAATTAAGGTTAAACAAAAAATAATTTTAATGTGTTTGGTTAATAATGCTTTTTAAATTGAGGTTATAAAATAACTAAAAAGGATATATATATATATATATATATATATATATATTAATATTGATGGTTTTTAATTTAAATATTGTAGATTTAACTAATGCTATTATATCATGAAATAAATAATACTTTATATAAAATATTTTTATTATTATTTCATTAAATTATCTACAATTCCATCACGTATGAAATTCATCAGACAAAGATTACAGTTTTTATGGTTTTTTGAGCGTGCAACAAAATCATGTAAAATATCATCAGAAATAAAATTAGAATTACGATTAAATTCTACAAATATCACGTCATCATGTAATCTTCTTCTAATTTATATAGTTTTATTAAATAATATTAAACACTAAAATAAAATAAAATAAAATACAATTAAAAATTAAAAATTTTTACTGTTCATTTTTTTTGTTATAAAAAGTGAATTCATTTCACTCTTCACGCAGACAAGGAGAGCAAATAAATAAGACTATGAAGAATAAAGGGAAAACAGAAAAGAAGAAAAAATGGTTTCAGTAGGCCAGCCCTCCATCACCGTCATCATCATCTTCAAGTGCAACAATAGGGGAAGAATAAAAGGAAAATGGTTAAAAACAGCCCTCGTGGTTGAACAAAAAGAAAATGGTTTCAGTAGGTCAGCCCAGTTGTGTCTTTCGACGCCTTCAATAGCGGCATGCCCAAGTAAGAACAACCCTCATGGTTTTCTCATCTGGACAAAATCCACCCATACCCAAAGCACCGGTCAAGGAAGGAAGAGGAGAACAATTTTATACTGTGTGTTAAACACAATTGCAATAAACAGGAAATGAAAAGCACGCAATTTCTGCTTTAGAAAAACTGTGTTTTGAACGCGGATAAAAGTGGGATCCATGCATGAAAATTATGGTTCATTATGTAACCAAACGGTATATTGCAACTGTTAAATAAAAACTCAGCCGTAAACGCTTAACCAAACGAGCTCTAAAAAGTATTTTTTATAAAAATAATTTTTTTTTAAACCACAACCATAAAAGCTAACACAATGTCATTAATCTATTTATCAATTATAACTATAAAATAACTCATTTAAAATAATAGTTAATTTCCAATGAAAATACAACCGTTATTGATAATAGCGGTTGTTTAAGACAATTTTATTTTTATTAGTGATTTATTAATAAAACCATGATTTTTATTAGTAGTTGAATAAATTTTTACTATTTTTTTTAAAAAAATTATTATATGTTATATCTGAAATCTTTTACTAAATTGTGTTTTTTTAATAGAAGGCCCAAAACGTAGATAACCTAAAATAATATAACAGTAGTTGCCCTGAACAAGTTGTGGTTAGGCTAAACTATTCAGATAAAATAAAAAAGTTGAAAAATTATTTTAAAAAATTATTTATTTTATTTTAATATATTTATAAATCAAAATACTTTAAAAAAATAATAGTTCCTCCAGTATTAATCAATACAAAACTTTCTTTATTACTTCATGCTCGATGTTATAATATGCTGTCATTTAACAGCATGCAACTGTCATCAACGTGCAGCAGGTGGGTTAATTCAATGCTGCTTTCACAATAGCCCAAAACCCCGTGGAAATCACCGCATAAACGATAAAAAAAACCGTTAAATTGTGAATGGTCGGCCGATCAACACGTCATCTGAAGAATAGATACGTGATTGTATCTATATTTTTAAAAACAATTAATTTTTTTTATTAATAATTAATTTTTTTAATAATTTTGATACGCTGATCTTAAAAATAATTTTTAAAAAATAAAATAAAAAATTATTTTAATACATTTCAATATGAAAAACAGTTTAAAAATAACCACAACTACACTTTCAAATAAACTTTCACATTATCTCAATTTTAAATTTTAAAATATTATATTTCATTTCAGTCCTCTTTATTTAACCATCTAATTTATAATATGTTTTAATTTAACATTTGACTACTAGATAGTTATCATTCAATTTACTGAAAAACCCACATGGATATATAATATACATTAAGATATAATAAAAAAAACAAGAAATTAAATAATATTTGTTTAAGAGGTTAAGTCTGCGTTTTACTTACAACACAGATACAACCTATTTGGTAAAGGAAAAACCATAATTTACTATACATGAGTCTCACAATGTTTTCATGTTCGAGACGCAGGGAAAGAAAAGCAAGCAATTGCTGCTTCTTGCACAGTTTTCATAGAATTAATTAGCATGAACAGTTTAAATTGCATGCTACACTGGTCACTGAACAATATAGCCAGCTCCACTGTTCCAGACGGATCGGGTCCGGTCTAAAGCTCAAAATACATTGAACCGGGTCCGACCTAATAAAAAAAAAAAATTTATTTTTTTATTGTGTTTTATTCAAAAAACTAGTGTTTAATATTATTTAATGACACTACATAAATTAGACAGAGATCGCTTGATGACGTAGCATTTGCAGAATTTGATCACAATCCCAATTTTGTTTTTTATTATATTTTACCTGATGTTGTTGCGCGCTTAAAAAATCAAAAAAATTATAGTCCTTTTCGGATGTATTTCATAAGTGATGGAATTGTAGATAGTTTAATGGAACAATAAAAAATATTTTATATAAAGTATTATTTATTTTCATGATGTAATAACAATAGTTAAATCTACAATATTTAAATTAAAAATCATCAATATTAATATATATATTTTAAAATTATTTTATAGCCTCAATTTCAAAATCATTATTAACCAAATATGTTAAGCTATTTTTTGTTCAACCTCAATTTCAACCATAGTTTTAACCAACTATGTATAAATACCAAATCAACTTCAACTAAAAGTATTTTTTATAAAATAACTTTTTTTAAACCATAACTACAACAACTACCACAGTACCAAATACACAATAAAATAAAATAAAAATTATCAAATAGACTCAAATAGATTCTTGTCTTTTATGGTTTAAAAAATCTTCTTCTCTATTTTCTATTATATTTGATTCACCGTTACAAAACATAGTTTTGTTTATATTTTTAATTTTATCTTATTTTTTCTATTTGTTTCTCTTATGTTTTATAACAATAACTAAACGTTTTTTAAGTTATACCTTACTAGATGAGTTTTATGGACATGCTTTGAATATTAATATTTTTTTTATTTATATATTATACTAAATCATTTAATCATTATATTATATCACATGATTTTTGCTATAAATAAATTAGTTAATGAGCAATAGAAACTCAATATAATTGTAAACCAGTGAAATTAAAAAAATCTAAATGATGTACAATAATCTAAAATCTAATGTAATATACTATGCGTATATATATTTTTTTGTTCTTATTCGGGTATTTTTATATTTTTTTAAAAAGTGATATTAGTCTCATTCAGGATTTATAGCTGCCCCTCTTAATAAGTATGCTTCCGTGTATGTTTATGAAACACATAACACAAATTTCTAAATAAAAAAAAATTATTTTATCACTAAATTACACATAACAACTAATGTGATTAAACCTACTTATTATTATTATTATTATTATTGACTGTTTTCAAATTCAAAGATTTTGGGAGAAATTATCACATATACGAAAAATGGAAAGAAAACAATGCAAGAAAAATAATAAAAAATGAAAAATCCTTTGTTTAACATTATATGGAATGGACGTGAATTGCATTAAATTTCTCTTTAGTACCATAATAATTGGATTAATAATAGGAAGTTTAAAGCAAGGACCCGAATCGGAATATTATAAGATCTTGCAGGGTCATAATGTAGTTTACCTCCACTAAATTATGTCACCGCTTCCCACGCGTGTCATCATCTTAATGGTCAGCCATTTTTAAAACCCACCTCCCCAAATAATTCAATTGAAAAACTGGAAAAATACAAAACAAAAATAAGGAAAATTTAAAAAAGAAAAAAAAGTATACAAAAATAAAATAAAATAAAACAAACTATTTTATTTGTTTTTTTTCTGTTAGAGAGAAACTTTTAAGAGAGAAACCTTTCGATTAATTAATGATCTAGAGAGATAGAGAGAGGGGGGGGACACCTAACAGAGAGAGAGTGCGTTAGGTTATTGACCGGAATTTAGGCGCCGGAATTGAGTAGCGATCTCGTCAGGAAAGTGGTTTCCGGTGGAAGGAATTTTGATAAAAAAAAAAAAACAGAAAAAGCAGAGATGGTGAATGCTATGGTGGAAAGAGCCACGAGCGACATGCTGATCGGGCCTGATTGGGCTATGAATATCGAGATCTGTGATATATGCAATCGCGACCCTTCGTATGCGCCGCACTTGATTCTTCTCTCTTTATTTCTCTTTTAATTTTTTTTAATTCATTGCTTTTTTTCCTAGTTTGTTGCTGCTTTGGATAATTTATTTTCTCCGTTCTATAATTTGGTACGACTCAAGTGAATTTGATCGAACAGTTAATTCTGATTAATTGACGAGAAAGTTTATATATTTTGAATTGTGTGATAATTTTTTAAGGTTTGTTTATGTCTCTTGTTTTATATTCATTTTTAATAAATTAAAAAAGCCTGCTTCTTCTCAATCTAAATGTATGTTTTATGGATTTAGCTAGGTTTTGGCTATGCTAAACACTAAGAACTTGTTAAGATTGCTGAAGTTTGGAAGTTTTTGGTTTGGTTTGGATTATCAGGCAAGCGAAGGATGTTGTCAAGGGAATAAAGAAGAAACTTGGTAGTAGGAATGCAAAAGTTCAGCTACTTTCCCTAACAGTAAGCTTCGCGCCGCCTTGATATCAGTTAATACTTTATTCGGTTTTTGTAATACAAGTGCAATATAGTTTTTAGCATGCTGGTTTCATCAGGGTTCTGCTTACCATTTTTTATTTTCTAAAAGGGTAACTGGATTAATGCTAGATTTTATCGGGAGAGAGTTGTGTGTTTTAGAATATGAGCAAGTGCAGTGGCAATCCAGTGTACAAACTTGTCAATTTCTTAAGTAGGGTATTATGGTGTGTTTGATTGAGGTAGAAAGGTGAGATCTGATTGTATTGGGCGAATTCAGGTTTGGTCTGAGATTCATTTTGTTTTTTTGACTTGGTATGATATTGGAAAATGAAGTCAAACTAGCTTGTATACTGTAATTCTCTTTTTGAGAGTGGTGGTTTAGTCAAGTATAGAAGCTAGTAAATTTATCTTGGCTGCTATTAATTTAGTATAAATTGGACGCCCCTATTTTATCATAGAGTAACTCTGTCACTTTTCTTGTCATTTCTTAACATCTCTGTTTACAGAGGACTAAGTTTGTTTCAATTTTGGTCTGGGCGCTTCTAGCTGTTAGAAACGATCATAAAGAACTGTGGGGACATTGTACATATGCATGTGGCAGAGAAAGATCTTCTTCATGAGATGGTCAGAATAGCTAAGAAAAAGGTGACTGTTTTGGACAATTTGGTTGCTAACCCATATTGTAATGTTATCCTTTTGTAAAAATTGTTCATAGTTTTTGATATGCTTAATTGTAGCCTGACCTTCATGTCAAAGAGAAGGTATTGGTTCTGGTCGATACTTGGCAAGAAGCTTTTGGTGGTGCAAGGGCAAGATATCCGCAATATTATGCTGCATACCAAGAGTTGTTGGTGCGTCTCCTTTGATGTTCCTTTCAGCCATATTGATTCTAGTTTGCATAGCTGAACAATTTGTTGTTCATTTCATTATGAATCATTAAACAAGCATGGCCTTTCCATTTCATTGCCAATATTCTGTTGCACAAGCACTCCCAATTATCATAATGTGGCCTGTTTGGTTTGCGTTTCTAAGTGAATTACTCTATATCAGCGTGCTGGGGCAGTATTCCCTCCCAGGTCTGAGAGGTCCACACCTCTATTCACACCTCCACAAACACAGCCTTTGTCATCGTATCCTCAAAATCTGCGCAATATTGAGTATCCACAAGGAGCAGCTGAATCTCCAGCAGAGTCAGAGTTCCCAACCTTGAGGTATGTTCTAAATATCCAACTTTTGTTAGGATATTTAGAACATGAACTAGTCGTTCATTCTGCTTAGTCATGGTGGTTGCATTACATTTATTTTATCCCTTGTGGTGTGGTTGTATTCAGTGATTATTTAAGATGTGTGTTTTGTTTTAATTTGAAGTTCTTTTCATTAGCTTGACAGAAATTCAAAATGCTCGGGGTATAATGGATGTTCTATCAGAGATGCTAAATGCATTGGATCCAAGGAACCAAGAGGTACATTTCCAATCCCTGAGTAGTTAACAACTTGTGGCAGGCTAGCTTAAAGTCAACAAATTTTCAATTTGCTTTTGGTGCAGATATTTGTTCTTAAATGTATAAATTGCAATCAAGCGCTTTAACTTCTCACACTCACATGTAAACTAGTTCTATGAGAATCAAGATCTTAAGCTCATCTTCAATTCTTAAACTGGTACATTTCCATTCCCTGGGTAGTTAAAAAACTTATTGCGGGCTAGCTTAAAGTCAACAAATTTTCATTTTGATTTTGGAGCAGATATTAGTTCTTAAATGTATAAATTGCATGTTATCAAGCGCTTAAACTTCTTATACTCAGATGTAAACTAGTTCTATGTGAATCAAGATTCTTAAGCTTGTCTTCAATTATTAAACCAGTAATTTTTTCTTCTCAATTTGCAGGGGATTAGGCAGGAGGTTATTGTTGACCTAGTGGATCAATGTCGTACATACAAGCAAAGAGTGGTTCATCTTGTTAATTCAACTTCGTAAGTTCCGTTCCTCCTTTTTCTTATTTTGTTTCCTCTATAATGTTTGGCAGTTCGTCCTAGTTTTGAAATTGCTCTTCTCATGGATTTCCATAGCAATTGGGGTCAATTAGGATAAGGTAACAGCGAAATCCTTCTTAAGATTAAATAATAAATAGTCCCAGTAACAGTGAAGTCGAAAATAGTATAAATCCTAAATAATATTTCCAAAACTGTGTAAATTTCTAAATTAATAGAACTATAAATCAACAGCCAACAAATCTTTGTTACTTTATCAGGGCGAGGAGGGCATTAGAGTCAGGTTTGTTTTAGTGTTTGGCAGGATTCTGATGTCCTGGAGTTGCAAATCTATTTTTGAATCTAAGGAGGACTTCTAAACTTAATGGCATGATGTGATTTTTGTTGTGAGATAATGACTGAACTGATGCTGAGCGGGTTTGCATAGGTCTCACTGCATTAAGTAAATCTTCATGAGTGGGACAAGATGCCTGTCAGTGGTTGTGCCTGTTATTGCCAAATCAACATTGGGGTGACCATCTAGTTCTCACCAGATTAGTCATTTGCATAACAAATAGAATGAGATGAGGTGGTTCTGAATATTGGGTTTTTAAACCCACTATCTCTATCAAATGCAAGGTGGATTTCTGTTGACGTATTTTGCTTGGTAATTTGAACTGTCTCTTTCAGGGATGAATCACTACTGTGTCAAGGATTAGCATTGAATGATGACTTGCAGCGAGTACTTGCCAGGCACGAATCCATTTCTTCAGGAACTCCTGTTCCAGTCCAGGATGAAAAACTGAAAGCTGAATCTAGTGGAGCACTTGTAGATATTGGTGCTCCTCTAGTTGATACTGGAGATAATAAGGGCAAGCAGCCTGATGGGGGGTAAGCAAATTTATTCGAACTGTTCCATATCTATAGAAATTGACCAGATCAGCAGTATGAATTATACATGAATTGATGGCCTCAATTAAAGTGTTTTGATGGCCTAAGCTCTCATCCAATCATGTTGGTTGTTTGTTGATGATGTGTTGTCATCTTATTGCCAAAGTTTTTGTTATTTTTATTTTCTTTGTGTTGGAAGTGCATTGTCTGTTATGCTAGGCTTTTAGGATTATGTGTTTGTGGTTATGAGTCTGGTTAGATGTATTGTGCTACTTGCCTGCTAAAATTAACCAATGATTTTGAGGATATTGAATTCATAACTCGAAGAATTACTTATGGAGTAACACATTTGATAATCATTTGACAGCCTTCAGATTAGTTTGTGAAACATAAGGTTCCAACCAACACCCCCCAAGAAAAAGAATCGGTGTTGGCATGAAATTCTGAACTGGTCAAGTCAAAATGGTGTATGAAAATTGTTTAATATTTTTTGAATTTATAACTCAAAGTTGAAGCTCAAAGTTTAGGCTTGTAAAATTCTATTTTGAGATTTATATTATTTGAGCCGTGAGTGAATTTTTCTGCAGATCAACCTCAAATTCCAGTGCAGGGGCTCAAACACTAAACCAGTTGTTGCTCCCCGCACCTCCTGCAACTAATGCTCCAAGTACTCCGGCAGCAGCCAATACCAAAGTGGACCTGTTGAGTGGTGATGATTATAACTCACCAAAGGCCGCGACTTCTCTGGCTCTTGTTCCTGTTGGGGAAGCACAGGCAACCACACCTCTGTCACAGCAGAATGCACTTGTTCTTTTTGACATGTTTTCTGATGGTAACAATGCTCCAAATGCAGTCAATATGCAGGCTACCAATCTTGCTGGACCAGCCAATTCTTTGACTCCACAATTCCAACAGCAACAGAATTTTCAAACACCAGATGCTGGTGTTTACAGGAATGGAAATGCCCCTAATATGGGATCACCACGATATGAGCAGTCAGTATACATGCAAGCCTCTGGTCCTGCATGGAATGGACATCTTCCCCAGCAGCAACAGCAGCCGGCCTCACCTGTATATGGTACGTGCGCCTCTATTTTCAAATTAATTTTTGTTCATGTGAAATAAAAATCCTTATTCTTGGCTTTTAAGACTCTTAGTTTTGCTTGTTTTAGTGAATAAGGTTTACTCTTTACTACTATTGCATTAAAATTCATGAAGCTTTGACCTTGGGATGTTTAAAGGTGCACAAAATGGTGGATCACTGCCTCCACCTCCCTGGGAAGCTCAGCCAGCAGACACAAGCCCAGTGACAGGCGCTCAATACCCTCAATCAATGCAAGTTCCTCAGATGGCTGTCACGCATTCACAACCACTGCCTAGTGGTATGCACCCTCAAGGGCCTCAACCAGTGGGTAATGAACAGGTGGGTATGTACATGCAGCCAATCACAACCAGCCATTTGCCCGCAGTTAATAATCAGAGTGCACCAAGCAATCAGTTTTTAGGCATGAATCCTCATGCAATGCAGGGAGGGCAGTATATGGGTATGTATCCACAACCAATGCAAGCTGGGCCAATGGCCGTTATGTATCCTCAACAAGTTTACGGCAACCAAATGGCTGGATATGGGTATGGTTTGCAGCAAGGGACGCAGTACCTTGAACAGAGAATGAATGGAGTATCTGTTAGATATGACAATGGCCTGAGAAACTCATCTTACCAGGTCTCAACAACTCCTTATGTTCCGTCTGGTAAGCCTTCCAAGCCAGAGGATAAGCTATTTGGAGACCTAGTAGATATTTCAAAATTCAAGCCAGGAAAGTCCACTCCTGGGAGGTAGCTTGTGATAACATGATTGGTTGTTGCATTTTTACTTTAAATATTTTTCTTCACTAACTTGCTTCCCCCCCCCCCCCCCCCCCCCTAATTTCAATATATATGTTCATTTGGTCTCTTTCGGGTCCCTTATTTGGGTTTTGTTTGGAAATCATGTACATTCTTTGTAGAGAGAGAAAAAAAAAAAACTGATGCTCTCAATCAGGTTGAATCTATGAGTTTGGATTTTTTTCAACAGTTTTAAATTGGACATCTTCTTAGAAGACATCTCTCAAATCCCCCCCAGTTTAGGGCTCGTGTGAATAATTATCTTACCCTTCGGCTTCCAGATTGACAAGGTTGATTCTGAAATTTCAGTCACCTAACGGACTGCAGTGTACTGTTCTCTTGATTATCCCGAGGGTGGAACAAGGAAGGGTGTTTCAGCACTAATTTCAGACAAATTGAAAAACTCATTCTGAATTAATTTAATATTGAAGAAAAACATAGTGAATTTGAGTCAATTAAATAAACTCAAGAAGAAAATTATACATGTTATCAAATTTAATATAATTTTTATCCTAGAAATTATTTTTTATTTAATTATAAAACATTAAAGCGTGTGAATATTTTTTTATGAAACAATATGTTCTTCAAAGTAAAAAACCGTGATAGGCACGTGTGGTTGAGGTAGCAAAGATATATCATTGATAATAAATAACAAAATTGCATTCTTTTAGATTCAAGTTAAATAAATAAAAAATAGATTATCGATAATAAATAAAAAAAATTGTATTTTTTAAAAAATTAAGGGATAAAAAAAGCATTAAACAAAACAAAAAAACAAATAACACCCCGGATGTCATGAATTAACCCATTAAACCTGCTACCCAGATAATGGACTCAATTGGGTTCATTGGTTTGTTTTATCTATTCCCTTTTGAACTAATAGAAAAAATAAAATAAAATAAAAAGAGCTCAGACGCATGGGCCTTACAACTGAGCCCGCATGTTTGGGCCTATATTTTTTTTTTATAAAAAGAGTGAACACGAAGAACACTGCCTTATAAACTAGAAAAATGCTTAGATATACCCAACATTATCAAACCTCGAAAATAATCTTCTAAACCTCTAAACACATTGCTTTTGGTCCTCACAAACCACATTACCAATACTAAGCATTGTTGAATCTAAAAAACTAACAAATAACATCAAATCATCAATAAAATGCATGAAGTTCCAAAATTCAAAACTACCCAAGCTAAACAGTAAATATATTCATGTTATTTGGATTCAAAACTTGATATTTTTAACATTTATATGCCAAAACATACTTGTATGAACCATAAATTTGCATTAAAAAACATCAAATTGATCAACATGCTTCCAAAATCTTTAACCCACAAACAAAAGTAACTTATTATTTTAATACAAAACATATTCAAACACTAATCAAAATACCTTAAATACATCATCAACATGTTATTGAGCTAAAAACACAGAATCAAACAAGCATCAAAACCAAGAATCATGCCTTTAGTGCAAGCCTCACCAATATATTATTGACCAAAACTTAAACAAACTATTATAACAAAAGTTTAAGCAATCTAAAACATGCTTAAAACAAGAATAAAAACAAAATAAACTTTGTTAAAAAACATCACATTATTCCAGCACCAAAATTAAACTAAAAAATTCAGGATAAGCTCAAAGAATATCAAAAGAGATTTAAATTTGAAGAAAAAATGAAGGCAAGCCACATGGACTCCACCCTTGAACTTTTACACGATTATACCTTCTTTAAACTTGCTGGCTATGGACTGTTGTTTTTCTTCTCTCTTTTTCCCCTTTTTCCCCTTTCACCATCTTTTCTTTCCAAAACTTGTTAGACCCTCTATGTTAAGCTTTTAAAACCTTCACACTAGGATCTTTTCAGAGTGTGTTTCTTTATGTTTTTTCTCTCTATTTGTTTTCATTCCTAAGGGGTATTTATAGGGTTTTGTTAGGATTCTTGATGGATTTAAACATAAATTGATCAAAGCTTAGCCCTTTAATCAAAATAAGAGAGTTTTGGAAAAATATTAACAACTGAAACCTCTATTCTTCAATGGTTTTGTGATGGTTGTTTTGTAACAAATTTGCCTAGGTGGTTTTGTTTCACTCAGAGACAAAGACATACATCTCTCGTCTTTTTATTTGGGATGAAAGATTTATGACCCTTGATAAGAACCATCTGAGATTTTTTAAGTGTGAACAAATGGGTATCTTAGTCAAGGCTAACTAAGTTGACCAATTTTGAGGTTTCGCCGAAGTAACTCCAATGTAAACATCATTGGAGACCACCTGAACTTGGTAGATGAGAAGCATACCTTTCAATTAGATCTATTCTTGCTCAATTTAGAAGTTTGTAGCTCTATATTTATTCGTTTGATGGTGCCAACTTGATCAACAAAAAATCTGACAATGAAGTGATGACTAATCAGAAATAAGATGTTGAGTTCGTTAAAGAAAATGAGATGTAAATATTTGATACGAGCAACTGATGTTTATAGAGGATATGTTTTTCAGTTGAATGATGGCGGTTATAACTTAGAAGTGGTTAGAGATGTCACATTCATTCGTCTAAAGGTGCCTATTTGATTAACCAAAACTATAAAGAAGAAGTTAAACAGTGGCTGAACTATGCAATTTTTTCCATGTCAAATTCAATCATCAACCTTAAAGTTCAGTGTCATTTTCATCTTGATCCTTGGTTTCTGATTTGTGCACTTGGAACCTTAATTGACCATCAAACTTTTAATTTTTTTCAATTTGACCCTTAAAATCATACATCTTTTTCAGTTTGGTCCTTGATTTTGGACTTCTTCAATCAAGTCTCTAATTGCTCATCAAACTTTAATATTTATGCAATTGAGCCTCTGATTTGAACAAATTAACTCTTTAAAATTGCATTTAAACCCCAAACTTTAATTTCTTCTAATTAAAGCCTAAATTGACTTCAAACATCAATTTTTCTTTCAGTTAAGTCCTCAATAAAATAATTAAGCATTTCAAAATTCTCATTAAGTCTTTACCTATCCAAATCTGTATTTCTTTACCTAAAATAAAAATATTTTCACTAATGGACCCCTTTGTCAATCAAAATTGAGTTGTCAATTTTATCAATCTTGTACATTTTAATCCTCCAACTTTTTCACTTGTTATTTTCATCCTTCACCACCAACTTAGACAATCTTCTAGGCTTTCTTCTTGTATATCCTTTTGTATTTTGGATTTTCTTTTTCTTTTCTTGATTTTTTTTATTGGGTCAAAAGTGGGTAACAACACCTCTAATAAGTATTTTATGTATAATTATACTTATTACATTTTTAATTTTTAGTTAGATCTCAAATATTTTATCGTATCATAAAATACGATCAAAGTTAATAAATTTATGCATGTTAACTATCCTTTAAGTTTAACTTTTGAAACCAAATGATTTTCCTCTAATATCTAAAAATACAAGACAAATGCGTGATTTGTTATGTTTTTTATGTTTAATTAATACATGATAATCAAACATATTTAAAAGTAAATTTAAATTCTAATAATTCATGCTTGTCTTATTTTCTTAAGATATCATATGTATTTTTTTGATAAAGAGATTTAAGTTGAAATTATGATACATTATTTAAATTACCTGAATTCTTCAAGTGAATTTCACATAATATCCAATTTTAGTTTTTATATGAACTACCCACTATCATAACTCTTAGAAATGCCAATGGAATTTTCTGTTGATATTTATACTCTTATTCTGTTAGCAATATATTTATCGATGGGCTCACGAACAAAAATGCTTCATCAATAAAACTCTTGTTCGTAATTTTTGGTCTATTGATGAGTCTATCAATAATAAAATTACCAATATATTTATTGACATAAAAGGCACGCAAAACAATTTTTTTGCTTGCTTTATTCTGACTATATTTTTCTCGAGAATTTCACCATATAGCCGACAAAAATAAATTATGCAATTCTATCAGTGATAAAATAGTGGCATATGACATTTGCAGTAATTATTTTCCAACTCTCTGAAATATACCGACATCAGACTTAATCCATTGGTAATACTGTTAGTAATTATTTAAAAATATATTTTTTAAAATCTATTTAATAGATGTAGAAAATAATTAAATTAATATAAATCAATACTCTATAATACTCAGAAAATAAGTTGCTTGGAAAAAAGAATAAGAAAATCAACTCAAATAAATTTGCAACAAATAAATAACACAAAAAAATAAACAACAGTAACAATTAAATAAATACACTACAAACAACTTCCACCTAACCTAGAAAACCTATTTCAGAACCCATAATCCAACAATAAATATAATAATTTAATTGAAATTGAAAAAAAAATCCAACAAAATTGATCTCATATGAAAAACAAATCTTACAACAACATCATACAATTATTAAGAATATAAAATTTTTAAAATAAAATAAAAAACAAATATAATGAAAAAAAAACACAAAAAAAGAGGGAAAAAATCTTACTTTAATATAATTGAGAGTGAAGCTAAGAAGAGAAAAGAAAAAATAAATTCATAAAGTATGTTAATTTAAAAAACACTAAGAAGAGAAAATAAGAAGAGAGGAGAAGACATACCTGCATGTGGAGGAGAAAAGAAAAGAAGAGAAGTAGTTGAGGAGAGAAGAGAAAGAAAGAAAGGGAAGTTGATGTTTTTTACGTAAGGGAAAGAGGGAAGAAAAGGAGGAGGAGAAGGCATGTTTGTTATGAAATGAGGGATTCTAGTATTTTTGTTGGGGTATTTTACTGACGAGTTATTAAATATTAATATTTTTAATCATTCTATCAGTAATTTTTTCTATAATATTTAATTTAATTTTTTAATTTAATAAAAAAATTTCAGAAACCCCTCAAATATCACCAACGACTTTTCAGTATGTTGGCGATTTTGTCTATAATATTTAATTTAAATTTTCATTTTAATATAAAAATTTCCAACCCCCTTAAATATCAATAACGACTTTTCAGTCCATTAGTGATTTTATCTATAAAGAACAATAGTTAACAGTGCAATTGAGAAGTGAACAATTTCAAAACTCTTTGAAAAACACCGACGCAATTAGTTCGTTGGTGATATCCTTGGTAATTGACATAATGAACAGTGTCATAGAGAAGTGAATAGTTTATAAATGGAATTACCAACAATATTAATAACATCGGTATAAATAACACATCATCGTACTTTTTGACTTGGTTTTAATTTTTTTTTCCATTGTAATTCTCTGGTATATACCGGTGGAATATTTACGTCGGTATCCACTAATAAATTTAGCGAAGAAATATTTTGTTTGTAAAATTCAATGTAATTTATCAATGAAAACATTTTGTCAGTATTTTTTTTTGTATTTGTTAATTTTCTGGTAGTGATATTAACTAAAATTAAGAACATAAATGGATATAAATATACACATACTGATTTATTAGACACAGCCTTTAAAATACAAGAACATATCAGCTACTTTATTAAGAGTCAAAGGCATTTTCGACATCAAAATATATAATGTGAAAGCAATGCGAATTTTCTATTAGTTTGGATGAAAAATAAAATTTAGAGATTAAATTGGAATAATTAGAGATATAAAGACAGAATTAAAATTCATCGCCTTATAAAAGAACAAACCAGACCATTTCCTTTTAAAATCTTAAGAAGCACATTAAAAATATTTATAAAAGCATTAAAAAAAATCAACCCCTACCCATTTCATAACAAAGATATTACCAAGAAATCAATCTCTAATTTTTTTTTTATTTTTCTGTCATTTTTGGTATTTTTAGGGAAAAAAATATGACTCAAATGTGTTGTTTTACTATTAAAATTAATAGTAGAGAAGATGTTTGAAAGTGCAGCAATTATTATTTTTTAAAATATTTTTTGTTTTAAAATAATATAATTTTATTTTAAAAAAATTATTTTTAATATTATTGTATGAATGATATGAAAAAGAAAATAATTAAAAAAAATAATTTTTTTTAAAATACAAAAAGTAGCTGCAGACACTAATGAGCCAGAAAGCCGACATGTTTGGTTTCTGATCTTAAATTATCCCAGGAGCAACCCTTTCCCTAGACTGTATACTCTCTCTCTCGTTCTCGCCGCCACGTATGCGTCACATCATACAACGATCCGCGATTAAAATATTATCATCAGACAATTCTCGTCCATCGATGGTCTCATCAACGGTGCAGATAGTCAGATACCCAAACGGTGGAAAAAGAAAGAACTTATAAACCACGATACACATAACAAAAACTCCTCAAATCCTTTTCAACTAATTATCGAATCGAATCGAAGAAGCTCCTCCTCCTCCACCCTCTCCTCTCAATAACTTTCCATTAGGTGAGATTCTAATTCTAATCCTAATCTACCTCTTAATTACTTCCAATTATCGTATTATTTAGCTTGATCTAACCAGTACCGATCATCCTACTTCTTAATTACTTTCAATTATCGTATTATTTAGCTTGATCTAACCGGTACCGATCATCACTAACCTGTTTGGATTCCGAGAGACTCAGAATCAAGAAATCTGTAATATATATATATATTATGATTAATGAGTTAGCTGATTATTTATCTCTCTAAGTATGTCCAGTTGATTGACTCTTGAAAGAATTTTTCAAGTCAACAACCAGTGGTTTGTAAACATGCAGGTTAGCGGCGGCCTCTGTTGATAATAGTAATAATAATATATTTTTATTTATTCGTGTAGCGAGTAATTTTTAGGAATTAAAAGAAAATAAAGGGGAAATGCAGGCATCAAGAGCGAGGTTATTTAAGGAATTCAAAGAGGTTCAGAGAGAGAAAGTAGCTGATCCTGATATTCAATTAGCTTGCGATGATACTAACATTTTTAAATGGACTGCTTTAATCAAGGTAACATGTTTGTGAGTTTTTTGTGTCATGTATGAAAAAAGTCTGTTCTTTTATGGATGGATTGGTCTTGTGTGCGCGTAGGGACCGTCGGAGACTCCTTTTGAGGGTGGAGTTTTCCAGCTTGTGTTTTCTGTTCCGGAACAGTATCCTTTGCAGCCTCCGCAAGTGCGGTTCTTGACAAAAATATTTCACCCAAATGTGCATTTTAAGGTATGAGTTCTTTGGTACGGTATGATATGGCTGCTGCTTAATCAATGTTTTGCTGGCAGATAATGATCTTTTATCTTAAAGCAGTGTTTAATGATTTTTACTGCAATTTCTTTGTTTTTCACTTTCAGCAACTATGTATTTTTAACGTGAAATAACTTCAATCCCAAAACCAATTGTGATCGAATATGTAATGAGCTATATGTGTAACCTACATTTTATGTCTTTATAACCTTCAAAGTAAATTATAATCCATGTGTTATTATTATGTGGTGTATTCAGTTGGATTTTATTTTGTTACATTCAACCCCCTCTATATAATCATGATTCCAGCTCAACCTCTATCCATTTGGCCTCTTGTCTTTTATAGCTCGTTTATTTGGTTGTTTTAAAACATTACATAAGATCCATAAGAAATGACTTGACATGTACGATAATGTTGGCAATTAGTGCTGTGATAAAGAGCTCATAAACAGTCTTTTGTTTACACCCGAGTTCTGTGAGCTGCTAATGGCTCTTGTTTTTCGGTTTTTCTGGACTAAACTTGAATTTTTGAACTGTGGGAAGCAGAGTGTTAACAGCTTGGGTGGAGATTTTAAAATAAGTTTTGATATGTACAACCATGGACTTGAGAATATATTTTCCTGTTGCTGATGCCATGTTGGTACAATTATTTGGAACTAGTTATAAATCTGTTTTCTAAGGAAATGACTGGCCTGGTTGTAGTATTTGTTGATATGCGCCTTTTTCTTTGATTGATCCCAGGGTTTCTATATCTGTTTAATTTAAAGTTTAAGGAGTTTGTATAAGGAAATCCCATTTTAAGAGCTTGTTTGAAAACAAGAAGGAAAGGCTACTTTATTATTTTCCCTTCTAGAGGAGGGCACAATAGGGAGAGGGTTGGGTGGCAAGGACCCATGGTGTTCTCAAGATTCGGTTGAATCTTAAATATAAATCAGAGAGTCCAAAATCTGTCTAAATGTTTTAGCATCCTTGTGCTGTTTAAAGTTTTTGGAGCGTAATACCCAAGATGGTTGGTTGAGTACTGACCATGGTCTATGATTAATTTCTCTTGCAGACAGGAGAAATATGCCTTGATATCTTGAAGAATGCTTGGAGCCCAGCTTGGACTCTGCAGTCTGTTTGTAGGGCTATAATTGCTTTGATGGCCCACCCAGAACCTGATAGCCCTCTAAACTGTGATTCAGGTAATTTAGTTTATGTACTTTTTGTTTGAACATTATTTATTTACTTTGAATGATGACCAAAAAACAACAATCAATAGCAATGCTTTTATGCTGATACAATTATTTAACATTTAGTTTATGTACTTTTTCATTGTTACTATCTCAAAGGAAGCAGTAACGCATGATATTGGGGTAATTCCTAAAGAAGGTTCTTCAGGGATTGATGAGATCTCTGATAGTATCTACCTTTGGTATGGTAAAAATGTAAGTGAGATGTTGAGATAATTGGTAATAGAGGGTCCTTAAAAATCGGAGATCTCTCTCCTGTACTATCTACCTCTTTTCTTTGACACGTCGTGCTTATTCTAGTTTGCCATTCCCATTAAAGTTGTCTCCTCCTTTGGTGGTTTGGAAGTGCTATGGCTGAGAATGCTAGGATTGGAAAGGAACTGGTATTGTGAAGGCTTAGCTTGTTATTGGCTTTTTTCCCTTTTATGGTTAATTTAGATTTTTATGTAGAATCATGCCCCGTATATCACAAAACTCATTGCCATGAGTTAATCACCATCATTTAGGTTTTAATTAACCAAGGGCAATGATTATTTGTTTCACTATTCATGGCATAAATTCCATGCCAGAAAGTATTTTCTCCTTACATATAGAACCTAGTCACTTGTATATTGGAATTGAATTGAGGCCATCAGGCATAATTCTGAAACATTGAAAGAACTACTTGGACAGGATGAACTATAGGATTATGCATCAAATGGTGTTTCTCTCTTTGAGCTTTGAAAATCAATATCCAAGTTTTGCAGATTTGATGTGTGTGGATAATGATTGTGTCTCTTCCTAATGGACCATAACACTTGTGCAGGCAACCTTCTACGTTCTGGTGATGTCAGAGGTTATCAATCCATGGCAAGAATGTATACAAGACTTGCAGCCTCGCCAAAGAAGGGGTGATTTTGTGCATTTTGATTTCTTCGTCATAGGAACGACGTCGTGTTATCATCGTAAGTTAGAACAAATGTCAAGGACATTTGGAGCTGTTGAACTTGAAACTTCAACCATTTGCTGTGCTTTGAACTTGGTACCGTATATACTTTGGACAGAATGGATAAATCATTGTTGAGACCTAGTGGACATTTGTCAATGAGAAAAATCTGCCATTTTTCGGCATCTAATTCATCTGACAAGCAACGGAAAGGTTCCTAACATTTTGAACTAGGAATTTTGGAAACGAACAAGTTGTCATACTGCTTATGAACTTGCCAAACCCTGCCTGAGTCAGTTCTCGTACAACTTCATAAGAGCAATAAAATACTTAATAAAATTTTGAGCAAGAGTATTTTTTTTTTTTTAAATTAGAATTTGCTTTTACATTAGATAATTTCTCAACTAATGATGCATTGTTATCTAATTTTAAAGACAGGTTATAAGCTAGTTCAATGGTGATTTTATTCATATATGAGATGTTATGCTCATATTTTGCTCATATTTTGAACTTGATAGTGAAAGACCGGTTGGGAATAATTAAAAGGGGGATTGAAAACATAAAAAAGAGTGTATTTTATTGGACAGCTTCACCCAAAAAAGAAGAAAAGTTTGCGGAAAATACTTGTCATGTTTTTATTCCCATAACTAAAAAGCTGATTCTTGATTATCTAATAAGGTGGAATTCAATAATTTTTATGATTAAGACTTTGATTTATAAAGATATATTTTCTCGATTTAAGTAATCAAAAACCCAATATAATAGTTTTTCAAGTTAATTTAATTAAGAGTTTGCAAATTTAATTTGTGATCAATTGAAGATATTTTATAAAATCATAAATGTTTTTCACAATTAAGTATTCTAAAACTAATCTATACTTTCCTAATATTTCTTTGATTAGATTAACATTGTAAAATTAGATTTCTTATCATATTGAAGAAATATCAAACATGACAATCAAAATGTGGGGGAAAAAAAATTATAAGTATTAAGATAACATTCATGATCTACTAGGAGTTGCAAACGTACTTGATTCACAATAGAAAATGACTTTGATTAAATGTTATCTTTTAAAAGTATATGGGAGTGAGCATGCAAAATACGAAAATAAGATTCATCGTATTTGTTATGATCTGGTGGGTTTTTATGCTTTAAGGCAAAAAAAAAGATGATCTTCAATCATATATAACTCAACATTTAGGTGTTAGCTCAGCATATTTAAGTTATGATTTGATTGAATTTGATAGCTATATGATGCAAATGAAAAGAACAAAAAGTTCGCATGCTATGAATAAATTGGATCATTATTTAGATGATATTTTGCAAAGAAAAGATAATTTTGATACTCTGACATGGTGCAAAGTTCAAGGTGGTAGATACACAATTCTACAATCCATTGCTAGAGATTTATTAGTTATCCATGTATTTACAATATAAAATTGGTTATGGTATATTCAAGCTCGAGGTAAATTAATAAATATTTATGTTTTATTATGGTTATATGTATTTTAACAATTTATTGAAGTATATTCCTAACTTTTATTGTATGCATTGATTTTAGATGGAACAAAACTAAATTGTGATAATTATGCCACTATATGTAATGATTTTGATTGTAGTGAAGGAGGCTAATGTTTGGAGTTTATACTATAAAAATAATTATTGCCATAAAGGAAACGAAATCACAATTTACAATGTTTGATATAATATTTTGCTTTTCATATGTATTTTTATTTATGCAAACCATATCACTAATGTTGCATCAAGTGGATGGGTGTGAGTTAGAGCTTTAGTTTGATGTTCAATTGTATGATAACAAATTAGATATAATGCATGATATTAATAGAAAATGCAATCTCATTATATTTAAGGTTATTTATTGAAAAATTATGTAGGCTAGTAGATTTTTTCGAAGAAACAAGTACCTTTATTAAACACTTGTGGTCAAGAGGAAATGTTTTCTTGGAATTAAACTTGTTTTGCTTAAAAATTTTGTTGTTAAACATTCTCCTTTTATTTATTTAAAAGGTGTATTTGCTACTTGTTTTATCTGGTAGTTGAAATGCACTCCTCCTCAATTAATGCATTAATGTCTGAATGTCTATTATCTATTTTTATTGTTAATCTATATCATAAATGAAAATTTGAATGAAATTTAAATTGGTATGTTTGAATCATTTGATGAAAAGATAGATCCATCTAATTTTATATAAGGTTTATCAAGTACATGACACACACTATAATTCTAGATTTGGGTTCGAATATGGATATCCAATAAATACCCAATAGATACCCAAAACTCAATTAGATTAGGTTTGGAATATGCATAATCGGGTTCGAGTTAAGGGGGAGTAAAAAATCTAATATAAAATCTTTTATTTTACAAATACGAACCAATTAAATACCTCAAGCAATGGTTGTAACCACTCTTTACACTTATATGTGCTATGTAGAAAAACAACAGCACATCTTCTTTCTTTACTCCTTTTTATTTTCAAAAACAACACCGGCAAACAGATGTGCTCTTTTACTTATCAATAACCTCAACACAATAATAACATACTTCTCCCATGCATTAAACCCATTTCAAAAACTAAATAAATTACCCAATATACTGCAAGATTAACAATATAGAAACAAAATTATATAGCAATTCATGCAGGATTTACCTCAGTAGTCAAATTAAGATTCTCCTCTTTGATTAAGCTCTAGGAATTTTCAATCTCTACTTTCAGACAAGACTTCATTGCCTATCAACAAAACAACTCATCAACAAACTCTAAACGTTTTTCTTTATCCTCGTACCAAAGATCATTTCAAAAAAAAAAAAAAAAGCTAAAAAAGAGAGACAAACCCTAATCTAACCTCACTGAAAGTTGGTCGTGGATCCTTCATTGGCTTTGCAGGTTCCACAAGCAATGGAACTGAAAACCAAACCTTATTTCAAGAAAATTAAGCATATTAAAACCAATAAAAAACATCATGGACAAACCCTTTCAAAACAAACCATTATTCGTACACCCACAATGGGCGAACCTCTCCTTCTCCTCATCAGCAACAAAAACAGCTTCTTCTTCTTCTTTCCATTTTGACCTCACTCTTCGCTTCTCTTACAATCCGTGTCTGGTATTTGTGGTTAGTTTCTTGTTTTGGCGGGCATGTTCTTAAACAAGGGAGTTGAGTCTACACACGGGTGGAGTTTCGGGTTTTGCACGTGCGAGATGCAGGTCTCGCGTAGAAAGAGATGTGATGTTCGAAAGTCAAAACTACGCCATACATACTAGTTAGCATTTGAATGGTCAGAACTCAGAATAGACAGGAAGGAGTCGATGTCCACATGAAAAAGCTCTGCTCTACTTAATTCCTTTATGCTCCAAGACCCAGTTAAGATGTCATGGTTTCACAAGGATTCACTATTGAGGTTCAGAGGTCTTTCCAGGAACATTGGCCTCCAGAATAATAATAATAATAATAATAATAATTAACAGATTTATTTGTTTAAGCAAGGGGCTAGGTTTAGATAATTTCACTAGCAGTTCAATTGGGCTCCTCGATGACTTCCTTTTCAAGGAGCATACTTTTTTTTGGGTCGTCCAAATTAAGGGCTTACAAAACGATCATCCTTTAGCTGATCTATTCCAATGAATGTCAGGAGGGGAAAAAACATCAACTTCTACTAGAAAAGACAAGAAAGCTGAAAAATGCAATGCAGCATTAGATCGAAGAATGAGTTCACAGATTGATGTGAACTAATGTGCACAGCCAAATTGCCATGAGAGACAGAAATACTTTATCATTTACAAGTATCACTACATATACCAGGTGATAGCACAAAACAAGGAGAAATACGTATCTTCTAATCTGTACTCAAGAATGTTTCAAATGCTAGGTGAGCTTCTAACTAACTCGATCAAAAACAGTGGGATATCATTCCTACATTGCAAAGAGAATTGATCCTTAACTGCAACTCTTACCTGCTGGGTTTCTCTCTCGATTTTCAACAGGTGATGCAGCTTTTACTGGAAGATCAGTATTAGAAGCAGAAGGTGCTAGAACAGTAGATTTCACGATGCCATTATCATATCCACTGTGATTTCCTATATCAGTTCTGGCTGTTTTGGTGCCTCTCTCTACAGATTCTTGTTGAACAGGGGATTCAGCCTTTATAGGAAGAACAGTGGAAGCAAGATTGGTGATAACAGGAGACTGCGTAGTGCCATTACTATGATGAGCCTTATGTTTACCCATTTGAATTCCAGCTTTTATGGTGCTTCTTTCTGTGAACTCTTTTTGAACTGGTGATGCTGCTTTATTGGGAAGATCGCCATTCAAAACAAGAGCAGCTACGCCTCTGTTATGATATCCATTTCTGTGATTTCCCATTTCAATTCCAGTTTTTACAGTGTCTCTCACAGCAGGTTCTTTTTGGTTTCCTGTTTCACATTTGGTCAAAGAAGAAAACATTATTTCAGAAAGTTAAAGAGGAAGGATCATTTCTCATAGATCACTTGTGAATATCAGTGCCTGACAAGAGCTCAATAGCAACCAAAAAAGATCAAATCTCTTCACCATGCTTGGTGAAAGTGACAATCAGCTCTGTGTCTCTCTCTCACATACACTGAGGAAGAATTGCTTGAGAGCAGCTACAATTGAGTAATTTGGGGCAGTTTGGAATCATTTGCAGTTTTGATTTCTTGTTTTTCAAAAATATATAAAACTTGCTTGTTTTGGTTCTTAAGGAAAATAAAAACTGACAACCCATTTTTGGAACTTTGAAAACAAGAAAAAGTGGTTCAAGAGTTTCCAAAAGTAGTTTTCATCTTTAATTGCCTTTTCTTTCATCATTGCACCAGCAGTCTGCAATAATAGGCCTCATCAACACCGTCATCCAATGACCAAAGGTAGGACATCAAACCATCTTGAATATCATAAATATTAACTAACTGCTTGAACAGCAAGCATAAATTGGAGAATGCCTCTTTCATGAAAGAGCCAAATTAACCAGTCTTTTGGGAAAGATTTAATTATGTGAGAATCTTAGCAGATTTAATGCAGCAGCTGAACACGTTATGCATGGTTTTTTCAGTAGGCAGGAAATACCTGATTGGCATACTTTTATGCTACCATAAGTGCTCACTCTATTAAGAATATCGAGGAAACTGGTCAAGATGATCTTTTCCTGCTCCGCGTGGAGCTGTGAGCACTCATATCCATCATCTGGTTTCTGGGTTTTGCTTTGACAAAGCCGTGCCACTCCAACTGGGGACCCCATTTCCATAAACATCATCTCCTCTTCATGGCACATCAAATCAATATCAGGGGAGGATGGCCTGGCATTCTCAACATCACCTGAATCAATGCTTCCATCTTTTTCTGCTTTGTTCCCATTTAGACAGTCATCAGGCATGTTTTCTATAGCATTCCATCCTTTTAGACTACTTTCCTTCTCTTGAGTGGGAGAAGCAGAATAAGTTTCAATATTCTCTCTCTCGGACCGTGTATCCATTTTTCCTACTTTTCCTGGAAATGATCAGTTAAGGATTGAGAGTGAATCAAATATCTTATGTCACAAAGAAATAGATAACCATCCGACATCTCCCAGATGCTCACACTAACCAATTTTCTAGCAAACTTATCTGGTAACATTTTTCTACGAGAAATAAATACAAACGTGAAGAAAAATATTTTTTCATTAACTAACCAATAGATTTCCAAAGGCAACAGTGCTTGAGGAAATAAATGCTAAATATCAAGCTCAAGACCTTAATAAATGGCTAAAATATTAGATGTTATAGCATGTGATGACTGATGCTGTACTATTCAAATTGTTGCATGGGGTGGGGGTATTGTTCCCTCCACCCCATTCAAATCTTCTCTCTTCAGTCCCAAATAGCTCTACAACCCTGTCCCTCCAACTACTACCTCTTCACCACTTAATGATAGAAACTGAATTTCCATCAATCTAATAAAATAAATATACTTCAGCGTGGATCTCATCAAGTAACTGGACTTGGAAACAAAATTATATGAAATAGGTATTTCATGATAATTGTAGATAATAGTTTTTTTTTTCCTTGGCAGCACAGTTGATATGTTTCCAGATATCTTTAAACAACAACATAATCAGGCAACATATTATTCTAAAGTTTTCTGTGTACTGATTGTCACAAAAAAAACTAGAAAATCCTGGAAACATAGCCATAAATAAAATGAAGAGAAACAGGCACATTTTTTTCTTTAGGCAAAGGAAAACCTGCAAGTGGCTCTGTTGCTTTTCCTGAAATCGTGACCAAGAGGGTGCACATCTCCTTCACAAACTGTGGTTGGAGTACACCTGCCAATGGGGACCTTCACTCATGTGGGAGCTAATCAGTTCTCGGTTCTTGAATTAATAGAAAAAAAAAAGGAGGAAATTTTCATTAACAATGTGCAGGAGAATTACAGAAAAGGTGTTACCTGTATGTGGGTTTTGTTGATCCCAATACTGCCCCATTAGCAGTGCGAGAAACAGGGACAGATAATGGAGATGAAAAGGCAGCAGAATTCCTCAGTGTATTTCCCTAGTGGAAAATAAAATAAAAAATAAATGAAGGAAAAAGATGAAAGAACATCAAGTTAATATTTTGAACTGGGAAGAAATGAGATTAAAAATAAATAAATTCTATATTTATCAATGTTAAAGGTGAACTAAAATGTGTAAGCCTTTTCCTTCTCAAAGAACATTCAGACTGTTAGTATAGCTATTCTTGAAATCCAAAAGTACTAAACAAGGATTTTGAAGCAATAAATTACAGGAACAAAAAACATGGCAGCCAATATTTGAAGGGCAAAGAGTTTATTTTCATTGAAGCAACACCCCTAATATAGGAGTACGGCTATCAATGGTGGGTTGATTATGAAGTAATCCAAAAAAGCAATTCTATACATACAAAATTTTCATACAAAACAGCCTGGCAATTACTCTTTTCATTCTTAACCAAACATTTAATATTTGTGGGGCCTGCATTTATCAGTTAGCACATCAGTTTGTAAGAAAAATTAGTTCATGTGTTTGTATACATATCATTTTCCCATTCGTATTATGTTTCAACAGTTAAACATAAAGAGTGAAACACTATAAGAATGAAGTAGATCTCTCATATCTATGAACATTGTGAAAGTAACCTGTGAGAATTTCGCAGTACTGTGAGCAGACTGATCCTTGGTTGCTATGCCAAACAGTTCCTCACTTTTCCTTTTATTGGTTGCCAAAGTGGTCCCATAGCCAGATGATCCGATGGCCCCACTAATTGCTGCATTCGTTGCCTGTTGCGCATAAGCTGTGGCATGAGGACTGCCATGAAAGAGAGCCCTTCTTTCATCACTACCTTCGAAATTCTTGCATTCCAAGCATTTACAATTCTCAGAGCAGAAGATATTTCCTTGGAAGCACTCACAATACTTCTTGAGGCACCCTGATCTCTTGCAATTACATCCTTTATTGTGTTTTCCCAACATTTGAACTTCCTGTGCATCTTCCTGGATTTTTTTTTAAAAATTTTTGGAAAGTTTTAGATGGATTACAAGCCATAATGAGAATAGAAACTATAGCTGACAAATAAAAATTCAATTTGTAAACAAAAATAAGAAGTTCATTTTGATCTAAGAACTAATACATGAATCTCTTCTGGTTCAATCTTTAGCCTATAGCAGTCACAGAAAACATTTCTTTGCCAATGAACCTTACTTCATGGAAAAGCAAGGGTGAAAATAGAAACAATGCAGATTGTACAAAGGGAGCAGGCTTTGATAAGAATGATCTATGCGCTTATGCCAAATAAAATTCAAATGGAATGGACGGTGCTCAAACTCAAAACGAATTACTCATGCCAAGCCATTGGATGCAAATAAATGATGCCTGTAGTACACAGAATTATTTAGGAAAGTTCAAAACAACCAAATCAGAAAATATCATCACATGTGAAACATTATCATTCAAAATGCAAAGCAGACAAAATACATACATACCATAGTATCCCGAGATCCATGCGGACTGCTAGCAATCTTTGGTCTAAAAGCATTTGGATTACGCTGAAGGGTTGTTTCAACTGCCTCTTTCCTCTCCTTTTCATTTTCAACATTATTATGACAATTTAAACAGTTGCAACCATTACAATGAATTCCAGCAGCAAAGCACTCGCAATACCTAAAAGGTCCAGGAAGTTGCTTGTTAATCATGAAAAGGAAGATTTTGGGAAAAATAATAATTCATTACAAAATTAAAATTGCACATTTGATTACTTAAAAAGTAAATGCAAAACCCAACAAATTGTACTTCTGCTAAATCATACAGTAAGGGAAACAGAACTCACAACTCAACAATTTCATTCAATCAACTTCACCAATTCCTAGATACACATGGACAAAAAACAATCACATGAAATCAACTCAACACTATACTCACCTACATCATGACGAGATATTCCACAACTTAAAAGAACAAGAGATGTGATTAGTTAACAGAGGTCAAAGAAAATTCCAGTTCCCACCCTCAGGACTTCTTGAACAGAAAGAAAAATGATCAGTAATAGAGGGGAAAAAATTGAGGTCATCATAACTCTCATGCCAATGATATCCCCGAAAAGTAAAATCATAATGGCATTTCAATGACATCTATGGAAGGTTAACATGCCATCTCCCCCACAGAGCATTTTAAAATTCACATTAAACCACAAATAAACAATCTTTCATACTAAAGAAAGCCCACTAGCACTTACAATTTCAAGCACATCGAATTTTTACAATTACATTGCTTTGGTTTCTTAGGAGTGCCATCATTCGCCAGCCGTGATCCAGGTGAGTCTTGCTTGCTGAAAGAGGAATTTCACACGAATTATTTGCCAAGTTAGAAATTTTAACAACAATAATTTTATTTTTTTAAAAAGAACACAGTCCATCTTGAATCTAATTATATTTAATGTACAGAGTCCTATTATAATATATTTAATCTACAAATGACACTATACTTTTTAATTTATCCAAAAAAAAAAATGATTTCTTATATATCAAAAAACTTATAATGTTTAAAAATGTCCCAATTTAATGCTAAATATTATAAATAATTACACTAAAACCAAAACAAACAAAAGAAAAAAGAAAAAAAACGAAAGCAGAGAGCTGTTTCAATTTTATTTTTCAAAACTCACCCCCGCGGCATTGCCGAAATCTTATGCACCGGGTGCGGTATCCGCTGCGCCACCGCCACCGCCTCATGCTGCAACACCGGCCGTGCCTGATATGGAGGGGGAGGCATTTCCGGCCTCGGAGGAGTTTGTGTCTGCAAATTCACCTGCACTTGCTGTGTCTGGGATGGGACATTCGCCGGCGCAGTTCTACAAATCGGCGCCGTGAAATCCAATTTCTGTGGAGCCAATTTCTTTGGCGTGTATTCCGTCACCGTTTCACTCTGTTCCATCAAAAATCAGAACAACAAAATTCCTCCTTCCGCAAACAAAAAAAAATAAAAGTAAGAAAATCTGCACAGAAACTAACTCTTAACTCTCTCTCCGTTTCCTTTTTTATATATATCAATAAATAAATTTTAAAGAAAAAAACCCAAAAGAAGTAGAGTTTTTAGCTCTCAATTAAAATCAGTAGTTACTGTTTATGAAAAGCTAGTCAGGGAGCTTGAGGGTTTTTTTCTGTGGTTTCTTCCTTGGTTTCTCCCTCTCTCTCTCTCTCTCCCCCTAGCGAGATTTTGAATTTCTTTTTGAGATTAAATGGAGGGTGAGATGAGTGAAAGAGTAATCGAACGGATAAACTTGAAAGTGTTAACTCCACGGTTGCGATTGAGTTAAGGTGTACGGGTAGTTTCTGGTCGTTGGATGAGGGTTAATGAGCAGGGGTGGTTTGGGTATTCAAATTGGGAAGTGATAGGAGTGGAATTTGGCGGTAAGGAGTCCGAAAGGGATGCGGTTTTGTTTCTTTGGACACGTGTACGGTGAGTATGTGTTTGACTTGTTATCTTTTCTAGGGCTTTTTCTCTAATCGACGAGTGATATTCAAAACTTGTGAGGGATGAGTAAAGAAATTTTTGAGTTAAACGCTGTCGTTTAATGGGACATGAAAATTGCAAATTGTAATTTTGGAGTGGATGGGCAGGTGTAGCCAACAAATGTTGTTTGTGTTGAATGAGTGGGTATGGCCACAAGTTGAATATTGTTATCGTTCAAGAGTAAATAAAACTAAAGTAGTTAATTGTCTGATTTTTCAAAAGCATATAAACTTATTTTTAAAAGTATTTTTTAATTGAAAATTTTATTAATTTTATTTTAGTTCTTTTTAAAAAAATTATATTAGAATATTAAAATTATTGAAAAATATAAAAAAAATCAGTTTAATATTTATCAAGTGAAAAATAATTTAAAAAATACTTTGAAAAACAGAAAATACCATAATATTAGATGGGCACTAAATTAAATTAAAACAAACATTATTATTATTATTATTATTATTACTCCTTGATTTGGTTCGTCTTAAATTTTAATTAAAAAGATTAATTGTCCATATGTGATTAGAACATCTAATATCCTATAAAAAAAGATTTTAATTTTAATATTCAAATATTAATTTGAGTTCATTAATCCCATAGCAATGAGATTTTATTAGTTTGTATTGAAAATCTAACAATAAGAGAATATTGTCCTCATTTTTAATTTTCATTCCTTCTAATTTATATGGATTAATTTTTATTTTCATCTTTTTGCAATTTTCATTTATTTAAATTTTAATAAATTAAATCTCATTGTTCATTCTATCTACCTATCAATCAAATAATTTATTGATGATAACTCTTTTTTTTTTCCTTTTCCTTCTTATTTTCTATCTCATTTTCTCTTATCAAAAACTACTTTTTAACTATTTTTAGAGAAGATATGTGCTTTGTTTGAAGCTGTAGCTGAACTGAATTTTTATTAAATTTTAATTTTTTTCTTCAAATTTTGTTTTAGTATTTTTTAATTATTTTGATGTGCTGATATTAAAAATAATTATTTTAAAAAATAAAAAATTATATTTTAATATAATTTTAAACAAAACATATTTTAAAAAACAACCTCAAGTATAATCTTTAAAAAAAACTCTGAACCTTTCCATTCCCCTTGCAATGCACTAAAATTGGGTAAGGTGGGAAGTGGGAACGCATTTATTATTATTATTATTATTATTATTATTATCTTTCTTTGTATCCCTTTTCTTTTGTGGAACTAACTATAATAACTCCTTTAAGCTCCTCAATAAGAATTTCTTTATAGTATATATATACTGATTTTAATTTCCAGCTACCAATATATATAAAAGTAAAAACAAAATTAATGTGATCAGTGAGATCAAGACCTGTACATTTGATCAAGACCGTTAAAAGTAAGAAGCACCACACCTCCTTTATTTATTTAACTGTAAGAAGAACATGGAGTCGCATTATATATACATATAAACATAATGATGTACAGATATCTTCTTACCAATAATATAATAACACCAGAGAATTATTTTTTTCCCTTTCTATCATAGAAACAGTTTATATGCTTGTATAGAATGATTAAGGTAATAAGAAATAATAATTTACTAGTTTATTATAAAAATGATGTTAAATAAAATAAAGATGTACAGAAAAATGTGTGTTAAATCAAGGCGACGTGAAGCTTCACAACGTTTAATCTTGCAGAGATTTTGTGTTAAATGAAGGTGATGTCAAGCTCCCCCCACTTACTATTCGAAAACGGGGTGCAATTCATATTTTTAAAAAATTTAATTTTTTTATTAAAAAATAATTTTTTATATATTTTGAATCATTTTTACGCGCTGATCTCAAAATAATTTTTTAAAAATAAAAAAATTATTTTTATCATTTCATCATGAAAATATTTTAAAATACAACCATAACTACATTTCCAAATAATTACTGAACTTATCATATCATATAAATCATGTCATCAATTAATAATTCCAAGACTCATAATTAATTCTTTCATTAGTTATAAGAAAAAGATTAATAAACTGTTAATTAGTATATTTCAAGTTATATCAATTATATAATTATAAGTTACTCATGTACTTCAAAACATTTTTTTTTTCTTTTGTTTTTTTTTTAAGAAAAGCCTTCATCTTGTTGAACAATCAATATTTGATCAAACGAAGTGCTTTCATGGTGCATGCCTAAGGTTTCTTTTTTGGATAGATTCACTAGATTGAGATGAAATTGATTTTGTTTGTTTTTGCGGTGATTTTTTTTTATTTCAAGTGATTTTTTTAAATATTTTTAAATTATTTTAATATATTAATAAAAAAATATTATTTTAATATATTTTTAAATAAAAATAATCATTATCACAATCACAAATATTACAAAATACCCTCTTGTTCCATAGGTGCTATGATAATGCCTAGATAATATAAATTACCTTCTGTTCGAGGTTTCTTAAATATTTTTAAAAAGGAAGAAAAACAAAGAAAAAGCTCGAGATCCAATGGATCTTAATTTCCACTCCTCTTTAATTTGATAATTAATTATGTTCTAAGATTTGGTTTCAATTAAGTGCGTGTGTCTTATACTTTTAACTGCCTTTGAAATTACATTCCAAACAATATTTTTAAATAACTTGAAATTTTTTTATTTTTTTTAATTTATTGATATTAAAAATAAAAAAAATATTATTTTTAAATATTTTTAAATAAAAACACTTTAAAAAATAATAACTAATTACACTTAAACATGGATATTGGTCTAACATATTTTTAAAGAATGTTTGGAAATGTGGTTGTATTATGTTTTTAAAAAAATTTAATTTTTTTTACTAAAAATTAATTTTTTATATATTTTGAATCGTTTTAATACGCTGATTTTAAAAATATTTTTTTAAAAATAAAAAAAATATATTATTTAATACATTTCAACATAAAAAACACTTTAAAAAACAACAACAATTATAATCAAAATCTCAACCACGTAAAAGTTTCACAGTTCGTTACCCAGAAAAGAAAGGACAAGTTCTACAAAGATCAATCGGACTTCATGCAATACAAATTTAATTTCGTTGTATTACCAAGGTTTATTTAGGGGAAAAAAATCATTTTATATGACATACTGTTTTCATATTAATCAATTCATAACATCTCAAAAAACGCCCTACAATAAGAACCGGAAGGCTTACACATGCTTGTTAATTTTTTTTCCATTAAAATATATACTATAGTTTTAATTTAGTAGAAAATAAAATATTATCAAACATAACCATATAATATTCCGACATGTTACATGCAAGTATAATGCTGTAAGCAAATAAATCAGAAACATGTGAATGACAACTGATGTTAAATACTATATCTTAAAAATAAAGTAGGAGCAGTTCATAGTAAAAGGCTTTTTTATACGCTTAAAGAATTTCCAAAGCACTATATATCTTTTAAACTCGTTAACATCAGATGAGGATAAACTATTTTTTTAGTCAATTTCATGCTGATTTTTTTTCTTAAGAAATTATTAAATTATTTTTTTCTCTACCAATAAAAAAAAATACATAAATTAATGTCACACAAACAACTCCAGGTATGCCTCCATTATTTTGTGGCTGTCACTCATCGAGCATCACCATGTCCAACTAACCCTTTCCACCTCCCGTACGTGTATTAAATCCTCCTCCTCCGGTTGGTGACTGCTTCATCTCCTCCTCTCCCATCACCGCCACCTCCACTAAAATACCAATCCAAAATCCAATAATTAAATTGATTGAAAACCACTTTGTAATATTCTCAACAGCAAATTAATCCAAGAAGATTGCAGAGAGCAGTAGTGGCAGTACTGTATCTTAAATCCAGACTCCATCGACACTTTTTGCAGTGCATGCAAGCATCACTCCTCCTCAATTCATGAACAAATATAGCTGCTTCTGGTTTGGTTCATGGCTGTTGCCGTGCGCACAATCTCTCTCTCTCTCTCTCTCTCTCTATATATATATATATATATATATAAAGAAACAAATCTGATCTGCTTATTGTTGAATAATAAACTTAACATCCAGAAGGTTAAGGAAGATAACCATCTACCAGCCGCCTTCACACCACCGGCCGCTAGTCACTTTCACACTAGGAACAATTAATTTTTTGTATTTTGATTTCGTGTATAAATAAAGTGTCTAATTTGTGTTTATTTATGTGGAGAGAATTAAAAAAACACTAGAAAAAGAATAGAGAGAGAGGGCGTGTTTAAGCTTTTGTTTTGTTGTAATTGTAAGCTTCGGTTTCTTGTAATAAAAACTTGTGTTTTATCCTTTCTGAACGTTTCAAAGCCACCACCAGTGGTTTCTCCTACCAACACTTATCTATGTATTTCTTTTTCTTAAATTTCCCAGCACGCATCCCATTTGCTTATGTCAATTTTTCTCGAACCTTTCACTGCGATAAACAACAGATGGCAGCATGTATGTCATGATGTACTGTGATAAAAATACACTATTAGAGTTAATTTCTAGATTAAAGAAGCCACACAAGGGCTGTGGATCTAACAAGGGAGAAATTTGGAAAGGAAACTCATGCATAAAGGGAGAAAAAAATTTACAATTTTCTCATTATGATATTGTTAATTGGAGACGAAGGTGACGAATGATGCTGTGTTTTTGACAGATGGGAATAAAGCAAATGTGATGGAGCTTGGAGTGGAATATTATTCTTGCAGTGAAAAACCAAAATCATGTCTACAGAGTGTGGGAAGTACAAAATCACCAGTCATACATACGCGCAGAACCAGAAAAAAAAAAAAAAAACCCTTAGTTTAGATCATAAAAAGTGATTTCTCCTCTTAAATTCATAGATATATAAATATAGACACGCACAGAGAGTATCCTTCTATGTGATTTCTCATCAATCGATGAATCAGTAATAAAAGAAACAAGTTTGACAAAGATTTGTGAAATGAAATTCTGGGTTAGATCACTAACACTACTTGTAAAATATATATAGATGATGATCAGTACGTATCTGAGAACAGATCGATGCTGTGTAAGCTTGCTAATGATCAAGATTTGATGAAATGAAGCAAACTTAACACGAACAAGGATACTTGCGGGTTCTAGACCGACGAAGGACATCGATATATGATAACATTATATACATAGACAAGATCATGAAGGGAAAATTATATACGAATTTCACGCGTTCTAATCCTATAAGATGGTATATTTATGATTTAATCCATTAATAAAGAAAGGTATTTTAAATAATAAATGTTAGAAAGTCAATATAAAATTATATCTCTAATTAAACTTATAAATTTAGTATAAGATAATAATAAATCTATATAAACTCCAAATTTAAAAAGCTTTTATTTAATGAAAGTGTGAAAGAGTAACATGAGACCATATTTAGACTTTTAAGTTGAAATAATTTTATTTTTTTACACGATACAAATTGGATCTTCATTCTAAAAAATAAAAAGAAACATGGATAAGGAATTAGTTGGATCTTATTCAGTGGATCTTCATTCTCAAAAAAAGAGAAAAGGAAAGAAAAAAAGTCTACCGTGCTAGATCTCAAGAAAGAACAATGAAATGAAAGAGAAATTCTATCTATAAAGGAAGAATAAAACTTCAAAAAAAAAAAAAAAAACTTGGGACTACACGGAACGATAATAATTGAAATGTTACAGAAGCAGGGCTGGTACAGATCTGTGTCCTGAATTTTTTATTTTTATTTTTTTTTAGGCTATGACCCATATAAAAAGTGCTGAAACAGTAGAGGTCACAGATCAAATGTTTCTGCATGCAGGCTATGAGCTTTTCTTTTATAATGCAAGACACTCTGCAGATCCGTGCAATGTGTTCTCTGGTCATGAAACCGGTGGGGTTGTGTGTCCAGTGATGCCCTGTGACTGATGCAAGTACTTCTCTCCTTCATCAACTCTCTTTATTAATTTCCTTTTTCTCGGCCTTTTCTTGATGAGAAAAACAGGAAATTAACGTCTTAATTTCTTAAATATTTAAACCACCCTTTTGTTTTCTCAGCAGCTGCTTACTGCTATGGTTTTCAATGATACTGTGAAGATGGAGTTTTCTTGCGTTGAGAAAATAATGGCGTGGTTTTGATTTTGGGTTTTTCAGTGTTCTTGTCTTTCTTGGTTATAATTCAGTTGCTTCTCTGTGTTTTCTGCAGAATTTTTGCATATCTATTTTCTATTAGCAAAATACACGTACAAGGTAATTCAAATACCAATCCTCGTGTACAATTAGTGGTAAATACGGATTTCATATATAATGAGAAATAATTAGTTTTTTTATATAAAAAAATCACGTATTTGTATAGGAATTTCTTGCTTAATTATGAACAGTACTGCTCATTTCATTAAACTTGTAATAAATAGCATATGTGTTAATATGAAAATTTTATAAGATTTATTTGTTAACAAGAGTTTTCTCATCTCCTCAAGCCTGAATCATCAATACCTGACCAAAGTGATTCTACTCTGTACTAAAATATAGGGGTTGAATTCCATTTATGTTACTATTTATATAAACAGTAAAATAAATGTTATTTTCCTTTTCTCTCCTTTTCATTTCATTTTTAGAATTTGTCAAGTCAGATCGATTATGTTAGGTCTACTCCTGCATGGTTTGATTTTGAACTCAGTTTAGGAAAGGACTTGGATCAAAATGATTTTTTATTTTGTTAATTTTATCATTAAACAATTGTTTACTAATCAGTCAATTATCACATCGTGAAAACTCTTACACTGTTTAATTTTAAACTAGAATTAGATAAGGAGTTGAGTAAAAAAAACATTTCCTGACAATTTCATCTTTATTTTCCTCAATTCTTAAACTTTTTTATTGGTTGACTGGGTTACCTTTAAATCGGTTAAGTTGACTGGGTCATAATAAAAACAACTCACACAAGATTTTTATTTTAAACTAAAAAAAGGAAATAAGTCGTGTGTGGAGGTTGGAAGTTATAATGTCGGGTTAGCTTTAATAATAATACAAAATAGTTTTTTACAGCACATATATTTTTTATCACGTTAGTTTTTGTTTTATTCGACCCATAATGTAGTGTATGGCTATAAACTACTTACGTAAAAAAACTACATGCTTTGAGAAGAACATTGTACCCCCACACCTATAAATACTATGAATTATAATAGTAATTCATGATGTTTAATTTGTATTTTTTTTTTATGTTTTGGTCCTATTTTGTTCTATAATTATTGAATTTTTATTATTTTTAATTTAGTCTTCACATTATGTGTTTATTAGGATTTAGAGCTAATAATTTATTTTAATTTATTTTTTATATGGTTATTGTGGTATCAAAAAACTATCGTAGCATTGGGTTAGTGCTCAATTTTGCAATATATTGTTCATGGATTTAGCGAGACACTTTTTTTCTTTTTAATTAATTGAACTTGATTTTATAATCATCTATTTTTTTTATTATATAGTAAAAAAAATCAGTTTCAGAAAAAAAATTTATGTTATTAAACTTTATAAAGTTCATGAACCTATTCACAGGTTTGACAAGTTAAACTTTTTTTTTTTAAATTCATTTTTTTTTCTGATTTTATTATTTGATATTGGATTAATTAAGAATTAAGATTTATAATTGGTTTGGTTTCACTTTCTATGAGATTATTATAATTTTTTTAAAAATAATGGTATTAAGTTTGTACTCGATTTTATAATCGTCTAATTTTGTTATCATATATTTAAATAAATATATATTTTTTTAAAAAACAAGCTATTAATCCAAGTGGAGTTCATGATCCTGTTTACGGATTTGATGTGTTGACCTAATTTATTGGATAATATGTTTGGCGAGTTTACTCGCGGAACTCGATATGTTTTGTTTTCCCAATCCTTTAATTTTTGTAATTGATTTTTTTCATCCTTCAATACTGAATTGGTTGAGAAATAGACTTCACAATTTATTTTGATTGTTTTTTATAGGGTTATCACAATTTCAAATAAATTTTTATTTTAGATTTAATGCTTGATTTTACAAGCATCTATTTTTTTTAATCATATAATTCAATAAAAGTAGTTTACAAAAAAAAAAAAAAACAAAGTTATAAACTCAATGAAGTCCTTGATCTGGTTCATAGGGTCAAGGTTGATCTAGTTTTGCATCGTCTCAATAATTTTTTTAAAAACTATCATCTTGGAATTTTTTAAAAAATTAAGCTATGTTTTTATCGATTATCCAAGTTATTTTTGGACACATGAAATTGTTGAATTCACAAGTTAGCTATAACATAATTTAATTGAAATTTAAAACTAGATCAAAAGTTGATTAAAAGATTTTAAACTTGAGTGGAAAGTGAAGTTTAATAATATTGTGAAAAAAAATTTAATGTATTTAACATTTTTTATATTAAAAATATATTCCAAGACGCGGTATAATATACCAGCAATACAATGATGGTTTTAGAAGCGACTAAAATTAGTGATGAGAAACCACGTACAGACCCGTATCCAGAAGGAATAATTATTCACAAACATATTTAAGCAGTATTAATGCCTTACTTGCACTCAATGAGTATCTAGTAGTTACATACATACATACATATTAACGGTAAGCGGACACGACTTCCAAGTGTTCCGTAAAAGTTAGTTAAAGCTTTTATTTTTATTTTTATTTATGATTAAGGTATTTTTAAGCACCTTTTCTTTTCATTAAACTATATTCTTTTTGTATTTTGGGTACAAAATTAATTTTTTATTACCTTTTTATTTTTTTCCCCTTAATTTCATCATTTGATTTTTTTAAATAATTCATCAAGTTATTTTTAAATTAATCAAATCAACTAAATCATATATATATATAAAACTCTCATAAAAAGTTAGATCAATTTTTTTTTAATGTTAATTTTATCATTTGTTTTTTTTTTAATTTTATCCTTATATTTTTTTTATCAGTGACCTGAGATATTTGTAAACCAACCAAGTCAATTAGATCATGTTGGATAGTTCTCACATGGTTTAATTTTAAAACAAGACAAAGAATCAGATCAGGAGATTTTAAGATTAATAAAAATATTAAACAGCTTTTTATAACTTGAATATTTTTTATTACCTTATTTTTTTTTATCCAACCTATAATATAGTGCAAGCAAATAAACTAGTTATCACTATACTACTATTAAATAAACTATTCATACACGAATTAATTTCTTCTTCTCTTCTTGTTTCCTTTTTAAAACAGTAAGAATATGCTAACAATATATCCTACGAAAGAACAAAAAAGGTTCATGGGCATATATTACTAGGCCATATGGGATAAATCAAGGTGTCGAATCCATGATAAAAATGTGTAATAACCATAACTAAAACTTGGAGAATTTACTTAATTAATTGGGCTCATCGCATTAAATACATGCAATTAAGGCTTGGATTAAAAGCTTTTAATTAATTCTGCTAGTGATCAAATGTCAAAGAACTAAAAAGAAAAGTTGATGCTATATATATATACAAACGCAAACACCATAAAGAGAAAAAGAAAAGTCAGTAAAGCTATTCACGAATTCATGGTCCGGACCCATGTTCTCTGGGTATCATTTCGAACTTTATTTCTTTACATTCAAAGGTAGTTTCCTGTGGCTAGATAGAGCTTTCTATCATCTCACGCCACCAAAATAAAAAGAAAAAAGAAAAAGTCTGTCCAATGTTTTCCATGTTTCTGGGCAGAACAAAGCGCAACTTAATACTTCAAGTTTTAACTAATAAAATGTTATTCTAAAGTACTGCTATATCTCTGTTGTATGAGTAAGAATATAAGTTAGATTTCTAGAAAGTATATTTATTAAAAGGAATAATTACAAACCTCGAATGAAACTAGTTAGTGAGAATCGAAAAAAAGAAATAAATTACTTGGAGTTTTAAAAAATAAAATTTTAAAAAAATTATAAACAGTAGTATTTTCTTAATTAAGATTTTAAAAGAAGGATTTTAATGAAACTTGTATAAGATTAATATAATGCATTGATTAACTAAACACTTTTAAAATTATGAACAGAATAAAATACAGATCACGAGAGTTACGGATAGGTTTTCAGCATTTCAAACAGCGTACTTGATCTTTATCGAACAAGGGCCAAAGCTTGAGTTGTTCATGTGCATTTTAACCCCATGCGTCTGCCAAGCTTTCATGCACCAATAATACACATCACTGTGTGCGCATCTATAGATATATAATTTTAAAACTAATGTATAATTAATAAAAAAACAGTAGATATATATTATTATATTTAGATTTGGATTTCATATCTAAAATGCAGAAAACCCTTTCATTTTTACCAGTTAGATGAAATTTAATTCGTTTTTTTCCTCTTGGGTGGCGCGTGGAAAAGTATAGATAAGAGCATTAATATTTGAGAGAATTAAGGAGGAGGAGGAGGAGACAGGAACCTTAAGTCATGGAAGAGCTTCTCATCATAGCAGTTGTTGTAGTAAGTGGAAGTATCTGTTGGATCCTAGAGGGAGATATTGATGATGATGGCAGATGATATGTAGAGGGCCCTCTTCTTAAGAAGGGAGAGGCATCCCTTTTACCCAAAAGACCCTTCCCTCCTCCTGCGTTTCTTAAGATTTGTGTCCATTTTCAACACACATCTCAATGGGTGCACTGACGTGGATGCAGTGCTAGCCATTGTACGGCTGCTTACCGACGAGAAACATAGACAAGCTGTATGAAACAACATGGCAAATTCAATTACCTTCACTCGTTCATGACCTCCCTCTCCTGTGGCTTGTATCCCAGCGGTGGCAAGGTTTCCTTGCTTCTACATTTTTTGTTAAAGTTTTAACGTATATGCTTATTATTCTCGCGGTGTCTTACCTATCTGTTAAATTTATAGGGTGTTCAATAAATCTGAGGATTAGTCGTGGTGTTTGTAAACTGGTCCGGATACCCCAGGTTACAAAAAAAAAAAGATAAAAAAGATTAGAGAATATTGTAAATTAAATTTATGGGTTTAATATAGTTTTAGAGAGTTTCAATGGCCAATAATAGGTTATAAATTTAAATCTTGTTATTTTTATTTATTTAATACAAAATAATATTAACATGCTTAAGTTTTGAAATCACAGTTTAAATTAAGAATAAGTGCGTTATATTTTTATTGATTTATTTACTAATATAAATGTTTAAACTAACTTACATATATTTTAATTAATTTTATAAATTTTAAAATTAATAATTATATAAATTTTTAATGTCACAATACTTAAATCTAAAATCATAAAAGAAGACGTTAATGAAACGCCGTGATGTGTCTTTTGCTGAGGTGAAAACAAAGCCTTCTCGTGTGCCCTTGAAAGAGCCACCTCTCAAGCGATGAGAACTGAGAGGCTTGTGGTCATTTTTACTAGAAAGTGACACGAAACTATCATAGAAATTAATTAATACATGCATGTGCTGATAATTACATGAACTGCTTCAAGTTAGTGAGTTCTCTTCCAGACGAATGCCACGCATGTTTTTTCGATAAACCATACAATCTCACACTGTATGTGTTAATTAATTTATCATAAACATGAACACGGTGTTAATACATAGTTAATCATTACCTGGTGTAATGATTACTATACTTTATATGTATATATATATTCATCACGCATGTTGAAATCATAAATGATCAGCAAGCAAGTTTTAACAAAAACCAACATGTAGAATTTGATTGAATTCCATATGTGATTTTAATATAATTGATAACTTATTATTGTTAAATAATAATATAAATTATATCCTGGAATATTATCTAATAGTTTAAGTAATTGGATTGAAATAGTTCTTTGACGTGATATCATAGTTTTGATAACCAAGTGGTCTCAAGTTTGAATCTCATCATCCCTATTTATTTGATAAAAATTAAACACAAGGTAATGTGAGCTTGTACAAGTTTCAACCTCAAAGCTTTCACTTGAGGAGGTGAGTTAGAGAATAATATAAATTATATCCTGGAACCTTACCTAACAGCTTAAATTATTAGATTAAAATGGTTTTTTGACAATTATAATTTTTGTGTTAATTTAAAATAAAATGCTAAACAACAGAATTAAACTTGATTATACTATTTAGAAATACATGTGAAAATAAATTAACAAAATTAACTATTTTATCCTTAATTTATAAATCAAATATGACAAAAATTGTAAGATATGGTTTCACTATATAGTATGGTATGGTGGAAGCTTACATAGGGTGGACGATAATGTAAAAGCAGTGGGAAGCCATTGTCAGGTGATATCATCCATGACTGTTTGAGAATTCTTGAAGAGGAAAGCCTGGCCATTCCTTGGCAAAAAGGTGATCGATGTTCTATTGATAGATAATTGGGCTGTTTTTTCATGCCCGAAGATCATTCGATTCACCTCGTTGAATCCTAGCTTCACCTTGCAACTGTTATTTGACCTGTTAATATACTGTAAAAGAAAAGTACTAGCTAAGTAATTAGTAAATAATATTGCCGCCTCCATTCTCATGTATATTTTGCTGCACAATGATATTGCTGAGATGCAGATGCATAATTCTTCAAATAATAAATGTTATTTTTTAGTTTACAGAGTCTTTTTACCAACTGAACAAGGTGTCCAGTTGAAGAAGAAGAGACGAAAAGAGAGCGTGGGGGAAAGAAGAGACGTGAGTTAGGGTTTCTAGAAGGAAATAGAGATGCTATATTTTTTTAAAATAATTTTCAATGCCAATTAGAGTTGAATTTCTTTAGCGGATCAGAGGGTCTATTATACTTCTAATTATTATTTTTTTATAAAATAAATTCTATTTAGAACTCAAATCAATATCCTCGATAGAACTTCAAATATATAAATTGATTTAATTTTTTGAATTGAATTTCTTAAGCAAATAAGAGGGTCTCCATATGATTTGCTTTTGATCATTTTTTATAAATTAAATTCCATTTAAAATTCATACCAATACCCTTTCTAATACAAAAATTGATTTAATCATGTGAATTGAATTCGATTTTAATGATTCTAACCATCTTGTAAAAATTTATCATGAACTCAAACTAATAATATAGTGTATTAAATCCTAAAGGGTGTAGCTCAACTGGTTAGATTTTAGGTTATTTTCTAGAGGTCATCAGTTCGAGTCTCGCAAATCTCAGGATCACTGAAAACTTACATAATCCTTATTTTCAGGGTCCGTAAGATCAGTTGAGATACGCGCAAACTGGTTCGAACACCTATATTAATAATAAAAAAAATATAACGCATCAATTAGAGGTCCTATATATGATTGTCATTAACAATAATGAGAACGTTGAGGTTTAATTACTCGTCATAAATTATATATTTTTTATAGTTCATGGGTGTGTGTTTATAAATTTGGACGTTGCAATTTACATAAATTTAACCATAAATTGTATTTCAATATCATACTGTTGCTTCGTTATCTTTGAAAATCGTAGAATTAATGTGTTTTAATTAGCAATTAACCACTTGATCACTGCTTTCTTATACTTGAAAATCTTAGAAAAGCTACGAAATTAAAAACCACATCACTTCACACAAACGTAAATCTAAGCTGTTGTGTGACCTCCAAACCATTTTATAATTATTTAAAGCTTTTACTATTTACCTACACAGAGAGATACCAAATCATGCGTCCTGTAATTAAGTAACACGTCATCTTACACATAGTAAATTGGCCCGCTGTGTGTAACCTACCACCCTATTTTATAATCATTTGACTGATCAAGAGCCTTGCATTTAACACTTTACATCAATTAGATTTTAGTGTTAAGATACAAATTATTATGTATCCTGCCATATTATATTAAATATTACATTTATTTTATATAGAGTTGTTCGGTGTAATATAATTTTTTTTATTTTTATATAATAGATGAGTAATGTGCATATGTGTTACCTTACTTTAATTAGTTCTTACATGTGTTCTTGTTTTTATTTTTTTTATAATTATAATGTCCGGACCAGTTTATGTGCACCTAAACTAATTTTACGAGGCTTTGAATTAAATTAAAAACAAGGTAAACTTTAAGTGACCTTAAGGTTTGTGACACTCGAACTGATAATTTTTAGAAAATAAACTTAAGATCTGATCAATTGAATTACACTCATTAGCATGGTTTGTGTTTATATTGCATTGTTCTTCTACATAGAATATTCATTAATTAATCATGTTATTTATGTTTTTTTTTAAGAAAATAATAATCTTAAGACCAATAAAGAATATAAATTTATCAGTTTCAATTTTATAAATCTTAGGATCACTAGAGACTTACATGATTATTAATTTTAAGACCTATAAAATTAATTAAGGTGAGTACTGACCAACATCGACACCAGTAAAAACAAAAAAGTAAAAAAGAACATGAATTCATAGCTAAATACGTACAGTTTAAGAATGTGATTTAATCTGCGGCGGGTGAAATAACGTAGTAGATTTCTAACTATTTGTAGTATTTTACGAAGGTAGGATCGATGGCTTGTCACAATTAAGAATCTTCCAAGAACATCAATAATAATAATAATTTTTTCTGGAGTTGGATGTGGAATTAATTAGCAAAAACATGCATGCATGCATGCATACATTCATGCTTATACAAATACATGTATGAATACGTGCAGATCAACAATCGAGGCTCAGGAAAGAAGACTTGGATGATGATGATCTTGACTTGTTAGCAAAATATTTCTAAACGCAAAAAGATTCATCACCTTTTTCCCCCATGGCTTCTGACCTTTATGGTACAGAATGGTAGTCAACAAAGAATCATATCCATACGTTGCTCCATTTTTTTTCTTTGCAAAGACCAAGAAAGGTTGATGCTAACAACTCTAAGAGTGTTAAGAACAGTAGGGGCAATAATACAAGCCAAACAGTACAATATTATTTGGTAAATTAATGAGGTGTTGGTTTTGGGACATCGATCAAGGGCTCCATGCCCAACCTCCAAGAACTCCCCGCCATGGCAGCAAGGGCACGGAGGTCACTCACTCATGGCGGGGGCTCAAATGTGACCACAGAGGACCATCGTGCCCACCTCGGCTCCTAGGCCAGTAGTGTTTAGGGTTTGATTTTTATATTATTTCACCACCACGACAAATGGCCATTAGGGTTACATCCCCCATTACCTCCAAGAAAAATATATATATAAAAAAAAGACTTAGGGTTTTTATGCTTTAAACCCAACCCCACTCTCCCTAGAGGGCAGTCCCCCACACACCCTAATCAGAAACCGCGTAGGTGCAGAAGGCATCTTTGATTCTAACTTGACAAGACAGGCACTGTTTATTTTATCCTATCTTTAACGGAGCGTGGACATGACGCGATGGGAAATAGTAAAAACTCATGCCATTGCCCATCTAGGGTTTTTTTTTTTTTTTTTCTTCTTCCTCGCTGTTTGCCCTCATGAACCTCACAAAAGGCATAATGGATAGTGATAAGACCACACCTTCTTGACACGTGGATGCCTCCCATTGCTTAAGCCTCACTTTCTACAGTTTCTCTCTCAACCTTTTATCCCTTTCTCTCTCTCTCTCTCTCTACATATGTATATGTCATGGATTGTATCATGTGCATGGCTATAACATGGCATGATCGTGAGCATTTTTTTAATACGAAATAAAACCTTGATCGAAGACAAAAGATAAAAACTCACTCCCTCTCTCTCCGTGTCTCCTTCTCTCTCTCTTGCTAAAGAATCGAAAACCTCTCTAAAAAGCAAGGGCTTTTAGAGCTTCGCACTCTAATTCTACTCAATCACCTTTGAATCTCTTCTTGTAATTCATATGCTCTTCTTGGTGACCAAATGCTCTCTCTGGTGATACCACTTTTTGAGCTGGCCGTGAAGAATTGAAGCCTAGTTCATTCAATATCGGAGCCTTTTATTTTCTAGTAAATAAAGGTGTGATTCTTACTCGAATTATTCATTTTTATCTTTCTGGGTCCTTTTCTTGTTGATGGTTTGTTGATCTGTGTGAGTTTTAGCTGTGGTTTAGCTTGTTTGTTAGTGTTATTTAGGTCATTTCACTGTTTGAGGTACGTCAAGTTTGTTCTTTTCTTTGTGTTTTATCATTTCGTTTCTATCTGGGGTGTGAATTTATTGATTTTTGTGATATTTCACGTGGGTTTTCTTGTGTGTTTTTGTGGTTTGTTGAATTTGTGTTGACTGTTTACCTATATTTATATGGTCAATTTCGGAGGAAATGAAACCCTAAAGTTCTCATTTTTTGAATTGATGTACGTGATTGTAACAGCTGACTTGGAGCTTTTAGAGGATGTCTTGAATTGGGTTTGTATTTTTTTTTCTGTTTTAATTGAGAGATTAACGACTTCAATTCTTGAGTTAATACTGTTAGTCTTATGTAACCCTAATCTATTACTTGTCTCAATGGGGTTACATCTTGAATTAGTTTGTAATTGGAATGGAGGGGTTTAATTACATGTTTTATTATATTCTATGTGAAGCTTGGATATGGTAACTGAAGATTTATGTTTTTATGAGATGGAGATCTAGGGTTTTTCCAAGTTTTGCTTTGTGATATTGTAGTTGTTTTTGCAAGTCGTTATTTTATGTGCTTAATCACTTTGATGATAGCATTTTGATGTGTTACTTGATTTAGAATGGAATATAGAAGGAATATTTTGTTTTCAGTTTAAATTTTCTAATAATTATGAACAAACCCTAAGGTGTTTGTTTGGACTATCTCTTAAGATCTTTTGATCTACTTTGGAACTTTAATAGCTTGTTATTTTCATCCATGTTGTTTTAAATTGAATAATGTTGTAGTTTAGCATATGATAATATATATCATTACTTGAGATTTGGGTTTGTAGGCATAAGAAATTTGTCATTTGAGCATTGCAGCATTGACTTTCTTGTACCATGGAAAGTACTGTCTTAGTGGAGAAGAATCATCCTTGTAGCCATTCAAAACTTGTATCCAAGGTGGAATCATCTATTAGGATTGATTCCATAACCATCGACCTGGACAATGTTGATGAGAAAATTGAGGCAGAAAAATGCTCACACTTTTCTATGCGGTAAGACTTGATCCTAGCTAATCATTAATTTGGCAGGATCCAACTTTAGTTTCTCATGCTACATGTTTTTGTTAAGCACCAGCATTTTCCTGCATGCGTTCTATGGGAATGCTTGTCTGATTTTTGAGTTGTTATCACCATGCAATGCTTCTTTACATGTTCTTTTTTATGTTTTCTTTTCTTTTTCTCATATTATATACTATCTCAGGCTTAACCTTTACACTTTTTTTTGTTTATGATTGAATATACTAGTGATGAGAACTAGCCAATAGGTTTTACTAACAAAGAAGTAGTTGGTTTAACAACAACGATAACTAAATCCTGGAATAATCCAGTGGGAACTGTGAACAAACTAGGAAGGCAGATTGCTACTTGCTAGTCTTAAGTATTGATTTCTGAAAGTGTACAACCGAACATTGACAGAAATATATAGTGCAGCAATAGATATTAGGAGTTTATTTCGTGCACAGTAAGTTTTAATGCACTATCTCTTGTTGCTGCAAATGTTGTACTACTGAATCAACAAAAAAAACTTCTTATATTCTGAATGCAGTGGATATGTATCTGAGATTCGTAAACGAGACTGGAAGATGTGTTGGCCATTTGTGTCAGATGGTGACAGTAATAACTACGAGGAGCAAGCATGTCTGCTTCCTCCTTTACATGTTCCGAAATTCCGATTTTGGCGTTGTCAGAACTGTGTTTGGGAAGTTGGTGCCAAAGGCACTGCAAACTGTTATGGAACTGCTCTAAAATCATGCGGAGCTGAACTCAAATCCACCAACGTTTGTTCCCATGGACCAAACTTTGATGATGCTGCAATATTGCTACCATCTGATGTTCAGGAAGCCACAAATCAAGAAATTCCTGAGGGAAGACAAGCTGATGTTTTTGCCAGTTTGAACAGTACCAGTAAATGTCATCATTCACTGTCCATTGATAAAAATGAAAAGAAGACTAAGGATGTGAATGGTTCCATCATAGGTATTTACATATATGCTAAGATCCAAGCTTTGTTCCAGCATCATATATTTTAACTGCTCTAAATCATAATAACCTTTTTTTTTATTTCTTTTTTTATCTGTTCTCCAGGGAAACATACGGGGTCAGAAGATAATTTGAAGCAGGAAAATCATAGACCGGCATGCGTAGTAACTGAAGTTGTTTCAAGCCCAATTCAGAAGGCAGATCATTCAGATGAAATAGGTAAATTTTCTGATTAACTTAATGTACAATAGAAGCAAAAAAACAGCTTAGCTGCCTAGAACTGAAAATCAAAATATTGCATAGCTTTTACCTTCACTCTAATAATAGTGCTTCTGATTTCTGCAACAGTAGCTTTCAAGTCAATAGGTATTGACCTTTGTGAGTCAGGCTGTGGACATCATGAAGTTGCTGATGCTGAGTTTTCTGAAAACCTTAATTGCATGGTAAATAATGCTACTGGACTTTGTGAAGCAGGAAAAGAAACTTCCATAGATGATCAACACAAAGAGCTAATAGCTTGTGGTATATCTGGAGAAGTTGGCAGCATTGATGATGGGGCACTCAGTACTGCTAACAAGGATCCTGTGAGCCGTCCTTCCCTGGAATTGGATGAGTATGATGATCCTTCATCTGAAAGTGCTGAGATCATGGTTGGTCATAATTCTCAGGATGTTCTTCATGAAAATTCAAGTGGCTTGCATCGTAGAAAAACTCGAAAGGTACGCTTGTTGACAGAATTGTTGTGTGAAAATGGGGATAGAGACACTGATAGCAGAACTCGGTTTTCTCTGCCCCATGCCTTTCCTGATGCATCTGCTGGAGTTGATAAGATTTCTGTTCTCCAAGGGGAGGTGGCTACCCAAGGCAAAGTTAGAAGGGGCTTGGGTCATAATAGTAAAAGAAAGTTGCCTCAGGATGAAGATTCAAGATCTCTGGAGATGAGGTCTCCCAATAAAGTTTGCAAAGAAGTTGGGATCTTAAAGAGAGATGGGGAATCTGCTGAACCCATTGTGGCTTCCGAATCAGAAGAAGATGCATCTGGTAGAATGGGTTTGCAAACTGGCATGAAGATTCAGTGGGCCAAAAACAAAGTTGATAGAAGTCCCATTGTAAGTAAGAAGAAAAACAAAAAGGTACCAAGTTTTGATGAATGTTTGTCTCCAGACCCGTCCCAAGAAAATTTGCCACATGAAATTGGGGAGAAAAATGGAGATAATTCTAGGCCCATTGCTGTTGATGGTGTACTGGCCAAGTCAGTACACAATGCATTTATAGGCAGAGAGATGGACCTTTTCCCTTTGCCTGATCCAAGAATGGAGAAAAATGTTAGTGAGTATAAGAAGAAAGGAAAGATGCCTCAGTTTGATGATTATCAGGTTTCCCCTACTCCTTGGAATCATGACATTCTCAGAGAAGGTCCAGTGATTAGAAAAGATGTGGGGACAATAAATACTGGACCTGTAGTTTTTCCATTTCATTCAGCACAGGAAACATCCCTTGAAAAGGGGCTGGATCTTTCTCTTAACAGCTACAAGACTGCACAAAGCTATGATGGGAAACATATTCCACTGGTAGAAAATAGGCGAAGTTGTTTATTTACCTGGCAAGAAGGAACTTCCCAAATTCAGGCCACGAGGAAAGCTGCAAAAATTGAGCACGTGGGAAATATCAGTTTCACTTCTAAAATTGCCCAAGATGCACCTTTTGAGAAAGGACTACATAGTGATCCCAATACCAAGAGACCACCTTTTGAAATGCCCTTCCGCAGAGAGAAGCAGAAATACACCTCCCAGGCTGAAATTGGGGGTTGCTCTCTCATGCAGAAAAAGGTATGACCTTCTCTTTTCTTGCTTCTATTGTTGGAGATGCATGGTATCACAGCGTAGAAGGGCATTTTTTTTGATATATTTTGGGACCATTGTTTAATGCAATAGGAAAAGTCATGCAATTACAAGGTTGCATGTTTGAGCCTGGAGAGCCACCACTCCTAATGGTTGAAGGATAGGGACTGATTCCAAATTCTGCCAGGAACCAAATTCCCTCCCAAAACCTGACTTTGAAGAGACCATGGCGGCCTCATCATTTTTTTTCTCAAGTTAAATAAAACATTCAAACCTCCCATAGGGATCCAAAATCCTTGTCTTTCCCATTGAGATTATTGCCTAAATGTTATATCATGGAATTCTTTTTTCTGGTTTTTTAATATGGCTTTTATGGTTATGGGTGTTTCGTAGTTTTGAGCACAGGGTAGTTTGTAATTTAGCTTATAAAGCGGCCATCTTTTTTGGTACCTAGGCTCACATTAGAATCAATGATTCTTACAAATATATATATTTTTTTTTGTTTATTTTTTTTTCAAAACCATGTGGAATTAAACTGATTAAGTGCTGCTTCATAGTATGGCTTGTTTGGAGACTACAATATGTTTCTCTTTGTTCCAGGACTTTTGTCACACTAAAGGCAATGAGGGAACCATTGGAATACTGGAGCATTCAGCTTTTCCAAGGAAAGATGTCAACCAAAGAGCAGACAAGGTGTGTGAACAGGGAGCTTTAGATGACATTCCAATGGAAATTGTAGAACTCATGGCAAAGAATCAGTATGAGAGGTGTCTTCCTGATGGTGAATACGAGAAATGCCAGTTAGAAACAACTAGTAGTTCAAGGAGGAGTCAGACAATAAATTTCAGTCAATTATATGGGCTTGGAGGATTAAGCTTATTTCATCAGGAAACTACTCGGAAACAGAACCCTCCAGCTAGAAGAAATGACATAATAAAGATTGGTGAAATGGCAGGACCAACTAAACAAAAGGAAGTGGATTTCTTTTCTCAAGCTGATCGAAACCCATTCAGCATGAGGCAACCGGAAAAAACTCGTTCCCCTGTAGGGTTTGGGGCATTTCTACAACTTCAAGAGAAGCCATCCGGCAGGTTCCAACATCCTGCGTCCAGTTATAACATACAAAACACTCCTCAAATTTGCAAACAGAGAGGGGAAGTGGTGGGGAATAGGTCTTGTCATACCAGGTTCCAGGCCCCAGGAGCGTGTAACACATGCCAGAGCATTCCGCAGCAAAGTAAGGAAGCAAATCAACTTTGGTCATCAATGATGCCAAATCACATGCCCTTTGTATATAGCATTCCTCCAAAGTGTGTGCCTCCATCTACCAATGTTGATGTGTTTCCTCATTCGCCTGGCACTGTGCTCAAGGAAAATATGAATGGGGATCGTGTTCTTAGGTTTCCAAACAAGAATGCTGCGAACCTTGGAAAACAAAACAGGAATCTTGGTTCAGAAACGCTCCTCAGGGCACATGCAGAATACCCTTTTGCTGGAAAACATAATGGGATTGAGCTTAATCATAAGCCAATGGGGTCCTTAGAACTGTATTCTAATGAAACAATACCAGCTATGCACTTGCTCAGCCTCATGGACGCAGGAGTGCAGTCCAGTGCACCGATCAATATGGATGTAAACCCAAAGTTCCTCAAGAGACCTGCCATTATTCACAATGCTGAACCAAAGGAGTTTTCTAGGCTGGACACTGGGGCATTTAAAGTCATTTCTACTGTGAAGCACCCACCACGTAATCATAATGGTAAAAATCAACTTGCAGAGAGTTCCCGTGACCTTATTCCTATCATGCAAACAACAGCTGGTGCATCTTCTTTGTCAATTCGACATGATAAACGTACTAGGAAGCCTGTTGATCTTCCCAGTCCAGGTATTCAATATAAAGAGAGGAGAAAAGGCTCTGATTCACGCACACAGAATAAAGCAAATAGGTCACAGACATCAGCAAATGGTGGTTTTGGCACCAACTGTGGATCCATTCCAGCTCATAGCATGCAGATAATGTCTTTTGGTGCTCCAGATCCTTCAGTGTTTTCATTGCCATTCCATGCATTGGAAAACCCAAACAAGCATAAGTTGAAGTCCCGTGATAACAATAGAATTGTTCACCCCCACAAAAGCAGCTCTGAGACTGAAGTCTGCAGTGTGAACAGAAACCCTGCTGATTTTACCATACCGGAAGCTGGAAATATGTATATGATTGCAGGTGAAGCCCTTCGATTTGAAAAGGATGTTCCTTTTGCAAATGGATCTCACTCGCTTAAATTGGATGGGCGCAAACGACAGAGGAAGCTTCCTGCTATGAAAGACCAGAGACGACCTCCAATGTCATGATTGTCCGAAATTTCAATGCTGGTAGCTTTTTACAACCTGTATCATTTTCTGATTGATTAATTTTCATGTTTTGACTTAATGGACAAGTTAAATAGCTTTTTTCATAAAAGTTGCTTGTTTTCATGAATTTCTTATTTCATTTCAGCAGGTGCAGTCTTGCTTCCCGTGCCAGCTTCTGCAACATCAGAAAATGTCAAATGCTTTATGAAGATCAGATAGCACCTGCTGAAATTGATTTTAATTTTGGAACCACGAATCCATTTACTCCAGGTCTTGTTGAGTTCGAATCTCTGCAACTGAGTCATGGAAGCATGCTGAGTGATGATTGGGCGTGTATATACCTAATATGCCTCGAGATCCACAAGTAACTGTCTATGCATGTACTTTTGCATTTCAGTCGAATTTTGGTGTGACTACCCTGCAAGGTTCCAGAAAAGCCTGACCTTTCAAAAGGACCTCCTTCTACTCCACTGATGGCTTTTGGCTCCAGTCTTGATCAGGAAGTGGGAATGGAAATAGGGAGAAGGGCATTAACAAGTATAATAATTGGACACCTCTTGCTGGAGATTACTAAGGTGTTCATCAAGTCAGCCATCGTCGGCTGTACTTCAGTGTTGTAATCTACAAGGTAAGAAAATTAAAGGGAGACTTGTAATCTTTTGGAACACAAGGGAAAGAGACAATGTGTTAAGAAGATTTGAGTTAGCTGGAAACAGACCATAGCAGAACATGGAGATAAATCATTCTGATTAAACCCTATAGACTGTTATTTGGTTTCAATCAAAGAAATTCTTGAGAAGGATAGCTACTTGAGTAGTGCACCTTTTTAATATGTTTTTATGGGATTGATTTTTGTTCCAATACCAGCCAGAGCATCCTTCGAAAGGCTGAGGCCTTGTCTAAGACTCATGTTCAAGAATTAGGGTTGATTTTCTGGTGAATCACAGTTCCCTTCAACAAGTGGCTAAGCAGGAGCATGTTTGAGTGAACACTTCGGCCACCCGAATGGCTCTTAAAGATGTATTTTATACTGCAATTATAAAATGTCTTTTTTTGGTAACTCGTCAAAAAAAAAAGAGAACGTTATAACTCATGTTTTTGTCATTGTGTACAAGCTTGAATTCAGTGCTTCAATTTCTCATCTACTCAAATTTACTTTTAAAAAATATCTTGATATGTTTATTTCAAGTCAGGGACCCTGCAGCTAGAGTTTTAGTATTTAACTAGATCACTGGTAATTGAATTAATTTTTTTTAATACAAACAAATATTCAATATTGATAACGTGTTTTCTAATAATTTTTTTAATCATAAATTGAAAATATAATGCATATTGAATGATATTATTTTTTAAAAAATATTAAGATGATGACATATTGAATTGACTTGAGTTAACTTATTAAATGTTTAACTCGAGTAATGAGATAGTGAAAACCGTACAGAAATTGAATTAAAATAAATTAAAAAATTGAATTAAAATAAATTATGAAGTTCAATTTCTAATCAATGTAATGTTTAAGAATGAAATTAAAAAATATATTAAATAAAAAAGGATAAAAAAACAAGTCAATTTGAACTAATTTGTTAAACTTGTGATTTGAATCATGAAATTGAGATAATTTTATAAAATACAAAAACAAATTATGAGGTTTCATTTCCAACAGATCCAATGTTGAATATTGAAATTGAAAAAAAAATCACAAGACTAGAATAACTCCACAAAAGATAAATTGAAAAAAATTACAAAGCTTAAATATTTCTAAATAATTTAATATTAAAAGATAAAAATAAAAAAAAATAAAAAATATCTAAATAAAGAAACCACAAAATATTATTATAATAAATAGTATTTTATAAGCGTGTTTATAATAATTCAGCCATACCATATTTTTATTTTTGTTAATTTGATGTGGAAGGAGGGTTTATTAGGGTTAAAAAGCCATTATTTTCGGATTGAGTAGCTATTTATTATGAGATATTTACTAAGTTAAAAACTCTGAAAAGAGGATTTTGAATCTTTTGCTTAAATGTAAATGTAAAGATCTCAGTTACATTATCATATATATATATATATAACATGTTTACGTTAATTGATGAAAAAAGAAATCTCAAAAACCAAACTTATCTATTAATCAGTAAAATTTCTTATACTAAATATAAGAAAAGGAGATGAGAAAACAATTCTCTTTTGGTTAGAATGCTGGCTAGCGGAGACATTTTTAAAAATCTTATTCCCAAGGCATTTTACTGTCTCAAGACAAATAAAAATAAATCTAATTGATAATCTTGTTTCAACTTTGCAAGAGGCAATTTGCCTTGTGAGTTTAACATGAGAATTTGGAGGAATAAGTTAAATGGTTGTAATTCATTGAAATGAATTTTTAAAAGTATGTTGCGGTTATTTTTTTATTATAAAAACACTTCTTTCAAAATACATGTTAGTCAATGATTATATTGAAAGATTAAAGGATTGTTTGAGAGTATAATTACGATTTTTTTTAAATGATATTTTTTTAAAAAAATTATTTTTAAAATTAATGTATCAAAACAATTTAAAATATATAAAAAATTTTTAATTTTTTATTAAAATAAAAAAAATAAATTTTTTAAAAAATATAGACTAGCCGCATTTTTTAAAATGAAGAGGGTGTATTGTAGTCGACGATGGCAGGCAACAATAGAAAGAAAATAAGCCTTGGACAAATTAAAAATAAAATGAGATAAAAAAATTATAAGAGAAATGAGAATAGACAAATGATCGATATTAGAAACAATCTTATAGATTAAGCTCCACACAATCCTATAATTCAAGTTTACGTAGTCACACATATAATAATTAGTACTGTTTTAAGAATTTAATCAACCCATGTAAAATTGCAGTACTCCATATTAGAATATTAAAACTATTTAATATATAATTAATCGAGTCAGATATTAGAATAAAAGTTCATGCTCCAGTCCTTTTCGTGTATGGTGCCTTCCATTAATTTTTAATTTCTTGTTCTTTATTTTAAAATAAAATAAATGTTCCTGAATGTGTCGTGTTTCGCTGTAAGTATTTCTTTCAGCCTGTGCAATTATTTCTGACAACTTTGATCTCAGATGGTGACATGTCAGTTTTCCTTTCTCATTAAGAGTGGTTAGGAGTGTCATTAATTTTGTGTTTATGTAAAGTTGTGTAAACGGTTTTTTTTTTTTTGAAAAAATATTAAATTAATATATTTTTTAGTTTTAATATATTAATATAAAAAAATAATTTAAATGTATTTTGAAATAAAAAAATACTTTTAAAAAATATGTTATAAAATAATATCAAACACATACTAAAATGAATTTTAAAATTTATTAATTATAAAATTTTGTTGCATTAATTATATGAGCCACTTAAAATTAATTAATTAAATTTGTGTCAAAACCCTAATTAACATACCTAATAACTACTCATATTAGGACAAACATATACTTTCATTCACATTTTTAATACTAAGTACTCATATTATAACAAATATAAAATTTCATTTACATTTGTTAATATTGTTTAAATAAATCTATTAAAAAATCATTTTAATCTAAAAATTTAAGTTATTATATAAAATTCAAGATATGAAATAATTTAATAAACCTTTTAAAGTAAAAATTATTTAAATTTAAAATTTATACAGACCCACATTACCTTATGAAGTTTTAAACTTGTAATTATTTGATCAACAAGATTTTGATACAATATAAAAAAACTATCTCAAGCTAAAAATTTAAACTATTAAATAAATTTATAAGTTATGATTTATATTACTCCTTAATAAAATTAATAATTAATTAAATTACAGCTTCCCATTCGTTTTTTCTTCATGAGAGGAAAAGATTCATTCAATAAACAAGGTAAATGACAAGAAGCCAATTACAGAAAAGCAGAAAGCGACTGAAAAGGAGCACAAGGATCACCAAAAGAGCATGCATGGAGGCTTGCTTGATATGGAAACAAAAGGTGCATGAGCGAGAACGAAAGTGCTCCGAAAATGCTGTTAATAAATCTGGATATTGATACAATCCATATCTCATTAATTAATTTGCTGTTAATGAGAATTTTCAATAAAATGATTAATTTTCATTAATCACACCTTAATTACTCCCCTAATTCTCATGCATTTTCAGTATGCTAGAATTTCAAATGAACTATTGAAACTGATGATCAGTTGTCCTTCTTCTTCGATGCCTTCCAAGATAGACTTGTTCATCATCATGCATGTAGCTACTAGCTAGGGCTTCTTCTTCTTCTTCTTCCTCTTAATCCCTCTCCTTAGACTACTGTAAATTCGAGTTGATGATGGGAAGCCCGATCTAATGCATGCCAGCTCAAAAACCCTTTATTCCAAGAACTTATTCTCCTACTGGGTTTTACTTTTCTTCACTCTACATGAATAATTTCATGTTTTCTTTCACTTTAACTGTATATGCTCAAATAATTAATAATAGTATATACTATAGTGAGAGAGAGAGAGAGAGAGAGAGAGAGAGAGAGATTTTTGGTTTTAATTTGTAGTAATCTCTTTATGCGTGCAAACACATATATCATATACAGTATGAGTAGACGTTCAAAACCTTAAGATCCATGGATTCCCTATCTAAGCTTATAATATCCTAAGATGGAGATCTTGATCAGCGAGGAACAATAAATTCTACAGCTACAAGGACGTGACCCTTGATGATAAGAAAAACTGCATCACCACACATGCATGCGGCGCCATCGCCACCGGCACCTGATCATTCTTGCACTAATAATTTATGATTCCCTTCAAAACCCTACAGTAGGGCTGCAATTTTATCCGGTCATCTCCACCGACAACCTCTCAGATAACACTATTTATGGCATATATTCCACTAGCTAGGACCCACTTAATTTCCTCGCTTTCTATTAATAAAAACAGTAAAAGATTTCAGATGGAATTAATAAAAACATTAAAAGATTTAACAGTTGTAGTTTGGTTTGTAAAATTAGCAAATGATTAACCATGAAATAGTGTTTAGATTATGAAAAAAAAACTACCTCAAATGTTTTTTTTTTCATTAACATTCTTATCTTTTTAATGAGTCCTTTTGTATTTCATTTAATAATTATAATTTTATCTTTTAAAATTAACGTTTGGTAAACTATAAAATGATGTTTAGAATTATAAACAGACAAGTCATTATAAAAAAACATTAAAAAAAACAATGAAAATGTAACATAAAAGAAAAACATGGTTCATTACAGGTTGTAATAGTTACCCATAATTTTTTTTCTTTAATTTTTCTTTATCACTTCGAAATTTTTTGTTATCAATTGAATCCTTTCTTGTTAAGTTGATTTGAGATTAAATTTAATATTTTATTTTGGTTTTCTATATATAGAACTCTCGCGATGTTAAAAACATGTTTTTGACTCTACATTAATATTTGATTTGAAAAATTAAAATTTAATTTCATTTATTCAAACTAATTAAAATTTTAGTAATCCAATAAATTTTAAATTGAAACAACATTCAACTTTTTTTTTTGTTTTTTATATATAATAAATAACATCTTTATTTCTGTTTCTTGGCTCAAACTTTGATTGAAATAAAAAAATTTGTTGTCATTCAATCAAAAATATAATTCTCAATTTATTTTATTGAGTATGTATATAAATTTTTTAATTTGTAATTAAATTTTTTCTTGATTATAAAAAAACCATTGATAACAACTTTTTTTTTTTTTTGAGTTAAAAAAACTCTAATAATCCTCAGCGTAGCACGGGGAATCGTTATATAGATATATATACATATAGAAAGTTGAAAGTAGTAGAATAAAGTTTGCTCGTAAGCTTTTCTCAAGGGAAAAAAAGGGGGGGAAAGCATGCTTTGAAAAGAAGGAAAGAAAGAAAGAAATATTGTTGTTGCAGGCAAAGAATAATGTAAATTAAATAAAACATAATTAATATTTCATGAATCTGTTTTTCATATTGTCCTCTTCTTTGTCAAGTAAGTGATGAATAAAATAAAGATCGTTAAACGAAGATAATAATAGACAGTGCTCTTGGGACATCCTGTCAGACTGTTGAGAAATTAAGACAGCAAAAACAGACAGCGTCAGTAGTAAAGAAGATTCTTACTGATCTCATCAATGATCATAAATTACTCAACAAGTGTGCTTAGCTACTAGCAAGAAATGGAAGGATCAGAGCTGGCCAAAGCAAGTTGACCTAACCAGTTATTAATTAAGACGAAAAAGGAAGATTCCATGCAAATTTCGTAATTTAAACCAAGTTCTTAATCAACTTTTGGATTATTTTTAGTGGCGTACGCTGCATTCTACTACTCGAGTGGAAATATCTGGTTAAAGGCAAATTCCAGCTGGTGTTCTTGGAAGATTCTATTGATTGAGATGCTTGTTCGATTTAATAATTGATCATTAAGGCAGATTCCAGCGCAAATCATCTTGCTTAGAAGCTCAGATGAGATCCTGCTTCGGTCAAATCAGTAAGGCATTTCAGTTTTATTCATCAAATGCTTGCTGCTTTTTCTATTCTTGTGTTCCTTTTTTTCTCGCTAACAGATATTAATATAATTTTCTTGTCTATTATCCAAAAGAAAAAAGCTTTCTTGCTGCTTTTAATCCAAGAGTCTACGCTAATAGGTTATGGATCAAATTCTCGAGTACAAGATTCTGTGTTTTGTCTTTGAGTTAATTTTTAATTTTGTCTTTTATCTCGAACGTAATGCAAACAGCCAAGCAGCAAAATCCCAATTATGCAAGCTGTGTAGTTAATTTCTTGGTGATCGATCTCTCATATTATATTATAAGGCAAGACAGCAAATATTTTACTGATATACATGAACGAGCAAGCTGCTGCGCAAGCTGATCTTCAGAGGCAACCAAACAAAACAGGCCATTAATCAGCCATTATTAAGAGATAAAGCAGCCCTGTGGTTGGGAAGGAGGAGGGTGAATGCCTCACAAGGTTTCCTGCATGTGAAGTGGCTGGAGGTGTAAATTACATGCATAAATGTTGTATTTCTTAATTTCAGCCATTTCTTGCCATCAAATTCCCTTCCCCACCAGTGTCCGTGCTGCAATAATTTCGAAACCCAACGCGACCTGTTCATAAAGCCTGACTTTCCACACATGAGTGGAAAGGGTCCGTGACCTTTTAGAGATTGATTCCATCGAGAATTATTCATCGATACTGCAGACCCTAGCTTGGTTTTTTGATAGACAAACAATACCCCTCTGGCTTTTAGATTTTTCTCAGAGATTTCCCAGCCCAAGCCGCGTCCTCAATAATTTAGGTTTTTTTTGTTATCATTAATTTTACCTCTATTTAGGTCATGTTTCTCTCTCTCTCTCTTCCCTTGATAATGACGTTTTAAGACAATGGTTTTTTAATAATGATTATTTTTAAAAATATGTTTTTAAAACATATAAAAATAAGTATTTTTACTTTTTAAAATTTATTTTGACATCAATACATTACTAAAATCATAAAAAAATAAAGAAAAAAATAAAAAAAATTTGAATTTTTTGAAAAAATACTTTTAAAACACAAAAACAAAAATACTTTTAAAATCAAAATTTATATATATATTTTTTAAATTACATGTTTTATTTTGTTTTTCAAATTCAACCCTTCCATCATGATTTCATCCAGCAAGGAAAATAAAGTGGAGCATAATACCATATGATTTGCGCTTTAAAGGACATGTGTTATGATTTTGTTTGGTACATGCTTAGAATTATATTTATATATAAAAAAATATTATCCCAAAGAACATGCTTAGAATATTTATTTACGGATGGAGCTCCAGTTATTCCAAGAAAAAAAGGAGCACAAATGCTTAGAATATTTCCACTCCAGTTATAATTAATCTAAAAAAGTATTATTTTTTTTTAAAAGTAAAAATTAATTCGTTCTTATCTAAATTTTAACTGAATTTGACAGTATCAACTTCTATCTAGTTAAATACGGACAAATCTCGTCAGGTTGTCCCATCAAAACAATAAAAGGAAAAAAAAAAGAGAGAAATATTCGATGAAAAGAGAGAGTACACGAGACATGTGCTCCACTCATCTAATCCACTACGGGCATGGATTTTATGAAGCCACGCCAAATACTTTTCAGTTGTCATCCATTTTATTTTATTTTTCATCATTATTATGAACTGAATCCGTTTCACATTGTGGAACAGCAACAATTAAGTTTGGTGGTAGTCAAAATGTGACAGTATTATCTTGTAGCTGATGATGAATACCTGCAGACCCTAGCTTCTTCATAAACCAGACCTTGCTCACAGAAATACCCCTTTTTAGGGCTGCAGTGGATGTCCTCTGAGCATATACATTGCCCCTCCAAGGCGCATCCGTCAGCTTTCGCAGCTTCTTTACCATATAATATCTCATCTGACCATTCACCGGAGAACATGTTCTTGGGGTCCAGTTGCTTCTTTGCTGCTAGAAACTTGCTGAAATTAGGATACTTGTGCTGCAAATCCAAGAACGCCAAGTTCCTGTTCTTAGCCCAATGTGGTTTTGCACCGTATTTGAAGAATGCCATTTGCTCCACTTCTTCCCACACATCTTGGTTTAGCCTTGGAGTTGACGAATCATCAGCACGATAATAGTTAAAATCAAGGACTACTGAGTCCTCAGATTGACCTAGATATGCCTGAGAAGCCTTGATGAAACGTATCAGGAAACCATTGTAGATGTCAACCCCGCAAAAATTCTCTGGTTTAAGGTCTCTCAGTTTCTTCACATCGCGGAGAAAATCTCCAAATTTTGAAGCAGGAAATATTGCTGTTGTCTCGTAAAAGAACAGGCCACCGATTCTTGGATCCCAGGCACAGGAGGTGTCGATCTTTGTTGAGTATAAACATGAACCTGAGGTCTGCATTTTTCCCTGATGGCCCACTACTGGATAGCCTGTAAAGATGAGGCCATTCTTCAATCCGTTGGCCACTAACTTCTTAAACCCGACAAATGTGGTTGCCAAGGCACACTTTCCTTTCACATTACGCGCATTCTCCAGTAATTTCTCTGCATATTTTCACATCCATATGTGAGTGGAAAAGAGAAATCCTTTGTGGCATGTTTTTGACGACAACATAATTAGAAACAGAAGAGAAAGAAGAGCAGTACCTGATGATCTAGTTGCTTTGGAGACCACAATTGAGTTAGGCTGAAATCCAAGGAAATCATATTCTCCATTACCAGAGGTGCTCAAGGGAACTCTGTAATCATATCTGTACACAGCTGTATGCCTTGATGGGCAAGGGCGGAGGTACTTACAGGGCTGAGGAGGGCTGTAGCCCAGGTAGGAAAAAAAAAATTCCACAGTTAATAAAGAAGCATATTTTCAAGAACAAAAGTTAGGAAATAAAATATCCATCAAGTTTGGTTTTAACAGACCAAAAAGCAAATGGAGTTCTATCATTTTTTTTTTTTACCACTAAATTATTTTTAACAAAAATTTCAATTATCTTGCATAGTAAACTTAAAAAAAAACAACAACTTAAATTTTGAGTTTTTTCCCACACTTTAAAAAAAATTTAAATTAAATATTGAAGGATGAAATTGGAATAAAAAAACATGAACTTAAAAAAATAAACTCAGACAAATCACCTAAACTTAAGTTAATGTCTCAAATTCTCAACTCGTTAAATTCTAAAATCAGGCTCAACCAAGATCATGTTAAAGTAAGAAATAATATATATATATATATATATATATATATATATATATCAATTTTAAAACTTGCCGAGGTTTAAAAACATAACAATAAAAAATGGAGGATAAAATCGCAAAAACAAAATTCAAATAAAATAAATAGTAATCAAAAGAATGAGAATCAAATCTAATAAATTTAAAAATTACAAGGATATGAAATTGAAAACAAATTTCAATTCTATAAAATAATTCAAATAAAAAAATATAAATTATACCTAGCTCTACTTTAGAACTTAAGGACAATTTTAAATCATTTAAAGCTGATGTTATTTCCAAGCTTGCTTAGAAATTTTATCCTGAAGATTTCAATGAACAAGAAATGTATTATTTAAGATTTTAGCTAGGGCATTATCAGATTGATGTGATTCCTCATAAGAGCTTTCAGAATATGTCTACTAGGAGTGATCATTTTCGGTTCGGTTCGGTTTTTATAAAAAAAAATAACCAAACAAAAAAATCTTTTTTTGAAAAAAACCTAAACCGAACCAAAACTTGTTCAAATCGAACAATTTTGGTTCGATTTGGTTTTCTAGAACAAAAACCGGTTTAAATCGGTAGGCTCGATTTTTCCAGTTTGTCTCGGTTTTTTCAGTTTTAAGCTTATATATAAAACCGAAACCAAACCAGTCAATTTTTTCAAAATTTTAATCGTTTTAATCAGTTTTTTTATGGTTCGGTTTTTTAATTTTTTTTTATTTTCTTGATTTAATCGGTTTTTTGGTTTTTTTGCTTACCCCTAATGTCTATCATTTCTGAATTAAATCGAGGATTAGCTGAAACAAATAAGTCACAGCACTATTATTTGATTGACAAGTTGATTCGTCTTGTTTTGACTTTGCCTGTATTGCCACTACAGAGCGGGCACTTTTAGCTATAAAACATGTTAAAATTGTGCTTCGCAATAAAATAAAAAAATAGTTCTTAACGTATTCTATAATAATTTACTTTGAACAAGAGCTTGTTGAAGATATTGATTCAGATTCGATCATAGATGAATTTTACAAAACATCGAAGGATACAACTTTGATATTGTATTTTATTTTTATTTTCAATTTTATATACTTTAAACTTTATTTTATTTATATTTGTATTATGTATTTGGATTGAAACTTTATTATTAATTTGATAAATTTATATACACAAGTTAATAATTGATCTTAAAAAATAATTTATGTATGTTTATATTGTAGCCCAGGATAGAAAAAATTGTTAGCTCCGCCCTTGTTGATGGGTACCAAGTAACATCAGCAAATTCATATTTCTTACCGTGATCCATGAATATATCCTCTATGTGAGCATCATCTGTGAAATTATACGCTACGCTTCTTTTGAATGCTGGCTCTAGAGACAGCTTCACCTATTAGTCATTTAGGATTTGTTGTTATTCAATAAACTCACCAAGTAGAAAAATTGAACATCATGATCATAAAGTTGGATCTAGTTACAAAATGAAAGCATCTGAAACTAACCTTGGAGATGACACCCAGCATTCCCAATGATACTTTTGCTGCATTCAAGAGGGGATCTTTGGCTCCAATTCTGATAACTTTAGCATATCCTTCAGATTCTCTTGCAGGGACGATAAGGTTAAGGCCAATAACATGGTCGTGGACGGCTCCGCCTTTCCCCCACCAAGAACTCCCATGTGCCCCCGTACTAATTACTCCTCCGACACTCACACCCTCCCAATACGGTGCTGGCACCAAGCTCAATCCAGATCGCTCAACCTCGTCGATAAGCTCGCGGAGACCTACGCCCGCATCAGCTGTCACCGCTAAATTAGCGGCGTCAATGTCAATGCTAGAGTTATACTTCAGTGTGCTAATCAACATTGAGTTGCCATGCTGTGCATCATCTGGACAGGCCAACTTTGGTATTGTGTGCGAAAACCGGCTAACCACCTTCACCTTGAGGTTATTTTGATTAGCATGTGCAACAGCTAACCTCAGCTCTTCTTCTGTCGTGGGGTAAGTGATGCTTGGAACATGACAATCTTTTCTGTCATTCCATACACCATAGGAGTTGTAAAGGGTGCAGCCAGCGTCGTTGCATTGAACCGGGGGTGGTGGTAGAATGGCGTGGGTCATGGTCAGTGTGACTGGACCCCAAATAATGAGGTGCAAGGCACCAAGGAGCCACCGGAAGGAGAGCATGGGGCCTGGGTTTAGATTTCTTATTTTGGTTAGGTGAAGTCTCCTATAAAATGGAATTTTTTTGCAAGACAAAGCTTTGAAGGGATATTCTAATGGGGTCTCTAACATGAATTATACGCCAAGATTGGTTTATTATTAAAAAAAACACAAGTGTGGACACAGATTTGGATTATAGGGATACTGCTGCCTTGTCTTCTGCAGAAGTCATTTGACTTTTTAAGTATGTGAGAGAGTCGTGGTTAATTTGGAGATATCATTGTGTCTAGGAATCTAGAGATGGCAGCTATATATCCTATTATTTACATTTGCAATTGCATACGCGGTATGCCAACTGACCCCACTCAATCTGGCAAAAACAGTAATTGCAAAATCTTAGATTTTATTTCCAAATGTATCCTATGAAATCATAGCTAATTATAGTATATAAAGAATTTTTATTACTATAGCTTAATTATTGAATTTTAAATATTTTTTTTAAAAATTATGAGTTTCATAAATTTTAAAGTCATTAAAGATTTACATGGTTTTTAACTTCAGGATCTATAATATTAGTTAAGATGCGCTTAAACTAATTCTGATATTCATATTAATAAAAAAATATATATAGTATATAAAGAAGGTAAGGGTTTTTTTTATATATAGAAAATAATTAGATTATGCAATTAGATGAGAAAGAAAATAAGTTAATGTGAAGCATGAATTTTTAAATAAAAACTTATTATGAATTTGTAAAGCTATTTTCAACAAATAAAAAAATAATGTTTTATTTATTTTTATGCAACTGTATAAAAATATAAGAAAATAATTAATTTGAACCATATAAAAAAAAAAATTTATTGACTATTTATGAGTTTCTTTTTTTAATATGCAAATTAGATTTATGTATAATTATTCAAAAAGTAACTGTTGATGTTAACCTAAAAACTTTAATTTTATTTGAAAAATATGGCATAATCATATATTATTTTAATAATTTTTTAAATATAGTTTAATTGTAAAATACAAAAAATGAAATAATAATAATAAAAAAGTGTAAGGCCTCAAAAAGGCTAAGCCTATGTTTTACACCATGTTATTTATCTAAAACAAATGGAAAAACATGCTACAACATGTTACCCACTGTAACAATGGAAAATTGGGGTCTAGATAATTTAAACTCTATAAACCTAAATTTTAGCATTTTTCACCTTAAAACATAACAAGAATCTAAATAAAGAAAATAAAGAACTTTCTTAACCCCAAAACACTTTCTATTTGTTAAAAAAAATACAAATCAAACCAAATAAAAAAATTTGAGTCATGATCTATCCTTTAGCATAATTGAAGAATAAGATTATTTTTATTGAATTTTTTTATCAAAGACAACTCATTGACACCTAGATCTATATTTTTATAATCAAAATATGGTTGGTTAAATTTTTTTTTTTTTTCCGCTGAGTTTCTCTCTTTTCTCTTAACATCAAGAGATAGAAACATAATAAAAATAAAATTTAAGAATTAAATGTGAATATAAAAAATTACATGGACCAAAGATAAAAATAATTACAAAATTGAGGGATTATATTGTAAAAACTTGTAAAATTGAGAGACAATATTATAATTTGGGGCGTCTAAATCTTGCACATGGCACTACGGAAAAAGAAAACACGAAACAACTTTTATTTTTAAGTTTATTTTGCAATTCGTAATTATAATTTTAGATACTGAATCATCAAGATATCTATTTTGGAGTACTCAGACTTTTATAATCTTGAATTTTGATGTGTAGTCTATATTATAATGGGTGCTGTCCAATGTACATGTGATCCCTTCATCAGAATAATTTCTTTTGATTAGTTTAAATTAACTTTATAAAGCAATTTCTTTTGGTACAGTCGAGCTTAAACTTTTCCTACTACAAGTGGCATTAACGTTGGTATTGTATAATTAATGAACGTATGTCTCGATTACGGTGATTGTTTTTTAAAATATTTTTTATTTAAAAATATATTAAAATAATAATTTTATTATTTTTAAAAAAATATTTTTAAAATTAGAGCATCAAAATAATTTAAAAATACTAAAAAATATTAATTTAAAATAAAAAATAAAAAAAATTAAATATTTTTAAAATATAAAAACAAATAGGATATTATTACAACTAAGCTAATTAATTGTTCATATGAACCAGGTATTTTTTTTTTCAAAGTTTTATGCCCTTTCAGTTGACTTTTTCTCTTATATTAATTTTAAAATTATAATAAAAATATCAAATCAAAAGACAGTATTGAGATGTTCGGCACAACAAAAAAATCAAGTCTAATCTTAAATCCTTAGCAATTGTTTTTGGACGTGAGTAGAACCTCGCCAAAAAATAACAATAAAAAAGTTGATTAAATAAATCTAATATTTATTTTATTTTTAATAATTATTTATATCTGATTAATGAATTTAATATTTAATTAATAAAGATAAAATAAAAATAAAGTTCTTAGAATAAAAATATTTTGCTAAATAAATTATAAAGTTGTTATAATTAGAAGAATTATATTATGTCAAATCATTGTTCCTAAATATTCCTGGTCGATACTCTATTAAGACTAGATATTAATTAGAATTGTTAAGATTGATACATATTATATGTATTCCTTCATAAAAGGAAGCATATTTTTTTATATATATAATATAAGGTATGAGAGATACCTAAGACAAATATATTGGTGCTTGTTAGAAAATTTGTATACCAAACTGACCCATATGAGTATTTTATATGGAAAAATCACTTCTTTTTATAAAAAAACTCACGTGAGAGTTGTATAGATAATGTTTAGAGTTGAGATCATTAAATTATTTTATATAGAGAATGTTATGCTTTGATCTTAACTACATATTATCCTAATCAAAAGTAATATTTCATACTATTATAATAAAAGCTAAAAGAACTCAGTGTTTTACTATGCACACACTCATATTTTTCTGTGGATTTCTATAGTAAAATTATCATTTTACCTTTAAATTGCTAACATGCATACCTAGTTTTCTTTTAGAGGGGCACGTAGGCTTGCCCCTTTTTTATCTCTCTATTTTTTTTGCAATAAATTTTTTTTAAACAAGTTAATTCATTTTTAAATTCTGATATGGTTTTTAAATAATATTATAATAAATTTTTATTTGAATTTTAACTATTTCTCAATTATTATGCATGTGATAATAATAATAATAATAATTGCTCATGAAAATTTGATTAAATTCATTTTTTTAAAATAAAAATAAATTCATCACATTTACTGGTATTTTAGCTTTCAATCACATTCTATTTTTATATTCTTTTTAGCTATGCTCTGCTGCTCATAACCATTTTCGTACTTCTCGCGGCAATCTTTGTGACAAGGGTTCTGTCCGAGAAGAAGGATCTCAGAGATAAATGGAGGTGAATTCTTTTCTCGATGGTCCCCTGTACCCTAACAATTTTCTTTCTTGTTTATTTTACACTTCGAGTTACTTTCAGTGGAATCAGATTAGGAGGTTCACTCCGAACTTGTAATGTTAATTTTGTAGCATTTCCCTCTAATGGCATCTGGTACTTGCCATTATTGCATTGGTGATCATGTAAATTTGACATTTCTAACGTAAGAAAATTGATATATTCCCATTCATGCTAGCTGAAGCAAGTGTCGTGGAGGGAAAAGGCTAAATGGGTAGAAAAAGTTAAAAAGGCTCTGAAAGAGAGAGCTGTTATAGACTATTTTGTATTTTAAAAGTATTTTAAAAAAATTTAAATTTTTTTTAATTTTTTTATTATTTTTAAACTAATATATTTTTAGGATTTTCAAATTATTTTGATATGTAAGTGTTAAAAATAATTTTTAAAAATTAAAAAAATATTTAAAAAATAATTATAATTACCCTATCAAGCTTCCTGAATTTTGGTAATAGTTGCTCAGATTCCAAGCCTTTGGTTGTAGAAAAGCTAACCTGTTGTTGCCTTTGTTGTTATTCATATATATAACAGATTACAAGAGTGATTGTTGCATATATACATGTCAATCTAATCATTCTAAATACAGTATGAAATATTACAGATATTATGGAAAGATTATAGGAGAGTATTATGGTTGATAAATAGTGATAGAATTATACGAATCCTATGCTATCAATATCTCTTTCATCCCCCCGCAAGCTCAAGGTGGGAGTGAGCCAATGAAGAGCTTGTCACGATTGGGAACAAACTTGGTAGAGTAGAGTGGTTTAGTGAAGATATCTGCAGTTTGAGCAGAGCCAACAACATGTTCTAACACAAGATCCCTGCTAGCAACACGTTCTCGGACAAAATGGACATCAATTTCAATGTGCTTTGTTCGATGATGAAAAATTAGATTTTTTTGCCATAGTCACAACACTGATATTGTCACATTACAGCTTGGGAGGTGGAAGACAATAGCCAATACTCTGTAGCAAATTCATAAACCACATGAGTTCAGCTGTAGTGGAAGCTAATGCACGATATTCTGCCTCTGTCGTGGAACGAGACACCGTGGAATGCTTCTTGGCACCCCAGGATAACATGTTGTTGCCCATATATATAGCAAAACCAGACGTGGATCGCCGATCATCATGGCAGCCGGCCCAGTCTGCATCACAAAAGCCATGAAGAGCAATTAAAGGAGTGTGAACAAGGTGAAGACCAAGATCAAGAGTGCCCTTTAAATATCGAAATATCCTCTTCACAGCAATGAGATGAGGCTCCCTATGTGCATGCATGTATTGAAAAACACGATGAACATAATAGGAGATGTCCGATCGTGTGAGAGTGAGATATTGCAAGGATCCAACAAGTTGGCGATAAAAAGTTGGATCGGATATCAAGGCACCATCAGTGGCTGTCAATAATGTTCCTGAGGCAAGCGGAGTGGCAACTGGTTTTGCACCAGCTAGACCGAATTTCTATAAAAGGGACACTAGGTACCGTGTCTGAGTGACAATGATAGTTCCCTAGCAACTTGAAGACCAAGGAAGTAGTGAATATCACCAAGATCCTTCATGCTAAACACAGAGGAGAGATGAGAGATAAATGTAGAGATTTGTGAAGGAGAACTCCCAGTAATAAGTATATCATCAACATATATTAAGAGAAGAAGAATATCTGAACCCTGGCGTTGATAGAACAACGACTGATCATAGGGACAACGGAGAAAACCCATCGATTGAATGTAGGTGCTGAATTTCATATACCAAGCACGTGGTGCTTGTTTTAAGCCATACAAGGCTTTATGGAGAAGACAAACATGATGTGGGAGAGTAGGATCCTCATGACCAGGCGGCTGAGCTAAGTACACACGTTCTTGTAAATCACCATGTAGAAACACGTTGTTGACATCTAACTGTCTAATGGTCCAGCCCTGAGATAAACCGATTGTGAGAATGAGCCGAATAGTGCTTGCCTTGACAACCGGGCTAAAGGTTTCATCATAGTCCAGCCCTGGAAGTTGTGTAAAACCTCTGGCCACAAGTCTAGCCTTATACCTGTCAAGTGTGCCATTGGACTTCGTTTTAACTTTAAAGACCCACATACTGCTAACTACATTCATATCTGGTTTGCGAGGAACCAAAGTCCATGTGTTATTGGCATGAAGAGCATCCATTTCAACTTGCATGGCCTGCTTCCATTGAGGATGTTGAAGTGCCTGGCGATATGAAGTGGGCTCTGATGGCTGAGCTGTAAGATCAACAAGAAAACAAACAGGTATATGATATTTAGAAGAAAAGAAGACTTTCAGTTTAAGATTCCTTGTTTGAGTGCGAGTGACCATTTGATGAGTACGCTGTGGAATTCTTGGAGGAACAGACGCATGTGATGAAGAAAGCAATGCTGATGGCAGTGGAGTTGGAGACAGATGGACTGAGCAGACGGGTTCCATCAAGTGTGTAGGCATAACCTCGACAGCATCAATTCCAGCAGACTGGGAACTAGTAGTTGAGTATTGTAGAGCAGTATTCTGAAGAGATCTGGGAAGTGCTTGTAGTTGAAAAAGTTGACTACGAGAGGAATGAGAGGTTGTAACATTCTTGAATAGAAAATGCTGCTCATTAAATCTGACATGTCGGCTAATATAGATGCGGCCTGAATGTGGTTCAAGGCAGCAATATCCTTTATGTTTGGCTGAGTATCCAAGGAATACACATCATATTGATTTGTATTCCAGTTTGGTCCGACCAAAAGGTGAAATCAATGGATAGCAGGAGCAACCAAAGACTCGTAAAGAGTCATATTTTGGTGAGGTACCAAAGGCAAGCTCATGAGGAGACATGTGATCAAGCACTGAAGATGGCAAACGGTTGATTAAGAAGACAATAGTGTTGAAGGCTGTTGTCCAGTAGTTAATTGGAACAGAAGCATGTGCTAGTAGTGTTAAACTTGTCTCGACAATATATCTATGTCTTTGTTCAGCCAAACCATGTTGTTCAGGGGTCCCTGGACAGGAAAGCCTATGAATGATACCATTAGCTGCAAAATGAGTCTGCAATACTGTGTTAACAAATTCACCACCACCATCACTTTGAATAATTTTCACAGAGTTATTGAATTGGTTTTCCATTTGGTGAAGAAATGCAGGGAAAATTGTGATAACATCAGATTTTCAAGCCATAGGGAAAAGCCATATATAATGTGAATATTCATCAACAATGAGTAAATAAAACCGAAAACCATCATAAGAAGAGACTGATGCAGGACCCCAGATATCAGTATGTAGGGTATGCAGAAAAAAAGTTGCATATGTTTGACGAGAATGAAAAGGCAACTTTGAAGATTTGCCCATCATACAACTGCGACAAAACGTTGTCATTTTATTTAAAGATGGTAAGCCTGGAATTTTAGTTGCTAGAAAATTGAGTGAAGACTTTGAGAGCTGCTGCATATTGATAGGATATAGACCATTCGCCATTGAACCTTTAAGTATCACTTGATTTGTCTTAATGTCCTTGAGAAGGAATCTAGGGATTTGTCTTAATGTCTTAAGTGTGGACACAGATTTGGATTATAGGGATACTGCTGCCTTGTCTTCTGCAGAAGTCATTTGACTTTTTAAGTGTGTGAGAGAGTCGTGGTTAATTTGGAGATATCATTGTGTCTAGGAATCTAGAGATGACAGCTATATCCTATTATTTACAATTGCAATTGCATCCGCGGTATGCCAATTTGACCCCACTCAATCTAGCAAAAACAGTAATTGCAAAATTTTAGATATTATTTCCAAATGTATCCCATGAAATCATAGCAAATTATATTATATAAAGAATTACAAGAAATATAGCTTAATTAATCTGATTTTAAATTTATTTTTAAAAATTATTAATTCAAGTTTTATAAATTTAAAAATTATTGAAAGTTTATATGGTTGTTAACTTCAAAACTCGTGAGATTAGTTGAGATATGCCCAAACTGACCTGAATACTCATATATATATATATATATATATATATATAAAGAAGGTTACGGTTTTTTTTTTTTAAAAAATAGATTATGCAATTAGATGAGAAAGAAAATAAGTGAATGTGTAGCATAAATTTTTAAGTAAAAACTTATTATGAATTGTAAAGCTATTTTCAACAAATAAAAAAGTAATGCTTTATTTATTTTTATGCAACTGTATAAAAAATATAAGAAAATAATTAATTTGAACCATATAAAGAAACTCTTTTATTGACTATTTATGAGTTTTTTTTCTTAATATGCAAATTAGATTTATGTATAATTATTCAAAAAGTAACTGTTGATATTAACATAAAAACTTTAATTTTATTTAAAAAATATGGCATAATCATATATTATTTAAATAATTTTTTAATTGTAAAATACAAAAAATGAAATAATAATAAAAAAAGTGTAAGGCCTCAAAAAGGCTAAGCCTAAGTTTTACACCATGTTATTTATCTAAAACAATTGGAAAAACATACTGCAACATATTACCCACTGTAACAATGGAAAATTGGGGTCTAGATAATTTAAACTCTAAAAACCTAAATTTTAGCATTTTTCACCTTAAAACATAACAAGAATCTTAATAATAATAATAATAATAATAATAAAAGAACTTTCTTAACCCCAAAACACTTTCTAATTGGTTGAAAAAACACAAATCAAACCAAAAATAAAATAAAATTAGCCACGATCTATTTTTTAGCATAATTAAAGAATAAAATCACTTTTATTGAACTTTTCTATTCGAGACAATTCATTAACACCTAGATCTATTTTTTATATATATATAATTAGAATGTGGTTGGCCAAAACTATTTCTTTTTTCAATTTTTTTAATTGAGATTCTCTCTTTTCTCTTAGCATTGAGAGATAGAAACATAACAAAAATAAAATTAAAAATTAAATGTAAATATAAAAAAATTGAGCCATGATCTATCTTTTAGCATAATTAAAGAATAAATTACTTTTATTGAACTTTCCTATCCGAGACAATTCATTGACACCTAGATCTTTTATTTTTTATAATTAGAATATGGTCGGTCAAATTCTTTTTTTCATTTATTTTTGCTGAGATTCTCTCTTTTCTCTTAGCATTAGCATTGAGAGATAGAAACATAATAAAAATAAAATTTAAGAATTAAATATAAATATAAAAAATTACATGGACCAAATATAAAAACAATTACAAAATTGAGGGATTATATTGTAAGAACTTGTAAAATTGAGAGACAATATTATAATTTGGGGCGTCTAAATCTTGCACATGGCCCTACGGAAAAAGAAAATACAAAACAACTTTTATTTTTAATTTTATTTTGTAATTTCTAATTATAATTTTAGATACTGAATCATCAAGTCAGACTTTTATAATTTTGAATTTTGATGTGTAGTCTATATTATAATGAGTGCTGTCCAATGTACGTGTGATCTGTTCATCAGAATAATTTCTTTTGATTAGCTTAAATTAACTTTATAAAGCAATTTCTTTCGGTACAATCGAGCTTAAAGGTTTCCCACTACAAGTGGCATTAACGTTGGTCTTATATAATTAATTAATGTTCGTTAAGAGTTTATTTATAATTGTTTTTAAAGTATTTTTTATTTAAAAATATATTAAATTTTTTTTTAATTTTTTAAAATTATTTTTAAAATCAACGCATTAAAATGATTTAAAAATATAAAAAATATATATTAATTTAAAATAAAAAATAAATTTTTTTTTATTTTATTTAAAATATAAAACAACTCAGCTAGTTCATTGTTCATATGAACCAGGCAACCCCTTTTCTTATTTATTTTTTATTTTCAAAGTTTTATGTCCTTTCAGTTGACTTTTTCTCTTATATTAATTTTGAAATTATAATAAAATTATCAAAGACAGTATTGAGATGTTCGGCACAACAAAAAATCAAGTCTAGTCTTAAATTCTTAGCAATTTGTTTGGACGTGAGCAGGAGCCATATCTTTGCTCGTTACTTGATATTAATTTGGATCTATATCATCATCAGTACTTTAATGATAGTTAGTTAATTAGTCCAGCGTCCATTAGCTGTTCCTTCTTCTTTTTTTTTTTTTTTTATTATTTGTTGACTTTCATTCTTTTTCCCCAATTGATCAATATCAAATAAATGATTAGATAGTTGAGGAGATGTACTTCTTTCATTTTTTTTTTTTCATTCTTGAGTTTAAACATGGAAGCAAATTATTAAATTTCTGAATATAGTAAAATTATGTTTAAAAATATGATTGAAATGTAGTTGTTTTTTTAAGTATTTTTTATTTAAAAATATATTAAAATAGTATATTTTTTTATTTTTAAAAAATTATTTTTTATATCAATATATTAATAAAAACCAAAATCTATAAATAAAAAAAAGATGATAGGAAGATGAAGGATTACTTCCTTTCTTTTGGATATATTCAAGCTTTAAATTCTTCAAAGAAAAAATATTTTCACAATTCAATCTGAGAAAAGTCATCATTGTGCACTCATCATGGTATTTTAAGATCAAAGATGATTTACAGGTTTTCGCACCAACTAGAGGCCTCTTGCCATTAAACCTAGACATGAAGAAAACAAGCAACAAGTTGGAGACTTTGAAAGACTCAAGCGTACTAGATATTGAGGTAGACAAGTGCATTGTACTTGATGATTTTATTTATGATGATGAGATAGAAATAGATTGATATTTTTTTAATTAATTTGTAATATTTATTTTAATGATGATTATAATGTTAATTATAGAATAAATAATGATATTAATTGCAATGATGATGTTATTAATTGTATTCTCATTGTAAGCTAAAGGTTGAGCGTAAATAAAACATAAAAGAGGTTTAACAAAAAAAAAATTATTGATTTATGTTATATTAATCCTTTTAATTATAAGTTTATTATCATCATAAATATAAATTTATTCAAGAATTATATTAATATAACACATATTAATAAAAACAAGTTTAGAATTTACAATTTAGCCAAACATGCAAGCTTGAAATTGCATATTAACATGAAGCATTGGTGTTTGGCACTGCGGTTAGAAATTGTTTTTAAAAAATTTTAAATTTTTTTTATTTTAAATTAATATGTTTTTTATATTTTCAGATTATTTTAATGTACTGATATTAAAAATAATTTTTTAAAAATAAAAAAATATTATTTTAATATATTTTAAAATAAAAAATATTTTAAAAAATAACCATTACTACATTTCAAACACTCATTTAGACTTATATATATTTTTAGCCAAGCACATGGGCCAATCCTCTTTAAGCCCAGCACCTGGTCTCTTGTTATATTACCCTTCAATTTTGTTAACAATTTTCATTTATTTGGAATCAAATTAGTTATAAATAAAAATAATTAAAATTAAATATTGTTTTCAGACAAGATTAGTGTTTTATTTTTTATCATAATATTAATAATTACTTTGTGAATTGTTATATATGAATCTAATATGCAACATTTATAGAACAAATATTTGCATGCGAATATTAAATGAGAATAAAATATTTATTTTGTTATTTTTATTGTAAATATTTTACATAATATTTTTGTATTTTTTAGTTTTTTTCTTTTATTATGTATAAATTATTGAGTTATGATTTTTTTTCTATTTTTTATTAAACCTTGCTTTTCATATTGTGATAAGCTTATATTTAAAAAGTAATTATTCTCATAAACATGTTTTTATATATATAAAAAAGAAATAAATGAAGAAGGAAGGGGAGTTTTAATTGAAAAAATATATTTTTTCCGGCCCTCTTTAATTCATATAATTGAGATTTTTATAAATATTTTTTAAATGATTTTTAGTTTTTTATTAAAAAATATACTACTAATAAAAGAACATATATATTTTTATTAAAATTAAAATACATTAATAAGAAAATGAAAATTCATCTAATAAAATATATTTTCTTTGAGAATTTAAATTGTTATTTTTCTTGCAAATATCTATTTTAATTACAGCAAAACTAAATAAAAGTTTATTTTGAAAAACTATCAATAAACCTGTGCAATAACTTTTAATTTCTCAATTAAAAAAATTAAAAAACGCATCCATAATAATATTTAAAAACTCTATCTTCTGCGTAAAGAGGTTGCCCTTAAATAGTTACATGTTTATGTGCTCCAAGTAATAATAAATTTGAAATATTATTTTCGTGCAGGAGTTTCAGGAGTTCATTTTTTCTCTACGGTAATGTCAGCTCCAACGCCGCTAATGCCCGCTCCGCTGGAAATCCGTTGAGCTCCATCGCCACCTCTACCACTGCCTCCTCCGACAAGCAAAGGGCTAATAAGATTTTGGTTGCCGGTTTTGCCCCTCCTTTGTTTTTCAAATTTGCCACCACCCGCGTATTAATTCGGGTACTGAGCAAACCTGGTGGGATGGCGCGTCGGATACGAGTGAATGTTCGAGAAAATATAGAGCAGAAAGTTGCTTGGATTCCAAGCCTTTGGTAAGTTGCAGCTCAGCCATGTGGAGGAGTTCTTGGAGGTTGGTGGACTGCACTAGTGGTGCCAATTGTTGTAAGAAGGTGGAGCGTTGATTCAGGTCAGGTTTAGGACGTATGGGTTGGCGGGGTGGGGAGTTTGAGAGAGGGAACCTGCCTTGGTGAAGCTTTGAGAGGTTGTAGTGGAGGAGGAAGAGGAAGAAGAGGTTTCAGCTTGAGGCCGGGGATTTTTGGCGGGGTTGGTTAGAATGTTGCTGGGGAGGATGTGGTGGCGGTGCTTGTTGTGGTGGGAGGTAGAGGGAGAAAAGGTTGGTTGGGAGTGGTGGGACTAAGATTAGTTTATGTGCATTCATTGGCGGAGGAAACCACAGGAAAAGAGTTGAGGTGGCTTGGATTTTTAGTTTTGGGTGGTGGGTTTTATGGTAGCAAAGAGACAGAGAGCTTGGTTTCTTGGGGAGGGTGTTTTGAAGCCATTGCAGTGGTTGTTAAAGAGTTCTGAATCATGGAAGAGAGGGGGGAGGTTATGGAACTGAGTACTTCGGACGGTGAAACAGTGCAGAGATGCCGGCGAGTGTGTCCTTGACTGGGAGGAGGTGGACGGGACAGGCTCCAAAAAGATCAAACAAATTACAGTGTCATTAATTTCCATCTTTGAGGCGTCGATCATGCAAACTTAATTTAGATGAAGAGGTCTCGCTGTGCAGAATAAAGAGTTGCTGCACTACAACTCTCTCCCTTGCTGTCAATCTTGTGTTTCCTACCCTGGAACTGTATTTAAACTCACCTTCTTCTTCGCAAGGATTACATCTCATCGACTAAAGGGATTTTTATGAGATTTTTTTGTTTCTCTTTTCAGAAACTAACTAGTAAGAAAGGATAGATCATAAAGTACAGTTATAATGACCATCTCCAATCAATGGATCCTTCCACGGCTACTTTTCCTCTGTAAGATTAAGAGGTAAATTAACAAAAATAAAAATAAAAATTTTGAGTAGTATAAATATAATTTTTTTTTATTTATATACGTTTCAATGAAAAAAACTATTTAGAAGAGTTTTTTGTTTTCAATATATTTTATATTAAACTAATTTAATTATTTTTTATATAATATAATCATGTCATTCCAAACGAATATATATCTTTTCATTTACTTTTAACTTTTTTACATAAAAGTGTAGAAATGATATTTCAAAACAAGAATAGATATTTTAGTTATTTATATAGCTTACTTGTTAGAATTGTTAAAACTATAAATAAAAAGTAAAAGTACAGTTTTTTTTTTTTAATTTTAACTATACTTTAACCCTATGTTGGAAATGCTCTAATAACAAAAAAGTACGAGTTACAAATTTTTTTAAAAAAAAATATTACTTTTTAACATAGATGTAATTAAGAATAATAATTTGAACAAAGATATAAGCGAGAATAATAATTTTAACAAAAATAAAAATTTTCATTAAAATAATTAAATCGTAAATTAATCTTAACTCTAAGTACAAACTAGTATCAAATACAAATTCTAAATAATATATTAATTATAAATCTAAAAAACATATCCTAATCAGCAACACTAAAATCAAATGCTAATAAATAACCATAAAAACAATCCCTAATAAAATATAATAAAATCTTTTTTTTTTCGTTTTTATCTTTTGATTTGTTTAGAGTTTATTATCATTTCAATACTTGAAGATAAAATTCAATCAAAACTCCACACTAAATAATAAAATTGAAAAAAAAAAGATAAAAAAAAACTAAAAAACCAAAAAAATTTATTATATTTAGTTAAAATCTGTTTTTGAAGTTATTGATTAGTGTTTGTTCTTTAGACTGGTGATTAATGTTCAAAGTTTGTTATTTTGATTCAGAATTATGGTTTAAAGTTAGGATATTATGTAGGGCTTGTATTTGAGATTAGTTTAGGGTTAAAGTTACTATTAGTTTTCGGTTTCATTTTTTTTTAAGCCATCTTTATTAAAATTATTCTATTTTCTAAATATTTTTTTTTAACATGAGATACTATGTTAATTACTATCCTCCTGCCTTACAAAAATTTTTCCAAGTCTTTTGAGCTTCAATAATAGAGCCTCTCTAAAAGTGGGTGGGACTCAAACAAAACTACAAAAATCGTTTGAGCGACTATGGCCCATCTCTCTATCCTAGTTTCAGAAACCACAACTATTACCAAAATTCAGTCATCTAAGTAAGGATGTTTAAATATTGTTTGACAGTCTAATTATAATTGTTTTTTAAATAATTTTTCATATGAAAATATATATTAATAATTTTTTTATTTTTTAAAATTATTTTTGACACCTAAATATCAAAATAATTTGAAAACCCTAAAAACATATTAATTTAAAATTAATAAAAAATAAAAAAAATTTAAAATTTTTCAAAAACACTTTGCAAAAACAAACAGTCCGTTTACCGGCTTTCTCTTTCAGAGCCTTTTTAACTTTTTCTACCCATTTAGCCTTTTCCCTCCACGACACTTGCTTCAGCTAGCATGAATGGGAATATATCAATTTTCTTACGTTAGAAATGTCAAATTTACATGATCACCAATGCAATAATGGCAGGTACCAGATGCCATTAGAGGGAAATGCTACAAAATTAACATTACAAGTTCGGAGTGAACCTCCTAGTCTGATTCCACTGAAAGTAACTCGAAGTGTAAAATAAACAAGAAAGAAAATTGTTAGGGTACAGGGGACCATCGAGAAAAGAATTCACCTCCATTTATCTCTGAGATCCTTCTTCTCGGACAGAACCCATGTCACAAAGATTGCCGCGAGAAGTACGAAAATGGTTATGAGCAGCAGAGCATAGCTAAAATCCTCTGTAAGAGAATCATAGGTCCTTGAGGGTGCAAGGCGAGTGAAGAAGAGATCCACACCATATGTAAAGACAAGGGTGGCTGACTCCAGCTTGGCAGGCACTGTCACTATGCCTCGGAGCCCCTCCACTTTAAGGGCATGTGTAACATATGACTGCAAGAAGTAAGAAGAATCAGATCAGTTTGTGAACGAACTACATTAAAAACAATGAAATCATCAAATAAAAGCATGCAGTTGTAAAGTAAGAAACAGCTCCATAATGAGACGAGCACGAGTTTCCTGATTCAGCTTGATTTCTGATCTTCTATCATGGGCTGAACTCATGTATCAGGTTAGCTACTGTTTTTGTGTGTGTGCGCCATTGGTCACCAAATCAAAATCTTCAAGGAAAAAAAAACCATTTTGGGTAGAAGATAGCAGGAGGAAAACAAGACAGGATCCAACAATGGATCACTCCAAGCTCTAGATGAAAATATATCATTTTTTTTTTTGCGTACAGACATGATCACTTCCAGGGAAGATAGATCAAGCAGAAATCTGACAGTGTTATCTCGAGGAAATTAAAAATTAATCTGTGAGACAAAGACCGGAGGGGTAAAGGAAGAGAAGAAGATATAAGGCAACTCACTTGAGGAATGATAGGCAATGAATCTGTAAGAGGTAAAATTCCTTCTTCCTTCTCTGATTGTGTGGGGTTAACTGACCGACGAGGGTCAAAGAAACGCTTATCCATTGCCAATACCTGTACAGTATTAAATAACAGTAAATAAAAATAATTGAACCACAAATGTTGTCACAAAACAAAGAGGAAACAACAATGGAACCTCCATTTCTAAACAGATTGTAACCAACCTGATCACCAATTGTCCCGATAAGAAGATGCTTCGAAGTGATACCCTTAGCAGTTGACGTAACTGTTATTGCTTTTACAGAATGGGTGAAATAGTAAGATTGTGACTTTGTTGTGACCTCTGGTCGTGAATATGAAGACATAGGTGAAGTGAGATTGTGCTTTCCAAGAACAAGCTTCCAAACATCTTTGTTGTCCTGAATTTCAATTTGCAAAAGTAAACCTGTTTAGAATAAGAAGAAAAAACAATATTGCATAGATTGTAAATAATGATTACTTACTGCCCGAGACTGGTCATAAATTTCAATAACTGTCATCTCATATCTGTGTGCTCTGAGATTGAAGTAGTGGTAGACAATCCAATTTTCACTAAAAACCTGCAAAAAATGAAAACAAATAAGATAATGCGTATCATTTAAAACATGAAAAGTGGAAGGCAAAACCTACTGCATGGACAGGACCCTGTGAGCCATGATGATTCATTCGATGCAATATACGACCAGTAACAGTATCAACAACATAGACGACCAAATGTGATTCTTCTGGTGTGGCTGATCCAATATCTCCACTGGCTTTAGGTGAGACAGTGGCCACAAAAAGCAAATTTTTTGATATATATTTGTACATCACATCTTGATCAGCAACAACTTTTGCTTGTGTATGAACTGCCTGGAGACAAATGCAGAAGGCTCTCAATTAAACATATCATGGGATAGTGTTAGCAGACCAAGATATCCTATTGAAGTTGTCTCTGAAGTTTCAAATGGAAACTTAGTACAACAAAATTGAATGGTAGAAATTGAGGTTCTGATAAAGAAACAAGAAGAAATGGTCTCTACAGAAACTGTGATTTTTAGACCCTAAAAACGTATCAAGGTTGCCTGAAAAACACAGCTTCTAATTCAAAGCCTGAGAGAACCTTTTTGTTAACGTAATCCCAACATTTTTCCGAGGTTAAATGAAGATCCATTATATTTTGCACAAAACTAGGTTATTTAGCCAAGAAGTCCATATCCTCATAGAACAGCTCTAATGCAATATTTGGAAATGATGCTTGCTTGTCTCATTTAAAAGGTTTTCTGTAATCCCAATCAACCTGAAAGTTAAAGACTAACCAGCAAAAGCTGTTAATAAATTGTAAAGTGAATAAATCTTTGAAGACAGAAAGAAATGGTAATCATAAAAAATTGACCAAAAACTAAACACTACCTCATTTGAATTTCTTGTTATGGTTGTAATGATCTTTTCCGATTCTGAGGGGAAAACAATGGACCATACTTCTCTGGTACCAAAACAATAGTTGTTTGCAACTTCACCATCACAATTGCTCTTCAATCCATGTCCCTTAATAACACCATTATCAGCTTCTACCGAGTACCAATAAATGTTTGAAAACTCAAGTTGAAAAATGGCAACAGCCTCAGGTGCTCTTGGGTACAAATGTGCCTGTCCACTAGTATCTATTAGTAGATGCAGACGTTGTTCTGTTGAATCTGTGAACGGGAGTGGAATGACTTGTGCAACAGAATGATCAAGACCAAAGGACTTCAGCTCCTTCCCAGTGTAGGTATCAACAAAGGAAAATATTCCTGGTGCATCAGAACTTGGTTTGCATCTGCCAACTACCAGAACAGATGGATTTTCATTCATAGCATGATGATGAGGAACCTGCCACTGATATACATTAATCCCAGTTGGATTTTCACATGCTTCTGATTGCCGTAGAGAGTTCAATAAGAGAGACCAGACAATTCGTCCATCTCCAGTGTGCAAGGCAAAAAGTTTCCCAGATTTAGTGAGAACAATGAGCAGCTTTCGGAATCCATTATGGTCCCTGGTCATTTTACTTTTCTCAGAGCTTCTCAACCTCATGTCTTGTATGGCTGCTACATCCTCAGCACTTGCAAGCATCAATGTACCCTTAACCTTCAGCATGTGTCCCTTGGAACAACAAAATATCATGTGTCAAGATCACAGTCTGTGAAGTCTATGAGATGAATCTTCAAACAAAGGAGTGAATATGATAGCAAACAATGATTGCCTATGCAACCAGAACAAAAGCAATCTAACAATTATTCAGATCCCTCACTCTACTACTAAATAAAGAAGTTTAAAAATGATGGAGATTGATGGAGGAGAAAAAAGTAAGGAATTTCGATTAATATAACCAGAATCTATTTCAAGCCTTGAAAGAGTGATTTTTGGCAAAATTTATCTTCAGTAAGCCAGTTAAACTTGTGAGAAATAATCAGATCATACTTTAAGCCATTCGAAGAGGTTCTGCTCCACTTTGGCCACAGATACACCTTTCTTTTCTACAGGAAGTTCTGATGTTGTAACTCCTATTATTGATGCAAGGCCATCCTCTCTACTCCAGACAATCGCACCTTGTTGTAACAGCAACAATGAATGATCTTCCATCACAATCAAAGCCCTAAATCCATGAGATTTATCAGTCCTGACATAATTGTTCATGAAAACCTTATGGACAAATCCTCTTTGCTGGTTCAGCTTGACTCTCTCTTTTAGCAAATCACTATTCCAGTCATGACCTTGCTTCACATTGAGGTGAATGTCATTGTCTCCATGCTGAACCAATGCAAATGCTTGTCGGTCCTCTGAGAATGAAAGAGCATCACTAATAACTGTTGCATGATTGATTTTGTCAACCACCTCCAACTGACCTTCCCTTGACACACTAATAAATGTTGTAGCTGTATTGGTTTTCACAGCAAACAAACCAGTAAGTTTTGAAGGTAATATCACTGCCATCCCTGAGAAATCCTTAACTAGATCTGATACATATGTTTTCTGAAAGCTGATTTCTCCCTTCTGAAAACTTATTGTTAACAAAGTTGACCTTGCAGCATCCAGCACCACAAGTTTGGCTTTTGAAACTAAAGAAACTTCCCCTGAAAAGCCACCATCAAAGGCTGCACTGTCATGCTTTATGAGTTCTCCATTCTTAGCATTGATTTGGTATACATCAAACTGTGAAAAACCAACAAATCCCACCACATATACTGTATTGCTGTCATGGTGCTGAATTACTTCCTGAACCTCAAAACTGCAACCAAGGGGATCACAATAGCATCAATTGCATGGTGTGGGTTAGATTGAGAAAACAACATGTGGAACTTAAAACATCAAATTGGACAGACCTTTCAGCAGGAAAATCCACCTTCCAAACAATTTCACCATGCATGCTTGAAATAGCATGGAGACTTCCTTTACCAAAAACAAGGATTGTGTTGTCCTTGTCAACTTTCGTGCTTGTCTGCAGATCAGAAACTTCATTAACAACAGATTCTTTTGAAAATCCTGAAATGCATAACATATGAGGGCAGGTTTGCAAGAATGATAGGAGATTAGGGAAGATATTGTGTTATGAATTGCGACTACAACATAGCACAAGATAACACTTCAATTGAGGAACTAAACTATCATCCATTGGATGGCATTTTCTGATTTCACAATGACCTGAGATATATGAAGATAAGAGGAATAAAAAAGATTATATTTTGCAGGAAGACAGCACAGATTTCTTAATTAACTATTGAATTAGAAACCATAGCAGTACAGGAGAAAGTATAGAAGATTAAGTTAGACAATAAAATAATGTTCATTAAAAGCTTAAAAAAATACAACATGTTATCACTAACCGAAACGAACAAGAATGATTTTGAGTCGCTTGGTCCCTGAAGAAAAGATTCCCACCACATCTGACCATCAGGAAGGTTCCATGCTCTTAGAATGCTTCCTTCTGATGAAAGGGTAATAAGATCTGAAAGATTGATATAGAAGATTAGTAAAACAACATAACTGCAATAACTGAATTTCATGCCTTGTAGCAGAAAACCAAATAGCAAAAAGTATCTACATGCAATAAAAATAAAAGGAGCAACGCTCAATAAATGACACAACTGCAAAGTGGTTTTTCAATACATTATAAATTAGGTGGATAATACAAATCACTGTTACGTATACCCATTGTTTTTGTTTCTCTCAAGTCCTTTACTCAACATAAAAATTGAAGCAGTCTTAACAATTCTTTCCTTTAGTAAGACACACGATGACAAAGCGAGTGGTTAAAGCAACCTCACATAGTATTTAGGGGGGGGGGGGGGGGGAAGATGCTAAATGTTTGCTGAAAAACATAAACAAGCAAACCTACTAATAAATCGGCAAAAACATGTAATGGAAATATCACTTCCACAGCAGCAAGAACAAATACCACATAACAGCAATAAGATAATTACATTTTCCCATGGCAATATCGATTCCATCAATAGCATCATTGGTCCCAAGAACATGCCTCCAAACTGCACAAAACAAATCCTTTCAAATAACAAATAGGAAACAAAGAAAAAAAAAACACTTCTGCAGTGTAATTCAACATGAAAGACTGAATGGTAAAATCCATTAAAAAAACTTACAAATCTCGCCGTGACGGAGATCAAGAGAAGCAATAACATTCTCTTCAGTAGAAACAAGAACACGCTTTCGACCAGTTTTTTGTGTTTGGAAAACTGCGTGCTTCACTTTCCCTATGTACTTTTGATGCCTAAACACAATTCAATCAAACTGAATATTGATTCAAAAAAATAAATTCTAACAACCTAACAACATTATTAATTAACAAGTTATAGTATGAGAAGAAGAAAATTGAAGTAAATAAAATACGCAATCAGCTCAGTTCGGACCGAGTGAATAGGAAGTTTATACAAGTTTTACTAAATTGAAGCGATTTAATGGAAAGCCAAATGGAGCTTACCAGTCCACGAGGCCGGCTTGATCTTCATAAAGAGAAAAGGTAGGGACTGTAATTGATAGGATACATAAAAAGATAAGCAGAGACCTAATCGCCATGGCCATGGCGAAATTAAGAGAAGCGATATGTTTTTCTCTCCGCTTCTTTTTATTCTAGTGGAAGAGCGAGAGACAGATCTGAGGAGAAGCCGAGGTTTTTCGGTTTTGTAAGGTAGTGTTAGAGCTCCTAATAAAAGTGTTTATATTTTTTTATTTAAAAATATATTAAAATAATTAAATTTTTTATTTTTTTTAAATTTAGTTTTTATATTAACATATTAAAATAATAAAAAAATACTTAAAATTAATTTAAAAAAAAATAAAAATCTTTTAGAAAGCATAAGAACATAGTTTGTATTATAATATTATAGTAGTGTTTTTTAAAATGCTTTTTATTTATTGAAATAATATTTTGTTTATTTTTTAAAATTTATTTTTAATATTAATATGTAAAAACAAAGGAACAAAACAAATGGCACTGAAAAGCATGATGAATAACGAATTAGTCTACTGGATTGTAAAAGTAGTTATGGCCTTTATTGGTCCCTGTACTATTAAGAAATATTTAATCAAGTACCTCTACTCATAAAAGTTGTTGATTGATCCCTATTATGCCATTAATGTGTTTAATGTCTCCGTTTTTTTTTTTTGCCTAGATGTTTAACACGAAACGTTTTTTTCAATGTTTGATGAGTGATAGCATAAAAACTATGATCATGATGGTCATGGTTAGTGACCAATGTAAGCCCCTCCCTCCATTCATTTTTATTTTGGATAGTTGACATCACACAACTCTATGTTGGTGTAAAAATATCAATAAAAAACAATATCATTGATTTTGTTCTAATTAATATTTTTTATTGGAATATTAAATTTTGATTTCAAAGTATTTCTAAAGTTGGTGTAAAAACATCAAATAAAAAACAATGTTGTCGATTATGTTCTAATTAGCATTTTGTTTTTTTTATTGAAATATTAATATTTCTTTTATTTTGAAGCATTTCTAATTCCAATTCCAATTTCATTCTAAAAATAAATTAATTTTAAATTATATAATATCAATGCAATATCAAACATTATTTCTATCATTGACATTAAAATAAGAATTAAGATTAAGAAAATAATTTATAATTCATATTGAGATATTCCATATAAATAAAAGATTACTGGTTTTTCTTCGTTTTATGCTAAGAGAAGAACTTGCACCAAATGTCATTAAGATTAAGAAAACAATCTTTGATCATTTGACACAGGAAAGGAGATTTGGGACTACTTTAGACACATCTATTCCCAGAACAATTCGGCTAAAAAATTTTGAGTCGAAATGGGTATTGCCAATTACAAATAAGGTAATCTCTCAATTAAACAATTATATGCTGGATTTCTAAACCTATAGAGTGAATATACTGGCATAATTTACTCTAAAATATCGAAGGAGAGTTTAGAAGCACTATACCTTGTTTATGCTGAGAGCCAGAGGGACCAGTTCTTGATGAAGCTCCGGCTAGAATTTGAGGCCGTGAGAGCTAGCTTGATCAACCAAAGTCCAGTACCCACTTTGGATGAATGTTTGGGGGAATTGTTACGGGAAGAACAACGACTCGCCACTCAACACGAGTTGACTCAGGACACTGTCACAGAGATGAATGTGGCTTACATGGCTCCAGGAAGGGGACGATAGAGGGGTGTGCGTGTGCAGTGTTTTAATTGCAAAGAATTAGGACACATTGCTAGAAATTGTAGCAAGAAATTCTGTAATTATTGTAAGAAAGAGGGGCATGTAATCAAGGAATGTCGTCTGCAACCATAAAATCGATAAGGGTTTACTATGCAGTCAAAATTAGGGGCTACTTCTATGGCTGCCGCAGCCGTGTCCTCACCGTCGACCCCAGAATCTTCATCGTTGGTGAGCTCTTCGTCGAGCACTCTCACTCCCGAGATGGTGCAGCAGATGATAATATCTGCCTTCTCTACACTCGGGATTTTTGGTAAGAAAAATAAACTTAACTTTCCCTTGGATTCGGCACATAATAAACAATGGTTAATAGATTCAGCAGCGTTGAATCACATGACCATCAATGAAAATGGGTTGTATAATGTGCGAAAATACATGAGTAATCAGCATATACAGGTAGCAAATGGTGATAATCTGCCAATTTTGTTGATTGGTAATTTGGGGTCTTATTTCAATAATATTTTTGTGTCATCAAAATTATCAACAAGTGTACTCTCTGTTGGTCAAATGGTAGAAAATAACTGTGAAATTCACTTTAATCGTCATGGTTGTTGTGTGCAGGATCAAGTGTCGGGGAAGGTGATCATGAAGGGGCTTAAAGTGGGACGGTTATTTCCAATACAATTTTCTATTTCTAGTATTAATTGTTGTGCTTATTCTACTATCATTAATAATCCTCATTTTTGGCATAAGAAATTGAGGCATCCCAATTCTAATGTTTTGACTCATCTTATGAAACATGGATATTTGGGGAATAAAAATTCTTTTTCAACAGAATTTTTGGATTGTAGTTCTTGCAAATTGGGTAAAAGCAAGGCATTATCATTTCCTTCACATGGTAGTTGTGCTTCTAAATGTTTTGAAATTATTCATACTGATGTATGGGACATAAGCCTTGTTATCTCTCATGCTCAGTATAAATATTTTATCACGTTTATTGATGATTTCAGTCGTTTCACTTGGATATATTTTCTCCGATTTAAGGCTGATGTATTCTCAACATTTCAGGCTTTCGTTGTATTTGTTGAAAATCAATTTTCTGCTCATATTAAAATACTTTGTTCTGACTCCGAGGGGGAATATGTGTCCAAAGAATTTCAGGAATATTTCAAAAACAAAGGGATTCTCTCTCAAAGATCTTGTCCTTACACTCCTAAACAAAATGGAGTTGCTGAGCGTAAGAATCGTCATCTTTTAGATGTTGTTCGCAACTTATTAATTGATTCTTCGGTACCTACTCGATTTTGGGTAGAAGCTTTGTCAACAACTGTTCATCTAATTAATTGTTTGCCTTCTCAAGTTCTAAACTTTGCATCTCCATACTCTATTTTATTTGGTGTTATTCCTGAGTATGATTCTCTCCATGTTTTTGGGTGTGTTTGTTTTGTTCACTTACCATCTATTGAACGTAATAAACTTTTAACCCAAGTTGCTCGTTGTGCTTTTCTAGGATACAGTAATTCTCATAAAGGGTTTGTGTGTTATGATGCAAATGCTCATAAAATTCGTATCTCTCGAAATGTGATTTTCTTTGAAAATCAGAATTTTTTCCCTTATTGTCCCTCTACAGAATCCACTCATATCCAGCTTCCCACATTTGATGATGATAGTCCATCTTAAATCTGTAAACGTTTTAAGCCAGGGATTGTATATCAAAGACGTCATCCACCATCCACTTTGCCCCTTCCGGACACGGAACCGACATCTAATCATTCCCCTCAATTAAGACGATCAACTCGAGTTTCACGTGCCCCAAACAGGTATGGATACTTAACAACTACTATTGATAGTACTTTTGTGCCTAAGACTTATGCCCAGGCTTCTACTCAAGACTGTTGGCAACAAGCCATGAAAGAGGAACTTCAGGCTCTTCAGGATAATCACACATGGGATATTGTTTCTTGTCCTACCGGAATTAAACCTATTGGCTGCAAATGGGTATACACTATTAAATTCCAACCTGATGGATCTGTGGAATGATATAAAGCACGGTTGGTGGCTCTTGGAAATTGTCAGTAGGGGTGAGCATTTTCGGTTCGGTCCGGTTTTGGGCCAAAATAAACAACCAAACCGATTTTTTTTTCAATTTTTTGAACCGAACCGAACCAAAAACCGGTTCGAACCGACCATGTTCGGTTCAGTTCGGGTTTTTTCCCTTCCAAACCCATTTCAACCGAAAATTATTTCTGGTTTTTTTCATTGATCAAATTTTTTCAAGGATTTTATTTTCGTTTTATTTCTAATTTCACAGATCTGTGCTTTCTATGCTTATTTTCTGAGAAATCTTGATTTTCTCAACAAGTATGACACTTTTTTGAACTGGTTGGGCATCCATGATCTCCAAAAAATTCAATCCCGATTTTCTTTTTGTAGATCTTTGCCCAAGAATTAAACCTTGCAAAAAGATACACAAAACAAAAGGAAAGAACACAAGTCATTTAACTGGAGGAAAAAAAAACAAAGAAAAAAATCAAAAGATATCTGTTATTAAAATGTAAAATCATCAGAACAATATTATTTAAACAAGAGAAAACAAATCAAAGAGGAAGAGCCAAACCCTTTCACGCTAATTAAAAAAATCTCCCTTTTTTCCTCTCCAATCTTCCCTTCACTTTGTTTTGGAGCCGCCGCCACACACCTGCAAAGAAAAAACCCTAAACTCGCTCTCAATGGCGACTGATCCAACTCTGTTGCACCAACTCAGTCTCCTTCTCCAATCAAAGAGGAGAGATGCAAAGAGAAAGGGAATGGAGAGATACATAGAGAAAGGGAGGGGGGGAGACACAGAGAGAGGGAGGGGAGAGAATGAGAGATGCATAGAGAATAAGGGGAGGGGCGGCTAGAGAATGCAGAGAGAAAAGTTTAACTTTAGGTTTAGGGTTAGAAAAAGCATCCTATTTATAGGTGTTTTTTTTAAGTGCTGGTTTGGTTGAACCGGTTCGGTTCGGTTCAATCGGTTTCAAACTTTGAAAACCGAAACCGAACCGAACCGGAATTTTTTTGTGATTTTTTAATCGGTTAATTCGGTTTTTTTTTTTCGGTTCGGTTTTTTCGGTTTTTTTTTTCCGGTTTTCTCGGTTTATCGGTTTTTTTGCTCACCCCTAATTGTCAGGCATATGGTATTAATTATGAGGAGACATTTGCACCCGTGGCTAAAATGACTACCATAAAAATCATTATGGCAATTGCTACTTCCAAAAGATGGCCACTTCGTCAAATGGATGTAAAAAATGCATTTTTTTCATGGAGACCTGAAAGATAATATTTATATGACTCCTCCTGCTGGTATGTTTACTCACCCATCTGATAAAGTCTGCTGGTTGAAACGGTCCCTGTATGGTCTAAAGCTGGCACCCCAGGCATGGTTTGAAAAATTTCGCGCTACTCTTCTGAAACTTAAATTTATTCAGAGCCAATATGATTCCTCTCTGTTTCTTCAGCAAACTACTACTGGTATTGTTGCTCTTCTGGTATATGTGGATGATATTATCATTACAGGAACCGACATTCCACTCATTGAGGATTTACAACGTTCTCTTAACAGTGAATTTCATATGAAGGATTTGGGACACCTTCACTATTTCCTTGGTCTACAGGTGCACTCTATGTTCAATGGGATTTCTCTACATTAACACAAATACACCCAAGAAATTCTTCTCTTGGGCAGTCTTGAATCAGGGAATAGCATTCTTACACCCCTCGAGATTAATTTAAAACTTTGTCAGAATGATGGTGACATGTTACCTGATCCCTCCATATACAGGCAATTGGTGGGAAATTTGAATTATCTAACCATTACTTGGCCAGATATCTCTTTTGCAGTACAACAAGTCAGTCAGTTTTTACAGGCTCCTCGTCAACCTCATTTAGCTGCTGTCCGAAGAATTCTTCGCTATCTTAAAGGCACATTTGGGCGAGGATTATTTTTTCCTGCTGATAATTCATTACAATTAACAGGTTATAGTGATGCAGATTGGGCAGGGTGCATGGATACACGTCGATCTGTTACTAGGTGGTGTATGTTTCTTGGAAATGCTTTAATTTCATGGAAAAGCAAAACGTAAGACCGAATCTCAAAATCTTCCACAGAATCTGAGTATCGAGCTATGTCCTCCACATGTTCTGAAATTGTGTGGCTACAGGGTTTGCTACGTGAACTTGGTTTTCCTCAGCACACTCCTACACCTCTTCATGCTGATAACACAAGTGCTATTTAGATTGCTACTAATCCTGTGTTTTATGAACGCACCAAACATATTGAAGTTGATTGTCACTACATTTGTGAAGCTCTTGATCATAATATTCTTACACTACCTCATATTTCCACCGAGCATCAGACAATTGATGTCTTTATGAAGGCCTTGTCTCGACCTCGACATCAACTCATGATTGACAAATTGATGCTTCTTGATCGGCCAACATCAATTTGAGGGGGGATGTCAGTGTATATTATGGCAAGAATATTAACAATATATGGCAACCAAATTGTAACAGAATATCTTGTATTTATTGTATTTATTATAGACTACAAATCAAGAATTAGAGACAGTAAATTAGGGATTATTACATGTATTTAGAGGACTGAGTTCTTCCTTCCGAAATCAATCAAAGAGAGAACAATTTTACATTGAAATTTGATATTTGTGACAAAAATGAATAATCTGTATATTTTCTGGCCTCCTTCCACTATTACAAGTATGAAAATGATAAAATATACTAACAGAATGAAGCTTGTTTTTGGCAAATTTGTCACTAAATTTGTCACTAAATTTGTCACTATCAGGGGTTTATTACTTTTAGTCGGATGATAGTGATACAGACCGAAAGCATTGCCCTCCATAAAGATAATCAATAAAGGCCAGAAACATTTTCAAGCACATCTTCAGAGAAGATATATCCTTCTTTCTTCCAGCCTTGTCTTATTTCTTCTTCTTTTTTCCCTGGAAAAAATGTGACTCATTCTCCATCCAACAATTCGCTACTAATACTGGGCTTTGGCTCCAATAATTAACTCCACTTGTCTGCTTCTGCAGGTTTGCACATTTATTGAGCAAGTTGTGGAAGATGAAAGCCAAATGGAAGGCTTATCGGAGGACTGCTCAGGCGTCATGGCCTGGCATCTACAGCTTCAATTTCACATTCCAGGGAGTATATCACCTCCGATTGGTTAGCAAGCCTCAGCTGGAATCCGTCTCCTGCTTACTAATAACCTACAGGGAGCATTTCTTTGATTTAACTTATGCTGCCTGACATTTCAAGTGCTCTGCAAAAAAGGATGGAACATATTCTGTCTAACGAGATGCACGCACCTTTTACCTTTGAAACAAAATGTATCATGTAACATTTGAGCTAGTGAATTATGCCTTCATGATTTCTTTCTCGTTCTCTTTTCTATCTTTCTGCCACTGACATTTTCTGATAATTACCAGAATCAAACTGGTTAGGGACGGATGGTTGAAAGTGTAAACCAACCTCGAGTTCAAGCATAGCCCCAACATTTTACATGCTTCTCCTTGAATTTTCTTTTCTTTATATGCAGCAACATGCCATTGATGCAACGAGCAGAAGTACTCTGCCTTGAATATCATTTAAGAGAGCGATCACGTAAGTTATGAACACAAAAGTCAAGGGCTAGTGCAACCTTTCACACTCCAAAGGATGGAAGGTGCTCCGGAAGCAACTTCGGAAAATGTGGTTGTAAAGTAAAAACTTCGAATTTGCTTGCGAGATTAAGAATTTCATAGCCGTTGTGATTAGACCAAGTGACTTCTGTAGGTAAATTGATTGTTTCAAGAACCTTTAAATAATATATAAGAGACGGCTTGTTAACAAAATGTCGATATGTCCGAGTGGTTAAGGAGACAGACTCGAAATCTGTTGGGCTTTGCCTGCGCAGGTTCGAATCCTGCTGTCGACGTCTCTTTTATTTTACCTAGCTATGACGAACTACTGGTCGTTTGGATTTCTTATAATTTTGCTTCTCGCAAGCTATTCCAGGAATATGTTCCTTTCTTTGTCTCTAAAAATGATACATTCCTCCACGATATTGACACGCCTCTTCTTTTATTACATTTTTCATTCGTTTGGAATATCATTCTAAATAGTTTTTTACTTAATTTGTTTTATTTACAAATAATTTTTTATATTTTTAAATCGATATATTTATTTCAAAAATAATTTTTAAAAAATAAAAAATATATATTCTTTTAATTTATTTTCAAATTAAAAACATTTTAAAAAACATCTACTATTATACTCACAAACACCATATAACACTACAATAATATATATTATTTGCATCCTTTTTCTTTTTGAGTTTGAAAGAAATACCGCAGAACAACATAAAAAGGTGCTAAAACTCGCTTCACATATCTGTTTCCTGCAAAATAGAATGAGTGCTCCTCACTTCATTCCCATCTCTTCTTCCTCTAAAGAAATAAACTTTCTTCACAACTCCAAGCTATATATCTACCTTTCTCTTTAATTTCCACATCTGATCAGACATTAGTAGAGCTAGTGATATGGTGCCTAACTTGGACCTAATCCTCCTTGCATTCCTCTATGGCTGTTTCATTGCTTGTGTGGTCGGAGCTATCATCTTCGCAATCTTGAATGCCCTCTTACTTGCGTTCTCTCTCACACTCTTCTCCATTGCCATAATCGATCTTCAAGATTTGTTCTCTTTTGTTTCTCGGTTCGCTGTGCCTCTGAAGGAAAATCTTAAGCTAGGGTTTGCTCTACTCGTCTGCACGGCCATGTATTATGCCGTCGGAGCCATGTTGGCTTCGAAACCTTTATTTGAACGCATGGTTTCTGAGTTCAAAGTGAAGGCTAGGCATGTTTTGAGCCATTTAGAAGTTTTAGCTACCTCTTGTTGAGACTTGAAGAATATCATGAAGCTTTTCAAGTCATCTGATCGATCATGTTCTGATATGGTCGGAACTGCTCGCCGGCGCAATGCGGAGAATGAGTAGCTAGCTATATATCAGTTCTGTATGTTTCTTGATTCCTCCATGGCAGTAGGAATTAATTCCCTTCTTTCATGCTGTGCTTAGTGATCAGACATTTTTCTACTTGGAAAATAACGAAATCCGAATCATCAGTGATTTTCTTTTCTTGTTCAAGACAATATATAATGATGAAATCCAGAGACACATGCCATGTCTTTAAGTTTATTGAATTTGGCCAGAATTAGATGGTTTTCTTCTTACTTATGCTTTGGTAATCATGTTTTTAGATGCTTAGACATTTTTTTTCCTTGCTGAGAATATATTTTAGATAGGTGATATATGAAAAATTAAAAAGAGTGCAGAGCTGTGTTTGATATATTTCAGATGTTTAGACCCTATTCCAAAAAACTTTTATAAATTGCCAAAAAACCTTTGCTACTATAAATATGATGAATTTTTCCCATTATATGTCACTGTGAAAATCAAATTCCTTTTATATATATACAATTTATAATGAAAAATATTGATATAAATTTTGTCAAAAAATCAGTTGCTAAATTAGATCTCAAGAATAATGATTATTTAACCATCAACAATCTGATATTATATTAAAAAATTAATTTAATTAAAAAATTTGAATTATTAAATAAAATATGTAGAATAATTTTATATTAAGTTAATTAATCATAAACTTTGTGAAAATCAATGAATCATAATTAAATTATTAAACATCAATTATGTGAACAGATCATAACATGAATACTTGCACCACATAAATGTTAGAGAATAATATAAATTATATAAATCGTAAGATCTATGTTCATTTGAGCTTAATGCATAGCTAAATTTAAGGATGTTGGGTTTGGTAGTTTGCCAGATCTATATATATTTGGGCTTAATGAGTAACTAAAATCAAGAATGTTGAGTTTCACAGCTCGTTAGACCCATGATGTTAAGTCTGGCAACCTACTAGACTCTTGTGTACTTAAGCTCAACATATAACTGAATCTAGGAACGTTAAATTTGATAGCTCGTAAAATCCATATACGCTTGGGCTCAACATATAAATGAAACAAAAAATATTGGACATGATAACATGCTGTAACTATGTCACCCAGGCCTCGTATTTTGCCAAACATTTAAATGTTGGGCATGGCCATAACCCCCACCCTCTTATCATTTCGATTATCACTCCATGGCCTTTTAAATATGGATTTAGGTTAAAAATTTAATTTTAAAAATATGCTATCCATGGAAAACTACTATGAATCCTTCCACAACAGATTAAGCTTTTGTGACGTTAAGTGCCTGCTCATTTGATCTAACAGAAGAAGCTGTGTGTTCTTCAATCTAAGAGATATTTTTTAAATTATCGCAAAGGTAGGCATGAGCTGATGTTGGAGAATACTTTTTGTGGTTGAGAAAGCCATGCAGCCTCCTCAGGTAGATATGCATTCCATGAATTCTGTCCTGTTCCTCATAAATCTTGAGATTACTGTTGATTTGTTATGCATAATTTTTATTTAGAATTTTATGTTTTGTCATTTAACAAGGAATTAACATCTAGGTTTCTTAGCTTGACGACTACATAAGAGAGATTCTGTTGTTCTAAGGTTATAAATAAACTTGTTATTGATTGACAGCTGATAGCTCTTTCCTTCTTGTAGCCATCCTTTCCTTTTCTTTCCTCCGGGGATGCAGGCAAAGCTACAAGATCATTAAATAAAATATACAGAATATGGATCTTTTGCATTCGATTTGTGCCCGTTTCTGCTGCTCCAGGGGTCACGAGGGATTACAGGTGTGTTGTGTTTTGAAATGTTGTTTTTGTTGTTTTGAAATTATTTTTTACTTAAAAATGTATTAAAATAATTTTTTTTTGATATCACCATATTAAATTAAATGATTTAAAAATATTTTAAAAAATAAATTTATAATTTTTAAAAATAAATTTAAAATACAAAAAACAAACGTGCCTAAAAAATTAATATCACAGCACTCACAAGTTTGTAGGTCAATATACGAAAGTTTCATTGTTGGTTGCTGCATTAAATAGACAAGAAACGACTGGATCTTATTTTCAACATACAAAAGAAGATATTAGGTCAAAAGATTTTTCGTCATTATCAATTTTTATGTGTGATTTCAGTGCTTTATTAATTTAATTTAAAATTAATTTTTTTAAAAAAACTATATTTAATAAAAAACAATAAATAAAAAACTCAAAATAACCCATATTATTTTTAAAATTAGTAAAACATCCTATAAAAAAAATATAAAAAATAATAGAATTGAATCTCCAATTAAATCACAGATTGAAAAATGAATTTTAAAAATAAAAAAAGACAAATAAACTTAGATAAATTTTTTAAATTTAAGTTAATTTTTTAAATTTACAATTCATTAAATATCTAGACTCAATCAAGAAGTCTAAGTCCTTTTTTTTTTTTTGTTTTCGGATAACTTGGCATGGTTTGAACTTCTAAGCTTCTAATTACTAACAGATGAACTTAGACCTTGGTTGTGGTTCATCAAGTAATTAATCTAAAGAAGCAATCATATCTGTGTATCCAACATCTTATATGTATTGAAGAAAATCTGTCCAGTTACATTACAATACAATGAGAAAACAAAACAAATTATTCACACTTTTCCTGATTTCTCAGATATTATTTACAAAAATGTTTCACCAGTAGTCCTTACATGAGCAAGAACCATTTTTGAAATGGTGGAAACGATTTCTATCTCTTGCAATAATTTCTCTATTGAAGATCTTTGATATTACTTTGGTGGCAGAATGACAATTTCCACACACGCGAAGATTCTTCATTATTCTGATTGTTGTCCCTGGCTTTGTACTGATCAAACCAAAGGCAATGGCCAACTTTTCACTGTGATGACTCAAGACCCCTTCTTTCCACTCCTCATCCATGTCATAAAGCACCTCTGACGTATCTGGTACAAAACCAGCTTTCTCCAAACGCATATCAATTTCATCCAACATCTTGTAGATTTCATTGCTCTGGGGATGCACCTTGTCACCAACAAGAAACTCATGCACCACACTATCTACTTCAATAGAGCTACAACCAGGAACTTTCTTCATCCTGTTATCATTTAGCCTGGTTCTTATTTTTGCTACATCCTCCCATCTACCAGCTCCTGCGTATATGTTTGACAAGAGCACATAAGCGCTTGGGTTTTCAGGTTCTAGTTCAAAAAGATGCGTGGCAACAGATTCAGCCAACTCAATGCGTCTATGAATTCTACAAGCTCCAAGCAGAGAGCACCAAATGGCCCCATCTGGTTTCATTTCCATATTCTTCATCAAGGTTTCCGCTTCATCAAACAACCCGGCTCGACCATAAAGATCTATCATGCATCCATAGTGTGGCAATTTCGGAGAAACCTTGTAATCTTGGATCATTGAACTGAAATATCTGCGTCCAAGACTTAGCAAACCAGCATGCTTACAAGCTGTTAACACGCCAACAAAAGTGATGTCATCTGGTACAAACCCCTCACTAGTCATTCTTGAGAAAAGCCCAAGAGCCGTATCTGTGTGCCCGTGCATGGCAAACCCAGATATCATTGCATTCCAAGTTGCCAAGCTTTTAGAATTCATGCAATCAAAGATTCGTTTAGCTACCGCTAAATCACCACATTTTGCATACATGTCAATGAGGCTTGTCCAAAGGGCAACAGTATTTTTCATACTCTTCATGTTCTTGTCGACATAAGCATGAACCCATTTGCCAAGATCAAGCGCACCCAAGTTAGCACAAGCCGGAAGAATGCTCAAGAAAGTGACATCATTAGGATCTATATTCGACTGCATCATTCGCCTAAATAGCCCCAAGGCTTCCTTATAACAGCTCATATGAGTATAGCCACCAATCATAACATTCCATGAGACCACATTCTTATCCTGTATTTTCTCAAATAGATTGCTGGCTTCTTCCAAATCTCCACATTTAACATACATGTCAATAAGTCCGTTTACAAGCCTCAGATTTGATCCAAGTCCACGATCTTCAATCCAAGACCGAACCCAATTGCCCAGTTGAAGAGAAGATCCTGATTGAGCGCATGCCGAAAGGACACTAAGCATTGTGCTCACATTAGGTGTAACCTTTGCTCGACGCATCTCTTCAAAGAATGCCATTGCCTCTTCGACTCGACCACTCTGAGCATACCCAGAAATTATAGCATTCCACGACACAACATCTCTCACAGGAATTTCATCAAACAACTCTCGAGCTTCATCCAAAAAACCCTTCGAAGCATACCCAGTAATCAAAGCAGTAAAAGAAACAGCATCTCTCATAGAACTTTTATCAAACACCAATCTTGCATTAACCAATTCACCATTTTGAGCATACATGTTGATCAACGAAGTATGTACAAAGGCATTATGTTCAAGTCCAAGCTTCAAAACATGTGCATGGACCTGTTTCCCTTCATGGGCACCTCTAATTTTGGTGCATGCCTTGAAAATAGAAGGAAAGGTGTACTCATTCGGCTCTGTACCAGAACTAATCATACGAACATAGTATTCTAAAGCTAAAAAAGGGGATTCGCTCGATGAGAGACCCCTGATCATATGATTCCAAATCACATGATTGGGGTTTCGAATGGTTTTGAAGAGCGAGAGAGCATAAGAGAGGTCACCATGTGGAGAGACGGCGCAAAACTCGATGAGCTTGCTAAGAGCGAAGTGGGTGTTGTGGAGGCCAGTTTTGATGATTTGGGAGTGGATTTGTTTGAGAGTCTGGAGGGTTTTGCAGTTGGAAAGGAGAGTTAGAGAAGGATGGTCATGGACATGTTTGTATGGCGGAGAAGGATCAGAGAAGGAAAGAGCTTGGAGAGTACTTACGGGTGAAGCCAATACCACCATCTTCATTTGTAGTTTGTGAAACTGGAGTTCCTCTATTCAAATTTTTCAAACACGAAGAAGGTCAGATTTTTATCCTTGTAGATTTATTATTATTTCACTTTCACCCTCATAGTTTAAGCTTTGACAATATTACCTCTATAGCTTCTAAAATATCTTTATTTTGCCCTTGATAAATAACTACTTTTTTCATAAATTATTTTTTGGTTATAAATTATATATCATAATCATGTCTAATTAATTTTTAAATTATTTAATTTATCTTTTTTTTTTAATTTGGTACCGTTCACCATCTTTTATTACTCTATTACATAAAGATGGTTGCATGCACACCAACATTAACTACAAATATTCTACTAATCCATGCAATAATTATGCACTATAGTACAAAGTCACATATAAATAAAGAAGAATAGCTTACTTATTCTTAGCTAAAAAATAGATAAATAATCTCTCAAGAGATAATTATTCATCAATGTATATATTTTATATTGTGGTAATTTTTACGGTTAAGATTTCAAAACATGTTTAAGAAAATATATAAATTATAGTTTTTTTTTTAATTAAGAAAAAGTTTTCAACAAGATTCATGCAAATATATGTTGAATCTGTACCATTAAAAATTTTAATTTTTTTAAAAAATCAAAAACATGTGATTAATGTTTGGTGTTTTTAGAGGTCTAAACAAACCTCAAAACCTTTGACTCAAACAAGAACTTAAATGGTTCAATTAAATTTAAAATAATCTTGAACTGCCAGCGATAAATGGTTCAATTAGGGCAGCCATGATACATCAAAAGGATCAATATAAGAAAGTATAAGAAATGTAAGAACCAAAAGTGAATTTTATAGCACCGTTTAAATAAACGGTAAAGAAATGGTAAGCGTTGCCAGTAACTTCCCTTTTGTCTCCATTTTCCATTTTGCCGCCACCTCACTCTCAGACACCTCCTCCTGTGCTGGTGTATAAATGCCAGCCTCAAACCCCCCTGCTCCTCTCCCTCTCCAAACAGCCATCCATTCTTAATTTCTCTCACTCTCTCCAGTACTCAATTAATCTTTCAAAAATCTTGAATTTAGAATAATGGAAGCACACATTCACAATTTCTCCCCTAATTTCTCACCACTTCGACCCCTAACAAACCCTAATTCCTCTATCAAACTCTATCACTCTCGAAATTCTATCTTTTCTATACCTCTATCGAAATCACTCAAGCAAGGGTTCCGATCATCGCCACTGTTGGCGGCGTCCACTCCCATTACCAACACCGATACTTCACTAGCCTCAAAAGGAGAAAATGAGAGGAGTGTGAGTCCAGTTTATGTGCCTACGCCACCTAATCGTGGGCTCCGTACTCCTCACAGCGGGTAATTTTTTTTTTAAATTCTTGATAATTATTTATTCCTAAATTGTAATTTTATTTCAATAAAATTGACAGGTACCATTATGATGGGACGACGCGGAACTTTTTTGAAGGTTGGTATTTTAAAGTGTCGATACCGGAGCGGAAACAGAATTTCTGTTTCATGTATTCAGTGGAGAATCCTGCGTTTCCTAAGAAATTGACTGCCTTGGAGTCGGCACAGCATGGATCGAGATCAATTGGAGTTGGTGCTCAGATTCTAGGGGCTTATGACAAGTATATTTGCCAATTCTCTGAAGAATCGCAAAATTTCTGGGGAAGTAAGTGTTTCCCCCCCCTCTTTGTAATGCTATGGGAACTGTTTGAATTTATAAGATTCTGTGTTTAAGAGTTAAAGTTGTTACTATTAGTTTGTTTGTTGATGCTTAGGTAGGCATGAGCTGGCATTGGGGAATACTTTTGTTGCTGAGAGAAACATGCGGCCTCCAACTAAAGAGGTTCCTCCTCAGGTTGAAATCTCTCTTGTTCATCTTAAATGTTGATATCGATATTCTTTTTGTTTATCATTTTTTTTAGAATGTCCAACCTTGTCAATTTTATAAGGTTTTAACATTTGGGTTTTTTAGTTTGAATGCATAAGAGAGGATTTCTTTTTTATTTAGTTACAAAGCCGTGGATTAATAGTACATAAGAATGTTGTCAGAGTTGCAATTCTTTAAAACTGTGCAATACAGCTGCGGAGGAAAATAAGAAAAGTCCTCTTTAACAATTTAACTGAAATGTCTCATTTTGCTTCCGTAACTTCAAATGGTTTCTCATGTCTGAAAAATTTGTAGGAATTCACATTAGCTACTGTACCTTTTTTTTTTATAAGTTTTGAAGTGGTTGAATATATCAGCATTAGCCTTCCTGTTCAGTTCCGTATTAGATATTTTTTTGTTTATTTTACATTTCCTTGCATAAGACTGTTAAAACCTGAAAACTTAGAGTGGATTCTCAATTTCCTGTCTGCTTGGTTAGACTTAGTGCAAGTATTTCTTGGTTTGCTAGGTTTATATTCTTGCTGAGGCTAACCATGTCAAATGAATCCAAGTTACAACTTACATTTTGTAATATTTAATTTGTGCAGGAATTTGATAAAAGAGTTTTAGAAGGATTTCAAGTAAGCCCACTTTGGCACCAAGGCTTTATTCGTGATGATGGCAGGTATTCTCACTTTTATCATCCATACCCATAGTGTAGAGATTGAGTTTCAGGATGTAACATCACACATGCATGGGGGCTTTTTTTGTAAAATCATGCATGCATGTCACACTGCATTCAGTGCCACATTCAGGATAATGGATCAAACTTTCTAATGCTTTGTTAGTCCAACTCCTTATCTATGCTTAAAGTGGTGAGAAAATAATACGATTGGGTAAGTCGGGGCAAATCAAACATATTTCATTTTTGAAATTTTGATAATCAAATATATTTTTAATACCGTGGTTGTTTCTAATTTATTTGAGCACTGGTAGTTTGACATGACTTTTCTAACTGCAGGTCAGATTATGTGGAAACAGTGAAAACTGCACGTTGGCAGTACAGCACACGGCCTGTTTATGGATGGGGTAATGTTGGGTCTACACAGAAGTCGACTGCAGGGTGGCTTGCTGCTTTTCCTGTATTTGAACCCCACTGGCAAATATGCATGGCCGGAGGACTTTCAACAGGCATTAACTATTCTTGCTTCTGGTTATAATTGTTTTGGAACTTTCAATCTGATATTGGTTATGATTCTTTTATTCTATTTTACAACAAGTTGTCTAATAAAATCAATGATCTTTGTAAACTGTTCTTACTCATTATATATAATCAGCTCTTGTTTCTTACAGTTCTCGTTTCTCCCCCCTTCTAAGTAAATACCTTACAAGAATTTACAGAAGCCTCCGTTGTTAATTTCTAAGTGCTCATGCTGCTATGAAGGTCACAAGTTTGTGAGAGCAGAATATCCATAGGCTTTAGAAATAATTATATTCTAGGTTTTTGGCTCCTTTTGCTGTCACAGTGGCAAAGAGTATTGTGATTAGGTTCAATGCTTTCTAGGGAATAATGCTTTGGGTTTTGTTTGTACACAGGATGGATAGAGTGGGATGGTGAAAGATTTGAGTTCGAAGATGCTCCTTCTTATTCTGAAAAGAACTGGGGTGGAGCCTTCCCAAGAAAATGGTTTTGGGTAAATATTTATTTCTTTCATGTGGTAAATATCTGTGTATTAATGGATTATATGTTTTTCTCACGTGGAATTTCATGCTTACATAACATTGTAAGGGTGGGTAAGTTACTTTCACTGTTGCTCTTTGCATGACTAATAATTAACTATTTACCCTCGTTTCAACATACAAAGGTGACCTTACATCAATATTATTCACCCCAATTCACGTTTTGATGTGTGGTGTGGGAATGTTGTGTTGTCATTACATGTTGGTTCAAAGTACAAAAATTGAAGAAATCACATTAACTTTATCTCTGGCTCATTAGCCTGCTTTCTCATGGACTTGATTAGATGGCTCATTTTTTATGCATTGTTGATTAGTGGAAATTTTTGGTGAAGAAATCTCTGCTCTGTTTAAGTTATTGAAGTTGTTGGGAATTATCGCCGGGACGATGTTTTGCTAATGCATCTTAGGTTTGCAATTGTCCACGGATGCCTAACCTGGAAGAAAAGAAAATTAAAAAAATTAAAAGAAAAAGTCTGAATGCCTGCATGCTAATTGTTGATGTTTTACATTTTACCATAGGTTCAATGTAATGTCTTTGAAGGTGCAAGTGGAGAAGTTGCTTTGACTGCAGCTGGTGGGTTGAGGCAAATACCTGGACCAAGTGAGACTTTTGAAAATGCTGCATTGGTAACTTTCCTATGACAATTCCAATACTATTGTTCTCCACTTTCCCTTGTTTCAGCAATTCTTTTTAGATACATAAGTTTTTTCTGCTCTTTAGGAATATATATGGCTAAATGCATGTAAAGAATGAGATAGTGAATCAATGATATGCAATTTTCATGGAACCTCAGCTAACCTTTATGTTTTCATATGGAACTTGAATATTATTCATGAGTTTGAATATGCCTTACTATCTTTAGTTTGAGATCCTGAAATAGAAGAAAAGCCAAAAACATATTCAAGTTTACAAGTTGGACGCACTTGTTTTAAATAAACTGACACACAATACAATGTCCACCTGTGCAGGTTGGAGTACATTATGATGGGATTTTCTATGAATTTGTGCCATGGAATGGTGTTGTAAATTGGGAAATTTCTCCATGGGGTTACTGGTACATGGCTGCAGACAACGGGACACATTTGGTATCTTCTGTTTCCTGTTTCTAGTATTCACAGTCACTCAGTATAAATCCACTTTTAACTCTAATGTCCCTGTAAGTTTGGTATTATTCTTCACTTAAACATGTGAAAACATTAAAAAAGAAAGGAAGAACATGCTTGCCCACATGATTTACCTCTTAAGTCTTTTATGGATACATATAATGATAAGTTGGAGTTATACTATCAACTAGAGGTCTAATTTATTGTCCTTACTCAGGTTGAATTGGAGGCAACAACAAAGGATTTGGGAACAGCATTGCGTGCTCCAACAGTAGAAGCTGGGCTTTCTCCAGCTTGTAAAGATACCTGTTTTGGTTTTCTGAAATTGCAAATATGGGAACGTCGATATGATGGCACTAAGGGGAAGGTGCATTTTACTTCTCACTCTCCCATATCCACATATTCATCAACTTCATGCGCAAAAACACTTAACCTATACTATTTAACCTCAGAATTTATTCTTAGCAGTAAGTGGCCTAACTATTCAACAGGACATCAAAAACTTTGAACTTTTCTTGTGTGACAGTATTTATCTTGCAATGTAGTTTCTTAACATAAAAACAAGTTTTGCAACCAGAGGTTGCACTTGTTCTTCCAACATGTATTTTCAGTGACATTATCCCATGAAACCAGTGAAAGGAGTCCATCTGTGGACTTCATGAGTGATTGTTTCTTAAAAATCTAGAGTTGTCATTGGAGAAATGAAGAGTCTGCTTTTAGCATGTGAGAATTTGCTTCCTGGATGTTCTATTTTTGTTTGTCACACCTTGTATGTTATCTATGTGCTAAAATCCATATGGATTGATACAATTCCAATGAGAGCGTTTTCTCATAATAATTTCAAAATCCTTGGCATCCAATTTTTTAATGTAATTTGTCAAAGGGGCAAAGCGCTGATCCCTGGCATGCAATTGTTGTGATTGGTATATGCTCTTAGATCTGCACTTTTACAAGTTGGTTTTGTTCTTGTTCAAGAAACAAATAAGACCAGTTAGTTTATTTGTTCATACTATGGCTTTGGATATTCCTACACTTTCAGCATTATTATATGCAGTTAATTTTGGATGTTACAAGCGACATGGCATTAGTAGAAGTTGGAGGAGGACCATGGTTTACCACCTGGAAAGGCAAGACATCTACGCCAGAGCTTGTGAGCCGTGCTATTGGAGCCCCCATTGATGTGGAAGGAATTTTTAGTTTTGCTCCCCTGTTCAAGCCCCCTGGTTTATAACCACTAGGCCAGCTCTTTCATTACGAAAATGGATCAAACTTGGAAGTTTGAAGAGCCAGAGAAAGGAAGATGGCAGTTTGGTATGAAAGACGATCCATTGTGCCCCAAAACAGCAGACTGAATGTTTCCCGTGACGCGGTAAGTTGCATGATCAGTTCTTTTGTTGTAAATTTCACTCAAATAACATGTAGCTTGGGCAACTGCAGTTAAAAGGGAACTGGCTGCTTGCCTTAGTCTGACTTCATCTATTCTGAGGCATTTTGCATTAGCGACTCTTTTTTTAACCACATAGCTAGTGCAAAGCTAATATAGAATTTGTGTACCTTCCTACATCGCTTTTTATTCAGCACCTTCTGCGACTTTGTGGTCATTTATTGCATATTTTCTGGTTTGTTATCCTGATTTTTTCATTTGCAGCTATCAGAATGTAGCAGCGATTGCCTTTAAAACCGTAAGCAAAAGTAAGCCTTTACTTATGAAGTTGTTCTCGGTTTTTTTCAGATTTTTTTCTTAATAAACCGAAAATTAAAGAAGATGCATTCACTGAATTGTTTACTTAGAAACAGGTGTTCTCTAATTCTTGAAAACACCAAATAGAGATGGAAACAAAACATAATTTTCAGAAATTATACCCTTAAATTTCTCAAAAGTGTTCCTGTTATCCAGATCTGTTTATGATCTTATGTTATGTTTTATATCACTTATGATATGTTTCTCTTTTTGTCATATGCATGCGAAATTCCTCGTCTTTCCAGATTTGTCTCGTACGGGAAAAATGAGCTTCAGCAGCCAATATCCCCCTGTTTATCCCAGTCCATATCTCTCGGATTAGGCATGTTTCATAATTTTTGGATCCCATGTATTGAAGGATATATAAAAAATCTAGCAATATATATTTGTTCAAAAAGAAAAATTGCAGGAGAAAATATACTCCAGTCATTCTGAAGTAATGGTCAACCTAACCCCACTCAAGAAAAAGAAAAAGAAAAAGAAAGATATGGTAACCCTAACCCCATTCTCAAGAAAAAGAAAAAGAAAAAGAAAAAGAAAGATATGGTAACCCTAAACCTCATGGTAATCAATTTTGTTTTGCTTCTACTCCAGCAGACGCTCCTCCTTGTCCTCGGCAGGTCCATAAGCCCAAAAACATACAAGATAATATACAAAATTAATTATACTCAAGACAGTGATCAGCCAGTAATAATCATCTAACCGACCCTTGTTAAGATTACTTGACAACCAGCTCTCCTTCCCTCATGTGGATGTAACCCTGTCCGCAACATCCACCAAAGCACTCCCTATCAGATCAGCCACCGCGGTTCCGAAAGTGAAAGAGCCAGCGCAATGGTAGACATGCTTTTAGGGAACTGAGAGTAGTAGAATTCTATCTGTCCAATTGAATTAAAAGCTTCAGCCAATCCAAGCAGGATTATTGGTGGCAAAAGCCACACTACTGACATGTTCACCACACCATCTGGTTCGTCTTCTAGTCCCTCCTCAATAGCAGTTTTCCTTCTTATGGTTTCTACTACTGCAGACATTGCCCTTGCTGCAACTGGGACTAGCAAACCAATTCCTATCCTCACTTTAGGACAAAGCCCGCCACGTGGCCTGCCAGTGAATCTTGCTAACAATGGCAACAGAATTCGGTCATAGAAGGTTAGCCAGATTGTGAGAGTGAGAACCAGAAACACATTGAGGGATCCTGCTGGAAGTTCAAAATTCAAGATGTTCCTGTCCATGGTAATTGCTTGGAGGGTGGCAAATGAGTTTTGGTTCAAGTTCATATGCATCATGATGCCTGTAGTCCAAATGGGTATGACCCCAAGCAGAGCTTTCAGTGACTCTACCTGATCAACTGTGCATAGCCGCCATGGATTTGAAGCCCATCAAGATTTACATCCCTATCAGGATCTATTGTGATACAAGCTCGGTTCAGACACCTGCACAAAGTGTTGAGAAATATTAAGGAGGGATGATTTGGATAGTCAAGCATCGAAGAATAACTCCGAGTCGTCATTATGTTAACACTGGTGTACCTTAATTATCAGCAGGGACCTGGAACTCAGAGTCATCACTGTGGTAATACTGTTCAATGCTACTGTGAGATAGGTTGAGCTTTCTGTTCCTGAATGCTGCAACCACAACTTGAACAAAACCTGTAAATAAGCTCGAGGAGTCCTTCCCTATGATGTACTGGGAAGAACCCACCAGAAACATTAAAGCAGAGAAGAACATGAGAATTGCAGGAACGGCAAACCCAACTTTCCAACCGAGGTTATCTTGAATGTAGACAATAGCAGTAAATGCTATAATTGTCGATAATCCTGTTGCAGCATTATACCAATTAAAGAAACTCTGCAAGACACTCTCATTGTTGGGGTCCTCTTCGTTGTCTTGGTCTGCGTCGAAGGCAATAGAGCAAGGCCTAATGCAACCAGCTCCAATCGATACAAGGCCGAAAGAGAAGAATAAGATAGCCATTTGGCCCGCTGTAGCTGAGCTGCACATATCGGTGAATCGGTCACAAGGTGGAGGTTGCAGTTGTGGTATCATGGAAGTTAACCAAAGAAGAATCATCCCCTACATGAACAGAGCAGATTAAGAGGTCAAGACTCAAAACCCCTATCCCCCCCCAGAAACTTGGAAGCAAGGCCAACAAAGAAGAAACTCGGTGAATATGATAGCGGGAAATGACTCACAAGAAGGTTCCAGACATAGCAGACCATAAGAAGAGAATGGTCGACCCATTTGCAGCCTCCAAGCGATAGTTAATCATCAGGTAGAATATCGTATTTGGCATCAGCCCATAGCTAGCCACCCTCTCAAACGCCCCATTAACTATAGATGCACAGAACAGGAAAACAAATAACCCAACGTGATTCAACAGAAAACAAAGAACAGGAGGAGGAAGAAACTTAACAGTAGACTCTGAAATCACCTATGATGAAGGGCATGGTCCTTAGGCCACCCTTTTTTCCTTGTCCTTAGGGATGAGAACCATCTTCTCCTCTGCAATTGTGTTTTCCATTTCTTTCCTCTCTCTAACAGCATAATGCTATTACAGGAGTCCATACATTTGAAAAGATAAAAAGAAAGAAAATTAATATAAGAAAAGCTAAAAGGGCAACAACTATAGCTTTTCTCATATAATATTGCTATAGTATTTCCTTATATTATTTTATTTTTTCCTTGAATATATGGTCTTTTTTTTTATTTTTCCTGTTTTTTGTTTTCTTTGTTATATTTTTTTTCAAGATTATTTTTGTCTATTTTATATTTTAATATTGAAATTGATAATTTAACTTTGTAATTTTTATTTTTTGTCTTGAGATTAACATGATTTACGAGTTTGTCGAGAAAATTCAAGTTGTCCAAGTTTATAGATTTGATGGGTTTTTTTTTTAATTGAATTTGGCTTTTTTATAGTAATTTTTTTTTCATATTGTTAAAAGAATAGTTTTAAAGAAAAACCATATTATTAAACTTTATGAAGTAACACAAATTAAAGGATGTAGGGGAAACCATTGTTCACCCAATACTAACTGTACTGTGGATTACAATAGTAATGCACAATTTTTTTTTTGTTATGATTTTTTTCAAATCTATTTTTGTCGATTTTATCCTTTAAAATTGATATTGTTGATAATTTAACTTTGTAATTTGCTTCCTTTTATTTTGCTTTTATATGAGGTTTGTTTGGTTTACAGATTTACCAAAGTAATCTAGGTTGCCATGGTTTATGAGGTTGGTGGGTTGTTTTTTTTTTTTTTTAATTGAACTTGAATTTTTTTATAGTCTATTTTTTTTTCTCATATAGTTAAAAAATAGTTTTAAAGAAAAGTCATGTTATTAAATTTTATAAAATAATAAAAATTAAAGGGTGTGAGAAAATTACTATTCACTCATACACATTGGCACTATGAATAACAATAGTAATTCATAGTATTTTGCTTTCCTTTTGTTTTCTTTTTGTGATGATATTTTTTCAAATTTGTTTTTATCAATTTCATCTTCTAATAATTGGATAGTTAGAAATTTGGCTTTATAATTTATTTCTTTTTATTTTACCTTTCTATAAGGTTAGCATAGTTTATGGGTTTACCAGGGTAACCTGAGTTGCCTTGGTTTACAAGTTTGGTGAATGTTTTTTTTTTTAATTGAACTTGCCTTTTTTTATCGTTTATTTTTTCTTATATAGTTAAAAAAATAATTTTAGAAAAATTTATGTTATTAAACTTTATAAAGTCCATTGATTTATTCACAAGTTTGGCTGGTTGACTTGGTTCGCAGGTTTGACAAGTTTAACTTTTTTTAAATTAGCTTTTTTTTTTTTCATTCTTAGATACCGAGTTAATTAGAAATTCAGTTTCATAATTAATTTTGTTTCCCCTTTTATGAGGTTATTGCGATCTAAAAAAAACATCTTGGTATTAGGTTAGTGTTTGATTTTATAATCATCTATTTTTGTTATCATATAATTAAATAAAAATAGTTTTAAGAGAATAAATTATAATCTTACTGGAATCCATAACTTAGTTCACAATTTTGACGTATTAGTTCGGTTTAACTGATTCATACGTTTGACGAGTTTACCCACTGATAAGACATCTATATATATTTTTTAATGTTTTTGGTCTTTTAATTGTTTTTAATTTTTTTTTTGATTTTATCATTTAATATTGGATTGGTTGTGAAATAGACTGTATTATTGATTTTTGTTTGCTATCTAGGGATTATTGTTTCAAATAAATCTCTATTTTTAGATTGATGCTCAATTTTGTGAGCATTTGTTTTTATCATATAATTAAAAAAAAATTATAAAAAAAATATTAAACCCAATAGAGTCCATGATCCGGGTTGGGGGGGAGCCGAGGTCAATCCAATTTGTCATTGTCTCAATATTTTTTTATAAAAATTATCATCTTAAAGTTTTTTTTTAAAGCTAACTTATGTTTTAACGATCATTAAGGTTGTATTTGGATATATAAAATCGATTAATTTAGATAAAGCTTGTTTTTACAAGATTTAATTAAAAACTTGAGTTGATAAAAAATTAAATTAGAAAATTTTAAAATTAACATTCTTAGTTAGGTTTAATCATATTATTAAAAAATTCTTCCTAATAGTAACAACATTATAGTCACTAATTAATCCTGCTCCATGATCCGATATAATAGATATGCTCTTAGTGTCTCACTTGTCGGATTTTTTTTGTTTGTTTTCTTTGAAGGCTGATTCACGTGTGATGTCTAATTAACAAATATTTTAAACTACAGTCCACACTCATACTTGTTGCTTGCATTGTTTTGATGCCATTTTTTATCCTACCTGAAAGGGAAACCCTTTTAATTTGCATAGTCACGTACGATTGTGATTTATAAAACACATGAGCCGTGTTGATAATTAATTAGACATGAAAATAAAATTTTTGAGAACCATCAAGGAATGTGAGTATTTAGTTGGCTAATTAAGAGAATTATGTGATAAAAAAGAATAAAAGAATAATTAACTATTCCTACAATGCCATAAGAAAGGAAAGAAAAAATAAAACCCTACTTGAATTGTTTAGTTGGCTAATTAAGAGAATTATATGATAAAAAAAAGAATAAAAGAATAATTAACTATTCATAGAATGCCATAAGAAAGGAAAGAAGAAATAAAACCCTTCTTGAATTGTTTAGTTGGCTAATTAAAAGAATTATATGATAAAAAAAATAATTAACTATTCCTAGAATGCCATAAGAAAAAGGAAAGAAAAAATAAAATCCTAATTGAATTGTTTTATAAGATAACATAGGGGAAAGAGGAAGAAAAGTCACATCCACAATAACCACCAAATGTTAGTAACTTAACTTTTCACCTTTATAAACATGCTCGCTAACATTAATAAACAATAATAAAAAAAGAAATTAGAAATATAAAGAGGAGGAATGACTCTAGAAAGAAAACTGTCAATTCCAAAAAAAAAATGTTTATGCAACTAAGATACATTTAGGTGGTGAATAACAAACGTAATTTATTATTAATTAATGTGACTATGCTTAGACTAATAATAGAAGTTTTCTAGGACATATTCATAGTGTTTCTTCCTAATGTTATTATATTTTTTTCCCCAACAATACATATACATATTACTTATACTCTAAATTATGCAGGAAAAATATTATCTTAATCCACAATGTTTCTTCTATTTTGCTCTTGGAAAAAGCACTTTTATATTGACTGCCTTAAAAAAAGGGGGTAAAATGGTTATTTTATAGGACATAAATGTCAATGTATAATTGTTGGATAATGTAAATGGTTTTTCATAAATTTTTTGGACTTTGAATAAAAAAAGAAATGCTTGATGTTTAGGGGTGTAATGGGATTTTTTAATTTTTTGCACAATGTAATTACTCAATTTTTAAAATGTTTGCTTTAAGGGTTTTTTTGTATTTCCACACCTGTTTTTCCTATTATTTTCAGATGTTTTGGGGTTATTTTTGGCTTTCCACATATGATTTTTTTTTCTTTTTGTTAATTTGGGGTTTAGAAGGGGTTATTTTGGTCTTTCAATAGAAAAAAAAGTTGCAGACATGTGCGTCGCGGGCGTAGACATTTGCATTCGGGTTGCATGTGTGACCTTTTATGGCTCCAAAAAAAATGCCATCCAAGGTGTTTTTCGATTCCTCACGACGAAGCTAACCACACTAGGTGGTATGTGTGAGTCTTTTCACGCCAGTTTTTTTCCAATTTGGTTTTCTTTATTTCTTTCTTTTCATTCTCTTTTTTTCTCGAATTACATGTTGGCCATGTAAAAAATTATACCAACCCTTCAATTTATTTTTTTGTTTTTTAATTTAGTCCCTCTTCTTTTAATTAAAATTATTTTATTCACATTGATTATTTCTAATTAGATTTTATTTTCGATTTCATCCCTGGTCATTTAATTTTGTTTTTTAATTTTTTTTATCAAATCTAATCCTTATTTTTTAATTGATATTTGTTTTGTTTTGAATCATTTTCTTGATTGATTTATTTAATCAATTCCATCCCTAAACATTTATTTTAACTTAATTTTTATGTCAAATTTGGTTTTAATTCTGTTAATTGCTATTTATGAATCATTTTCTTAACTGATTTGTTTTTTTTTCAATTGCATCCCTAAGTATTTAATTTCATTTAATTTTTATGTCAATTTTAGTCCTAATTCTTTTAATTGCTATTTGTTTTTGCTTTGTGTTTTTTTTTTTGATTTTTTTTCTCAATTTCATCCCTCAATATTTGTTTGATTAAAAATCTCTTGCTTCTTTATTTTTTTGGGTTTGCCTTTAATGAGATCACCCCAGTCTCATAACTTAGGTCGTAGATCTAAATGATTAGTTGAGTTGACTTTAGTATTTTTTTAAAGCATTTATTTTCAAATATTTTTTTGCGAGTAGTTTTTTCACTTTTCTATTTATGGGGTTACCCTAATTTCATGTCTTAAATCATGTGTTTGATTTGTTAACCTAGGTTGGCTTCTAGGTTCACTCGAGGCTTTTTTTGTTATTTTTTTTTTAATATCTTTCTATTATATTGGCAAGTGTCCATTCCTTACATTTTACATTCAGTTTAAGTTATTTGAAATTGTTCAACCCGGTCAACTCAATGATTGAAGTCTCAAATTTTCTTTGAGTTCTTTAGAAACACTAGCGTTGTGAATTTTTCTTATGTTCATGATACTTTTTGCCCATCCAAAACATAGCAATTAACCTAGGTTTTAAAGACTCACTTGGTTTTTTTATCCTTTTTTTTTGATGATTTTGCTTTGTTGTTTTTTACTAATTTTAAAAATAACATAGGCTATCTTGAATTTTCAAATTCATCATTTTTGTTAAATTTATTAGTTCTTTTAAAGGGAGTTTGATTTTAAATTAAATTAAATTATTATTTTTAAATATATTTCATCCAACATGCCACCATCTTCATATTTGTTAATATTTTCTTAAGGTTTAGAAAATAAAAGGCTTACATACACCAAGAGTCAGATCATTTTTTCCCTAACTTTAAAAATATATTGAGATGTTAGGAAGTCTGAAATTTAGTGCATACTAGAAAAAAAAAAACAATTTTTAGATACTGAAATTAGAACATATTAGGTTACATATTAAGACGATGACATATTTAATTGACCCAGATTAGCCATGGTTAATCTACAAAACCTGAGATATAAATTAAATTAAATTAAATTAATCAATATGATATGGGCTTAGGATTCTAACTTCGTTATATTTTGAAGGTGCTTGTGAGACATAATTTCATCTTCCATGATTTGTTTGGTGCTTTATATAAATTAACTTTATTTTTAGGGATAAAAAAATATTTTATGGTAAAAGATAAGCTTTGCGACAAAGAAAAATACATTTGCATTAGATGAAAATCTTGGCTTCGAATATTGATAAGTGAAAAATATACATATGTTTCTACTCTTTTTACACTATGCTTTTTAATGTATTTTGAGTTTATTGGAAGTTATTTTTATGAGTTTGGCATGCTTAAGAGACTTTGTGAATTAATTGTTAAAGATAAGAAATTCTGCATTTTATGTTTTAGACCTAACTTCTTGTGATAAGTTTTTCACCAAGTTAAAGTTCCCAAATGAGAACGTGGGCTTAATCTAAGTTGAAGTACACATGTCAAGATTTCCAGGAAGGTATTATGGGAAAAAATATGATCTCATTTGGATCTCTAATCAGATCTGCAAACTTGGACTATAATCCTACTCGCAACAGGATTCTCTGCTTTCATACTAGATATTCAAACAGGAATATCTTGAGCTTTAGTTATGAAAATCAAGTGATTCAAAAGCCCAAATCCATCTACACATCCAGGACGACAACTTTCATGAAGGATTCCAAGTCAGATAAAATCATCTTGAAGGCCAAACTCTGGACGCAACCTAAAGGACGAGATGAGTCTCCTGATCTGATCAAGAAACTAACGGGTGAGCCTTATGATTGAGAGTTTGACATAAAAAAGGTGAGCCTTAGGACCTAGTAAAGATACAAATCAAGCCTCTAACATGCCATGAATGAATGAATACAACTGGGATGGTTGGATATTGCAAGAACCAACTCAAAAACAAAGTCTAAGTTGCAGCAGAGTTAGAATTACAACAGAGTTGTGACAACAACCGAATCAGTTTTCAACACAAATTCTGAGAGATTTATCCAATCTTAAGGACTAGATAAAGAAGTAAAGAATTAAGTATCATGAAGACTTCTAATTATCCTAATAATCCTAAAGAAACTCAACAACCAAAAGAGAGGATAAATAGAGTAGAACATATAAAGCTGAAACAAGGTTTGAAAAACAATCATTTCTTCTATGTTTTTTGCAATTTTCAAGCAACTATGAACTAAACTCCTAAATTCAGTTAAAGAGGGATACACACCATCTACATTAGAAAGTTATGAGAAGTAAAGTTATCATTGTAATTCTTTTAGATCCAAGTATTTATTTTTCCTTGTTCAGAATTATGCTATTGATTGTTATTCAAGCTTATTGAATTGTTTTGAGATGACTTGTATGCTTTCTAATTTCTTTTAATCCGTAATTATTGTTATGAACTAGAGTAAGAAGAAAAAGAATTAATTTGATTGTTGCAACTTTCATCTTGATTTATTAGGAAAGAATAAACTGAGCTAAATTGTTAAGCTTTTGAACGTTTGTTTAGAATAAATACACATATTTTATTCTTAGACTACTTCCGAATGAATAAAAATTGCATTCAATATTACATTTGGTTGATGATAAGAAATTGATTAGAGAGTTTTTTCTAATTAATGTACTAGTAATCTTATTGATTTCCCTCAACTTTAAGGGATACTAAATTTATTTACTTGACGTGAAAGAATATTTATTTTACTTTGATGATCAACAAATTTACAGGAATGGATGTATGGAGCCTTGAACTGATTTAATGACATATCAATTTATTATTTTTGAAATTATTGTTTCTTGAATTTTTCATTCAAATCCCCTGTTCTTTCTCATTTCAATATATTAGGAAGATTAAACGAAATTTTCTTTGGGTTCAACCTGATTTTCATGATCATATTATAAATTTAGTTTGTTTTTAATAGTTAAGTCAGAATTATATTTTGGTGGTTCCGACGACCAACTAAATATCAAATTTATCTATATTTTATGTTTACCAAAAAATTTTAGTTTTACCATAAATTTTTATTTTTATTTTTCATAATTTCATTAGTGTGAGTGCTTGCCCATAATAGAGCAGGTTGAATTGGAACTCCATTTGTTTTTGCTGGTGGTTCTTAGTTGATTTAATTAAATGAATGCATGAGCTTCTCAATTTATGATTATGATTTTTTTTCTCTCAAAAAAAGACATTAAAAAAATGCTCTATCATATTTTTAATAAAAAATATTACAACCTGTAATGAGGCGCAAGTTAATGATTTATTTAGTTAGATATATGCATGGTCTTTTTAATTTTTTATTTGTATTTTCCCTTAAAAAACATTAAGAAAATAGCTATTTTTTATTTTTTTGCTAAATTTTAAAAATATTTTAAGATGTCAAATTATATTATTTATTTAGGAAACAATCTAATTTTGTTTTGAGGAAGAGGCCAGAACAAATTGATTATTAATAAAATAGCTAATTTTCTATCTTCATGCCAGACAAAGATAATTTATCTTCACATTTGTCCCAATTAGGGAGGTGATTTTGATATGGTGCATAGATTGTCTAGTGTGCACCATATGACCTTGAAATAAATGAAAATAATCAATTATTGGAATATTCATAAAATAGACATAGCTGTTTATTCAAGACCTTTGAATTTCCTTCCAATCATTTCAAAGTGGCTATCATGGACAAAGATGAAGATCCAGCTATAAACCATACATGGAATCTAACACAAGTCCACCATTTTTAACCACTAATCCTCATCTGTCAAGGCTTCCCCTCCATCAGTAGCATTGGCTTCTTGTCCCTTGCAAGGACCATATGCCTTGCTACAAGCACGATAATATATGAAGTTAGCCAAACTCAAACCAGCAAGAAGCCAATAATAGTAATCGTAATGTCCCTTGTTAATGTTGCTTGAAAGCCAACTCTCCTGATCGTTTCCCTTGAAGAAGTTGCGGACAATAGTTACTAGCAAACTTGCTATCAAGTTTGAAACAGACAGTCCCATCTCGAACAGATTGGAGGCTACACTAGACATGCTGTTGGGCAATTCAGTATAGAAGAACTCATTCTGTCCAATGCCACAGAAAGCCTCAGCAAATCCGGTTATGAAAAAGTATAGCAATAACCACAATGCTGACATGTGCAGCACGGAATTAGGGTCATCATAAAATCCTTCTTTGATCGCAGTTTTTCGCCGAACACTCTCTATAATTGCCAATGCTGCCATGGCAGCAGAGGATGATAGGATGCCAATTCCTATTCTTTGTTTTAAGTCGAGACGAGTTGGTTTTCCCCTGATTTTTGATGCTAGAGGGATGGCTACACGATCGTAGAGAGCAATCCATATTACTGAAGAAAATAACTGAAATGCAGTGAAGGAGCCAGCAGGAACTTGGAATTTTGAAGTAATGTGCCGGTCCATAGTAGATGCCTGGAGGACTATAAAAGAGTGTTGGAGTACATTTATAGACATCAAGACCCCTGTGGACCATATTGGGATTACCTTGATCAGTGATTTAAGCTCTTCCACTTCATCTACTGTACAAAGACTCCATGGATTTGAAGCTCTTCCATCTGGGATCAAGTCTTCTTTAGGATTTCTAATGACGCAAGCTTTGTTTAGAAACCTAAGACAAAGTATATAATACAAAACAAATTAATACTTTTTAGGAGTCATAATAGAATCCCATTGAGGTAAATCTTGGCTATAAGACGGAAATTAATTTTAGGGCACAAAGTTTTTGAGCATATAATGATACCTTAATTTTTCAGATGGGACGAGAAGTCTTGATCCTTTCCTATGATGATACACATCATCTGTGACTTGGGATGATAATTTGATACTTCTATTTCTAAAGGATGCAACCAAAACTCGAGCAAATCCATCCAGCCAGCCTGCCTTAGCCTTTGACTTGACATAAATGGGAGAAGCTAAGAAGAATGAAAGAGTTGACAGGATCATGAGCACCACAGGAATTCCAAAACCCACCTTCCACCCAAAGTTATCTTGAATGTATAAAATACAGGTCATGGCAAGGAACACCGCAACCGAGACTGTCGCATAGTACCAGCGGAAGAAGCTCTCTAATATTCCAGCACGTTTGAGGCTGTCCCTCTTGCCCAACTGATCAGCACCGAAGGCCAAGGACGATGATCTTATGCCGCCAGCTCCAATGGCCATGAGGCCTAAAGAAGAATATAAAAGCAGAAGCTGCAATGTCGATGCGGATTCGCAACTGTCATGAAATTGGACACAAGAAGGTGGTCTTGCTCCTGGAATTATAGCTGTTAACCATAGCAGAATCACGCCCTGTACAATAAAATTAGGTTGATTGCTGCTATTGTGAGGTTGGTATATAGACTTGGAGTTAGTACTCTCTTTTCGATTTAGATGAATAGTTGGTCTTCTTTTCAATCTCACAATTCCATATTTCGGGAATTAAAACAATAGTTTGAACTTGAATCTCGTTTTGATGCAATGAGAATTGTAAATTCACGGATTCTTTTTTTATTTCTTAACTTTTGTTACAAAACCTTAGCTATTGGAATAAAAAAATCTCTAATCTTTTTGACCCTTACAACCGAGTAATCTCTCTCTCCCCCTCCCTCTCTCTCTCCTAATATGCACCAGCTTGAAGGAAAACGTCCATAAAGACAACCAGCAAACCCATCAATGGAGATTTCTCCCGGTGAAACTTTGTGATGTAATTATCTCTTAAGTGGCGACTATCAAAACAATCACGTGGTAAAAAACTCAAGTACATTCGAGCCCTAATCTTCTTAACGATCATTGAATTAAAATCCTAAAGGGAAAAACAAAATCAATAAAATAAATCGGACATTTTTTTGGTGTAAGATTCAGTGGTTGTTAAACTATTGTACATGGGATCAAACCCTTCTAGCAAGCAATCTAAGTGAGAATAAAAAGGGATTCAATATTTTCTCTCTCTCTAACTTAACTCGATGATACGCATAACAACACCAACCAATTAACAGATGGAAAATGGACAAAATTAATCACAATGTAAGAAGAGCAAAGCTGATATATTATATAGGATCTAGAATTACCAGAAGGCAAGCAATACATCCAAAGCTGATCATGAAATACCGGCCCACATAAGTATCCGCAAGAAAAGCTCCGATAAATGGCGTAAAATTCGTGGCAGCTGAATGAAGGTAGAGTATTTGTGCACCATTGACAGGATCAATACCATACTCTCTTGTCAAATACAGTATCAGGTTTGTCGAAAGCCCATAATTTGCCAGCCTCTCAAATGCCTCATTTACTATAACAAATTACATCGAAAAACATAATCCGTGAAAAGGATAATCATAGCATAATATACATGATTGTTTTTTTTCAATATGTACGTACCTATGATAAATATCAAGGCTCTTAAGCCACCCTTAGTAGTACTGCTGCTCAAGAGCGGCTCTTTGATTTTCCCTTTATGATCTAAAGGATCTTCCATTCGCTCTTCTTGGACCCTCTTCTTGCCTGAGGGAGTATCACAGTTGAAACTGAATCTCGCTTAATGTCCAGGTTGTGAGAGAGGGCAGGGTTGCCATTTGCCACTCAATCATATGCTGGATATTCTGTTGCCCTGTCGGGTGGTTCCCCACGATACTGGTACAGAAGAACCAGCTACATTCTATTAAAACAAAGCAAGAAAAAGAAGAAACGAGGAATCATGGATTTTTTTTAATAGGAAAGTCATTTCAAGGATTCTTGATCCTAAAGCCAAGGTTGGCTTTGGTTAATCTTGTAGTTTTCTGCACGTTAGCATACAGTGAATAGCAGTCCAGCCTGAACTAGAAAACAAGAGAAATGGAGAAAATTGCGGGTAGGATTTTTTGAGAAATGGAATTTGTATATTCAACTACGCATGTGATCTTAGAATGGGATAGTATATATTTCAAATTGAAATGGTTGTTTTTTTTTCCAATTCCTTTTGCCTCTGTAACCCAAGAGTTTTTCAAAATAGGGGAGGTACGCCATCCATTTAAATAGAAGTTAATTTTTGTTGCAGCCTCAAGTTGGTTCAAGGAAGACTTTCATTATATTTCCACTACTTCATAAATAAAGGATTTGACTACACTTAACTTCATGATTTTTTCCTTTACATTACGTTTTTCAGGCAATAATTTATAAATTATAGGTAGAACATTGTGAAATAATAATGGAATTACTGATAAATATTTTTCGAATTATTGTCTAATGACAATAACGAATAAATATTTTTATTGAAATTGAATAAATAATAAATAATTAGTTGAGATCAATTATTTATTAATTTGATTTATTATTTTATTTATATTTTGACGCAACCTCGAAATTGTGTATAAATGATAATTGATTATTAAATTATGAAATCATTTTTAGTTACTAAAGATTGATGAATTTTTAATTGATGGGGTTATGCTATTAATAAATATTATTATCAATATTATATATATGTTTCATTAATAATGCATGATCGTTCTTGATTGTAATAAGATTCACTCCAAAACTTGTATAAAAAAATTATTATAAGAGGGTGGATGCTTTTACTATTTTTTTTTATTTTTTATTCCAAAAAATATGATTGAAGACAAAGAACTAAATGTTCATGTGTAAAGTTCAAAACTGTAACGCCCCAAAATTTAGATGCAATACAGGCTGTTTAAAAATGTCACATTCATGAAAATATTGACATTGTTTTTACAACTCATAATGAAACAATCCTCCATTTTATATTGATCTCCGATTCAATAGTTCCTTTCTCATCTTCACTTTTCAATTAAGCTAACCTTTTAAACACTACATATGTTTCATTTTTTTTCACAATTTTCACTTTGTTAGTCTTCATGAGATCTTCTTACATGATACTTGATATTTTCTCTCACATTTTGATCATACTTACCATTCATTCTTATCCACGTGATAATGAATTTTATATTTTAGCCTTTCATTTAGGATTGCCAACTAAAATTGTCTATAATATGCATTGGCGAGATGGAATATCAAATAATATCTATCTTATCCTGGTATGTTGATATACTTCAACACATTCAAACATCCATTTAATAACCATTCTTTTTTTAACCTATTTTACTCAAACAAATTTCTTTTCCTTATGAAACATACATATTACCCTTCTAGGCCCGGCCCCTTTCATAGTACTAATAGTTTATCAGGTTAAATTGATAGATTTACTCTATTAAATGAAATTTTAACAGAGTTTATCCTATACAGGACCTATCTAAAATCTAATCCATGCAAAAACCTATATGAAAAATCAACATCACAATTACAATCACTCATCACTATATAACACAATCCATTAGCCATCTCTGATCTCTAGGATCAATTAAAAAACACCCCCTCTTATATGGATGGCTTAACTATTTCTGATTAGTAGCTCCCTTTTATATATATAGATGGCTTAATCATCTCCGAACAGTATTCTCACTCAGGTTGTTAGCTTATTAATTTTTAATCGGTAGTCCCACTCATATGACTGACTTATCAATTATCCGCTCATATGGCTAACTTATTGATTACTAATCAGTAGCCCTCATAACTCACTAATATGATTGATTTATCAATATCTTTTATATTTCTTTGATTTCCGTTTGAGATGTAGCCACAATAACAAGAAGCTTAAAAGTAACATTGTTTTAATTAGAAGGACAAGCTGGAAAAGGCACTGCTGCCTCTCCTGATTAAAAAGGAGATACAAACATCAATTTATAATTTTTGCAGTCTCACTAATCGATATTCATGTTTATTCTTCCAGTTCATCTTGAGATTTGGTACCCGTTCCTGTTAGAAAAAAAACCTATTGGTTATAGATGGTTGTTTTCTATTAAGCATAAGCCAAATTGTATATGAGTTTGAAATCAAGATATAGTGTTGTTTATAGTCTTGGTTTCGTGTGCAAGTTGGAAAAGGAACTTTACGGATAGGTTGACTTATTATTAAGAAATATGGATATGAGCATAGCAATGTCAATCACCCTCTATTTCTAAAGAGGTATAATGGCAAATTAATGGCACTCATAATTTATGTAGATGATACAATTGCCATTAACAATAATGAAGGAATTTGATATGAAAGATTTGGAAGGGGGATGAAATATTTGAGCATCTACACACACAAATCAAGGAAATAACTCATCATACAAGATTTTTACCCTAAAATTACTTGGTAATTGAAAATGTACAAAAGGATAAGCTAAATCAGTTCTCCAATGTGAATAGTTTTGGAAAAATAATGACAATAATTTCATCTAATAATAACAACAACAACAATTATTATTATTATTATTATTAATTAATAGGTTCCGAAATCTCGTAGATGAAAGAGATTCTAATATCACTAGAAATATAACTTATTGTTCATTAATTAATTGTTTCAATGTTATGAAAAAGTCAACAACCACTTGCACAAGAGTGCACCGCCGCCAATACGCCGTGAGTCCTGATCACCTCAATCCCTATATATATATAAAAAGAATATATTATATGGGTACCAGGAGCCGTACCATCAAAATATATATAAATATATCACATTGGAGTTCACATAGCAGGAAATTGTGAAAAGTGAAAAATCAGAACACATTATATTAAAAATTTCCAAGAACGTCTTTCAAGCTCTATAAGAAGTAATATCCTTAAGGTCGTGACGTAGCAGGGAAAAGGATCTGTTTCCTTTTTTTGTATCTGGATTCAATCTTTTTTGTGCATATCTATCATTTTCGTGGTGTTTTACCTGCTTACTGGGTTTGCAAATATTTAGTGGGTTCAGGGATTAGTTGTGGTACATATAAGCTAGCCCGGATACCTCGTGTTATATATATATATATATATAAAGTAATAACCTTATAGTTCTTTCACATGGTCTTACTAACATCTTCCTGTAAATGGTAAATACAAACATACAAAGATCCTTAAATTTAAATTAAACTACAATCATCATCAATCAATCCTTCCCTACCATCTCTAGTAACATCTACACACAATAATCAAGGAAATAACTCATCATACAATATTTTTACCGTAAAATTACTTGGTAACTAAAAATGTACAACTGAATCAGCTAAAGTTAAATAGGTTTTTGGAAAATAAAAATGACAATAATTTCATCTATTCTTATTCTTGTTATTCTTATTATTTATAATTAATAGGTTCCAAAATCTCAATTTTGTTTTCTGTTTACATGCTACATCAATATTAAAGAGTGAATTATAATTCGTTCTTCACTATTCATTAACATAATGGTGGAGTGCAGAAGGGGCGGTTCCTCCTCTTTTCTCTTCTGTTTCTGCATTACTTCTTCTTTATGTTTTTATACCCCTGGTTCTCTATTTCTTCTTCTGTTTCTGATGGTGGCTCAGGACAGTTTTTGTGGCAGCAACGAGGAAAGTAAGCGGTGATGCCCGCCTTTCTCCTTCCCATTCCTTCTTTTTGTTTCCTCCCTTCTCCTTTCCTGTCCTTTTCTTTCTCTGTTTTATTTCCTTTTGTTTTGTTCATCTTTCTCTCCTCTTTGTCTCTGTTTCTCTCTCTGCGTTCATCCTCTATTCTTAAACAACCATCCCCTATTAGCTCTCTCCTTGGTCTCTCCCTGTTTTTTACCTCCTCTATTTCCTTCTCTTTGTATCATCCCCCCTGTTTCTAACCGTTCCCTCAACCTTCTCTCTATGTCTTTATCTCCCCTTCATTTTCTCTCTCTCTCTATGGTCCTTTAAAAAAACTCTTCCGTGTCCTCTAAAAAACTATCCTGCAAATCACCTCCACTTTTTGTTCTCCCCACTCTGGTATTTATGAGGGGAAAAGGGGAGAGAGCCACCCTACCTTGTCCAATCATGCCGAATTGTAGGGTGGCTGGGCAACCCCCTGCAGGGCTTGTCTCCTTTGTTTTTTCATATTAGGAGGCCAATGGGTGTGGGTCTTGTCGATTTTGGGTTTTTGGGAGAGAGAGGGACAAAGAGGCATTGCATGGGAGAAAATCTCCTTCTTCCCCTGCCTATGCATGTCCAGGGGAGGAAGGAGATGTACATTGCAATTCAAAACGACATTGTTTCCCTTTTTTTTTAAAACGGTGGATGAAACATTAACGTTGTTTTGAACAAAACACATCGTTTCATTCAAAGAAATTGGTGCTAAATAATTCAATTTCCAAATCGATCCTCAATTGTTAATTTATTCAATCAAGTCCTCAATTGCAATTTTGATATTAAGAATTAATTCAATTGCGTCCCTGCCCAACAGGATGTCAGCTCTAAAGTTGTCTGTCGTTTTCATTTCGATCATTGGTCTTAAATTTATGCATTTTGACCCTCAATTGATTCATAAACTAAAATTTTTGTCATTTTATTTCCTAAATAAATCAATTTTAGTACCTTTATTTACGCCCCTTTTCATGTTTGGTCCTTGGTTTTAGATTTCTTCAATCAAGTCCCTAATTAGCCATCAAACTTCAATATTTATGCAATTAAATCTTTGATTTGACCAAATCAACTCTTAAAAATTATAATTTGACCCATAAACTTTAATTTCTTCCAATTAAAGCTCATATTGACTTAACAATCAATTTTTCTTGTAATCAAACCCTCCATAAATTCAATTAAATCTTTAATAAAATTTAATTGAGTCTATAAACTTCTGATATTAGACTTTTCGTCCTCAAATTCCTAATGGTTTTTGGAATTTCTCATTTGGCCAAATATTAAAACAAAAGGGAATAAAATAAAGAAGATTGAGATTGTTGGGCCCCAAGACCAGGCCCTATCCTGGCCCTAACATTTTTTTTTTGAGGTTAGGTCTAGCTCAACCCATTTAGGCTGGGCTTGATCTAGTGGCCTAGCCCAATTACTTGCCCATGCCAATAACCGGCCCTTATCTTTTTGTCAGGCCTGCGTGCCTGCTTCAGCAAATATGTAATGAAAATGCAAAACAGGGGAAAACAAAAGCTTACCTGGTTTGCAGAGACTTTGAACAAGAACCTGTAGGTGCTGGGCGAAGCTTCTCTTTTCCGCTTCCTTTCTGCTCTTTGTTCCTTCTTTTTCTTTGTCCTTCCTGTTTTTGTTTTCTCACGTTTTGTCTCTCTCTCGTCCCCTGTGTTTTTTCTTGTTTTCGTGCATCCTCTCTCTGTTTTTGTTTTCTTTTTGCTTTTTCGTTCTCTCTGTTCTTTTCTGGCTTTAGTTCCTCTGTTTCTGCTTCTTTTCTTTCGTTTTTTTTCTCTAAAGTTAGTTCCTGTCTATGCTCTTCTCCGTCTTCTATGTTTTTCTATTCGTCTTTGTTGTTTCCTCCTTTGTCTTCTGTTTTTTTTTTTTTTTTTTATTTTTTTATTGGTGCCCCTGTGTTTTGCTCTCAGTCCCCCGGTCTACCTCTGTTTGCCTTAGTAATATATATGTAGTAGCATGAGGGGGAGTGTTGGTGTAAGGCTAGTAATATGTTAATTTAGTTTTCTCGTAAATATAGGTATCAATGTAAATAGAGCAACTACACACGCTAATCAAGGAAATAACTCATCATACAATATTTTTACCCTAAAATTACTTGGTAACTAAAAATGTATAAATGAATCAGCTAATATATATATTGATGGTACGCCTGCTCGTACCCATATAATATATTCTTTTTTGCTTACAAATAAAATACCAGGAAATTGTGAAAAGTGAAAAAAGAACACACTATCTTGAAAATTTCTAAAACCATCTTTCAAGGTCTATATGAAGCAATGACCTCATAGTTCTCTCACTAACACATCTACCTTACTGTATATGGTAAGAACGAACATACAAAGATCCTGAACGTTAACTTAAACTACATCATCATCATCATCATCATCATCATCAATCAATCCTTCCCTAACATCTCCGGTAATGCCCTTTTGTCCCCCCTTACAAGGACCATAAGCCTTGCTACAAGCAAGATAATAAATGAAGTTAGCAACACCCAAACTAGAAAGCAGCCAGTAATAATAATCATAATGTCCTTTGTTGATGTTGCTTGAAACCCAACTCTCTTGATTTGCTTCACTAATAAACCCACGAACATTACCTACTATAAAACTGGCCACCAAGCTTGCAGCAGACAGTCCAACACTATAAAGATTCGAGGCCACGCTAGACATGCTTTTAGGCAATTCAGTGTAGAAGAACTCATTCAGTCCAACACCATTCATAGCCTCAGAAAATCCAAGTAAGAAATAAAATGGCAATAACCACATTGCAGACATGTGCGTAACCGCGTCAGGAATATCTGAAATTCCTTCCCTGATTGCAGTTTCTCGTCGCACCCTCTCTATAATTGCCAGTACTGCCATGGAAGCAGCCGAGCCCAGAATCCCAATTCCTATTTTCTGTTTCAAGCCGAGACGTGTTGGTTTTCCCGTGATTTTTGATGCTAGAGGGATGATTACGCGATCGTATAGAGCAATCCACATTGTTAGAGAGAGCAACATAAATGCATAGAATGATCCAGCAGGAATTTCAAATTTCGAAGTGATATGTCGGTTCATAGTGGATGCCTGGAGTAATAAGAAAGAGTTTTGACAGACATTTACAGACACCATCATCCCTGTCGACCATATTGGGATTACCTTTATTAGTGCTTTTAGCTCTTCTACTTGATCTACTGTACAAAGACACCATGGATCTGAAGCTGTTCCATCTGGCATCAAGTCTTCTTCAGGATTCTTAATAACACAAGCTTTGTTTAGAAACCTAGGACAAGATAAGACAAAAGGAAATCCTTAAAGGAACTATCATATATAAAATTACCTTATTAAGTGCTTCACAGGTAGGTTAATTACCTTATTCTTTCACTTGGCACGACAAGTGCAGATCCCTTCCTATGATGATACAGCTCATCCGTGTCTAGTGAAGATAATTCAATCCTTCTCTTTCTAAAGGAGGCCACGAGAACTCGAGCAAATCCGATGAGCCAGCTTGCCTTAGCCTTTGGCTTGACATAAATGGGAGAAGCCAAGAAGAAGGAAAGAGTTGACAGGATCATGAGAACCACAGGAACTCCGAAACCCACCTTCCAGCCCATGGCATCTTGAATGTAAACTATACAAGTCATGGAAATAAATACAGAAGCTGAGGATGTAACATAGTACCAACTGAAGAAGCTTTCTAATATTCCAGCATGTTTAAGGCTGTCCCTCTTGCTCAATTGATCAGCACCAAAGGCCAGGGAGCATGATCTTATGCCACCAGCTCCGATAGACATGAGGCCTAAGCAAAAATATAGAAACAAAAGCTGTGGTGTCGTCGCGTCGTTACTGCATCTGCTACTAAATTGGGCGCAAGAAGGCACCGTTGCCCCAGGAATTATTGTTGTCAGCCACAGTAAAACCATTCCCTGCACATTTATTTGATTCCAGTCAATATTTTGACATGATCCAAAGTTTTGAGAATGTTTTTTTTCCTTCTTCTAGACTTCAACTTCGTATTAATTAGAGAAGTGCAAACAACTTTAGTGTGTGTGTGTGTGATGAAGATTTGTTAATTTGGACATCACATGATAATAGGACTTGTTGAAGAATTTTATAAAAGGATTTAATTAAGAATAATATATATATATAATTAAACGTGTGTGTGTAAGGATTGATAACTATATATTTTCCCAAGTAGCGTTGGTTTCGTAACAGCATCTCATTCCTTTTTTATTAATTCTTGTGAGATTGGCTTCCCAAACAAGCTATGGGTCCATCCATATGCAGATATCTCATTACTTATAAAATATTCAGAAATTTATTAATAAAATATATTGTTGTTTTCATCAGCAATATTAAAAGGAATTAATCATCCAGTAATAAAATATTACTGGTGGAGGAGGATTCAATTTAGGCGGCAGTGTTTGGAAACGTTGGAAGGAGGTTTACATCGTGTTTAAAATTAAGTGAAAATGAAACTTATCAATTACGGGCTCTCTCACGTGGTGTTATATATATATATCTGAAGTTATTATATATATATCTGAAGTTATTAAGGAGTTCGATATAAAATAATATGTATTAACTCTAACATATTTTAATTGAAAATCCTTTAAATTTAAAATTTGTAGAGGTTAATACTATAAAATGTTTTAAATTTTAAATTTAATTAAAAAAATAGAAAGACAAGAGTGGAAAGAAATAATGTTACCAGAAGGCTCGCAATACATCCAAATCCGATCATCGGGTATCGACCCACATATGTATCAGCAAGAAAAGCCCCAATAATGGGCATGAAATTCCCAGCAGCTGAGTAGAGGAAGAGTATTTGGGCACCGCTAGCTGCATCCATACCATACTCTCTAGTCAAATACAGTATCATATTTGTTGATAGCCCAAAACTTGCTAGCCTCTCCAGTGCCTCGTTTGCTGTCAAAACATGAATTTAAACCACATTACTTGAATTGTAATATATATAAGCTGCCAAGTAACCTGCTGGTCATAATATATGCGTCTGCTTTTTATCACATGTTGCTGAGAGTGTTTTAAATACCTATGATGAAAAACAAGGCTCTTATGCCGCCCTTCGGGCTGCTCAAGAGTGGCTCTGTGATCATCTCCTTCGGATCTGATTGTGCACTCTGTCGATGGAGGGAAAGAGTCTCGCAGCTAATTTGTTGTGAGAGATCATTTGGTGCACGATGAATACATATATACACCCAGAGAGTTGCTGCCTTCAGTAAGCTTTAGGTTTTGTCTCTTCCCATTCTTTTCCCTCTGCTGGTTAATTTTGGCCTCATTAGCTGTTCCTCTAGGCTTCATTAGCTGTCCTTCGATTGATTCTATCCATCAAAAAGAAATATAGATTGAACGTTGGTGTCACTGGATAATAATTCTTTAGTAAACGTAAGATTTTGTCAACTTGCAATTTTTTATTTCACTGTAACCTGTTTCCCGGAAGAACAGCGTAAATTCAAGCACAGACAAGCTGAATTTTGTAGAAACAGAATTTTGGATTTAGGACCAAGTTTTTGGATTAAATTATGTATCCTTGTTAATCCAATCAACTTCATGTATGATCTTCAACAAGGATATTGCACATGTCAGGTGGTTTTTTCGTTTCCAAGAGAACTGCGTTCTTCTTTTATTTAACACACTGCCACACCGTCTCGCTTATTGTACTTCGACTTGCATATATAATAAATTGAAAAAGAAATCAAACTAACACGAATAAGAATGAGAACTTTCGATGCAAGAGCGCATTTAATTACTTAATTAGTTATTTTGAAAAGATAATTAAAAAAATTACATAAATTGCTATTCGTACGCATTCATTGTACTCTTTGCTTATTATTATTATTATTATTATTTGCTTTGCTTTTGTTTTTGTGGTTTGTGAACGATTTGATAAAATAAAATTGTAGAAGTTGATAGCAATGACCTCAATGCTATGCATCAACCTTGTTATGGGAAATCAATCAGTATCAAGCTAGGAATAAAAAATTGTCTCCCATTGCAAAGCCAAAATAAGCTTCAATACTGGCAACATTTTTAAATGCAATATCATGTATTATATTTTCTTACAGCCCAAAATATGCTGGACTCTAATATTTTTTTTCAGTTCTTAGGTTTGAAAGAGTAAAAATAATGATACTTTAAAATAACGAGAAAGAAATTTATAGGTTTGATACAATGAAACTCGTTTTTCCTCTGTGAACAAATGTGATGGTGGTGCTCAGCAATGAGCTCACAGTTTCTTTGTAGGGGACCATTAATTTGAACATTAATCTTTTCTTAAACCCTATAATTCCAAAACCTTTAGCCTACTCGGTCAGTTAACTTTCTGTAAGTGAGTTTTCATCCTTTTTCCATTACTTTTTTCATGGGTTTGTTTTTGTTTTTTTTTTTTTAATGGGAGTAGTACTGTTCAATTTCTTTTTTCTATACAACTTAATGTGGGACGCCATGTATTCTAGTATAACATGTTTGATGTGGGACGCCATGTATTATGGATAATTGTTAGTCATATGCACGGGAGGTGTTGAATGCTCAAGAGATTTATCATCTGATTCAGAATTGTTAACAAACTTTAATGTACCGGTTTTATAAAAAAAAAATTAAGGGTAAGAGACTGGTTGTAGCTAAGAAAGTTATTAGCACCTAATGTAACTATATTATTCGATAATTCACTCATATTTAACTACTTTGATATTCTTTATTTTATGTTTTGAAGGCATTTTTTTGATGAAAGATGCAAAAATGAGTAAATTGGAGGTAATTGATAAATTTAACCTTTAATCGATGTTTTGTGTAGAGTGTGAGCTCTAGAGGTCCAAATGAAGTGATTACAATGGAATTAAAAAGCTAGTTAGTTAAACAATCATCAAATGAGTCACCAAAAACAAAAAAAATCATTCATAAAAATCTCAAGGAAATGTTCAATCATATCACTAAATATGCTAAGCATGCATCTTTAAAATATGGCTGGTGCATTACATAATCCAAAAGACATTCTTCGATATGAAAAAGTACCAAATGGACATGTGAAAGTAGTCTTATCTTGATCTTCCAATGCAATTTGAATTTGGTTGTAACCTGAATAGCCGTCTAGAAAATAATAAAATTCATGACCTGCAACTCTTTCTAGGATTTGATCCATGAAATGTAAAGGAAAATGGTATTTTCTAGTCATTGAATTAAGTTTTCTATAGTCAATGTATACGCGCTAAGTTTTGGGGGTCACCCCCAAAGATTTAGCAAAAGAGGACATCATTGGAAAAACAATTGGAGAAGAACTACAGGTCTCCACAATGTCTGATCGAATGAATATAATGTTTAACGATGCCGATGCCTTCATTACCTTACCAGGTAGTCTGGGCACATTGGAAGAGATCTTTCATATTTCCTCTTGGGCCCTACTACACATTTACCATAAACCTATAGGTGTGTTAAATGTTAATGATTTTTATGATAATTGTTATCTTTTCTTGATCAAGCTGTGGAACAACAATTTCTAACATCTTTAGCACGACAAATCATAATCTTTGCTGCTACTGCTGAACAATTGATTGACCAACTACAATCTTTCATCCTTGTAATTGATCCCTCAATGAGTCGCATAAATTGGTCAACTACGGAAAGCCGCAAAAAGCTTAAATTGGATTTGAGCCTTCGTTTGTGAAACCTTGTGTCTTTTGGTTTTGTTAATAGCATATTTTTTTTTGTTATTTCTTATATTTGTTTAAGTGTTTTTCAGGCTTGTCAGTATTTTAACACTAAAAAAACAAAAACGTAGATAAGTTTGGTTTCGTTGCCTCCCTAACCTAAGCAATTAAGCTCGAGGGGGTGTTTTAACACTTAATACCCTAAAGTCAACTGACTTGAGAGCAATTGGCCTAATGCTTGTTACATAGGTTGAGGAGAAAAGCTTAAGGGAATCAAACATTGCACTATCTACATATCAGTATCTGCAACCCGAGTTACTAAGCTTGTAGGGGTGTCTCAACACCCAATGCCCTAAGACCAACTGATCTGGGAGTCATTAGCCGAAAGCTCGTTACATGGGTTAAAGATGCATTGTGTTTTAAGTTATATGTATATATTAAAAAAAAAGAGAGATTATAATTTCAACCTAAGAAAGTTAACCTTAAACATTAGAACAAAAATTTTTTGTTTTCTTCCAAGTAAAGCCCTATAACTATATGTTGATATTTTGAGCACAAAAGAAAGGTTTATTAATATCTTGTTTAAGAGGTATTGAGCAGATATATTAATTTAATGAGAGTTTGTTTATCTAGATAGATTAATGAAAGTTGAATGATGAATGCCTTGGTTTGTGGAATTTGCAAATTGTTTTTCTATTTTAACGCTTTGATTACTAAGGACTAGTAATAAGCTGGTTGGGGGGTGTGATTAGTACTTAAAAGTGCATTTTTATCAAGATTTTATATCATCATTTTGCACTTAAACTATCAATAACTCCTTAACTAAAGCATGTTTTATAATAACATACCTAATAATATAAGATACCTTTGATTTATGGTAAATGTTCATCTTAAATGCAGGCCTATCACATAAATAAAAGGATGGATTGATGAGTTTAAGTATTGAAATTGAAAGGACAAAGAGAGGGCCAAACTTAGAAAAGAGATGTTGGTGCAGTCCAAACTAGAACATTGTTCGGTAATTGGTTCATATCTTGAGTTCTAGATGTCCAACTGACCTCAATGTTTTGGACAGATTCGGTAAGACATAGGCCTACAACTTTCATGTGGAGTCCAAGATTTAAAAAGGCCGTTTTCAAGTCTAAATTATAGCAACAACGGAGAAGTCTGAATCTGTCCTGTAGCCCAGACACTTTCAGTTTTTAGCCCATATCTCAAGTTTTAGAAGTCCAAATCACCTTAATTTTTTTTCCTGGAAAGATAAGACAATTTTCTATAGCTTTCATGAGTATAGTTGGTTCCAGTTCTGATGTTAGCAATGATGTTTATTCAGACAAGAAGATAAGGATTTTCACCAAGTCAAGAGTTGGCCATCCACTCAACAATTAGTCATCAAATCAATAGTTCCAAATTTTGGCCTATAAAAGGAGGCATTTTCCATGCATTTAGGCATCTTGGTTGTTCAGATCAAGATCATGCTCTTTATTTTTCTCTTTATATTTTTTGTAATTCTTAAGGTTTGCTTTCATTAATATCTTGTTTATGCTTTTCATTTCCTTTCCTTCACTTAGGTAACTTGTTTCTTATTTATGTTCTTATTTTGTTTATTTATGTTTCTCTCCCTTATTATATTTAGCTAAGTTTATTATGTCAAGGTGAAAAGGTTACACTAATGGTGTAAGAATAAGTATAGTGTAAACTCAACATGAACTTTAATGTTTGATACTAACGTGTTTTGTATTTGTTATCTTGTTCACTCTTAATACTTTGCTTGTTAAATGATTAATCTAGATTTGTGTTGTATAACACTTGGTACAACAAATGTTTGGCACTTTCATAGCCTAACCGTATGATATAACCTACACATGTGCTATGAAAAGAACTTGATTTGTTGTTAACATAAGTTATAATCATGAATACTTGACAATATTTACAAGTATTAGCATTATTCGAATAAGATAACTAATGTAATCATGTTAATAATTTATAATCTGATTGGAACCTCCTTTGTGTGTGGTTTCTAGTTGAGTAATAAAAGTTTATACTATACTTGTTTCAAATACCATTAGTGGATCCTCTAACCTTGACAATTGTTTTTATCATTGTTTAATTCTCACATTGATCTTCCATATCAAAATTCTCATCAATTTCTTCTTCATCTTCTTCTTCTTCTTTTATATTATTATTATTATTATTATTATTATTATTATTATATTACTACTACTACTACTACTACTATTACCATTAATACTAGTATTGTTATTATTACTATTATTATTAATATTACTACTACTACAACTACTACTATTATTGTTATTTATATTTTATACAATTAACCTCCGTGTAGTTCGACCTCGGTCTTGCCGGATTATTTATTACTTTGACACTCCTGCACTTAGGAGAAGACATCAATCTCTTAGTCATGTCAAGTTTTTTGCGACATTGCCGGGGAGGTAAATTTCTTTACAAATTATAAATTTTGTTATATTTTTCTCCTTTCACTTTTCTTTTATGTAACTTTTGTTTCTTGTGTTTTGTCTCCTTTTCTTTTTCTTTTTCTTTTCTTCTTTTTATTGTCTTCCTACACGTGCATGAGAGTTTGGTCACGTATATTAAATGATAGACTTTGTAAGGTATCCTCATCTTCTTTAGAAAACATGGCTGAAGAGGATAATCAATTGCTTTATAATGAGAATAATGAGAATAATTGGGTTATAACACTTAGAGACTACATGAATCCAACAAGAACAATTGTGCGATCATGTATATGTTTTCCTCCTGATGCATCTCATTTTAATTTTAAGCCAGACATTATTCAACTTTTACCTTCTTTTCTTGGCTTAGATGTAGAAAATCCATACTTGAATTTGAGAGAATTTAAAGAAGTTTGTAACACTTATAATGACTCAAATTGTAGAATGAACACCATCAGATTAGAGCTATGGTCCATCCTAATGCATTTTTGTGCCTTTTTAGAGTTTGTAATAACTTACCGTCTTGATGTGCATTAAGTTTTGAAGAGATTATGATAGAAAAAGTTTCATTTTCTCCTAAAAATGAGTATTTGAGATTGAATGGTAACGGCTTCAAATCAGGTTTTGGTAGTTGAACACTTGAAGGTATGGACTCAATTGATCATGGTAGAAATTCTTTAATTTATGGTCTCCAATTACATGCCTTTGATTCTTCTAGAAAATAGACTATTTGCAAATCGTCAAATTCATCAATCACAGTTTCACTGGAAGTGGTTTAAAATTGATCATGAACTAATTTTTCAATAAAGTCCACTTCTTGTAAATCATTATCATCTCTAGGTTACTTGCAAATGTTGAAAATATTCATCTCCAATGTCATGTTTCCAAATGATAGCTTCATCAGTCCATTCCTACAATTAATCAATGCATTAGAAGTTGCAAGAAATGGACGTCCTAAAATAACAGGAATTGAATTACATGCTTTAACGGGTTATGTATCCAAGACAACAAAATTTACAAGGTACATGAATCTATCAACTTGTACTAACACGTCCTCAACTATTTCTCTAGGCACTTTTACAAATCTATCAGCAAGTAAAAGAGTTACAGAAGTTGGTTTTAACTCACCTAGATTGAGACTTTGAAAAATCGAATATGGAAGTAAATTCACACTAGCTCCAAGATCAAGTAAAGCTCTTTCAATTTTATGCTTTCCAATAAAGCAAGAAATTATAGGACAACCAGGGTCTTTATATTTCAAAGCATTATTGTTCTGAAGAATAGCACTTACTTGTTCGGCTAAAAATACTTTCTTTTTCACATTCAGTTTTCTCTTCACGGTGCACAGATCTTTCAAAAATTTAGCATAAGAAGGTACCTGTTTAATAGCATCCAACAAAGGTATATTGATCGTTACCTGTTTGAAAGTTTCAAGGATTTCAGAATTGTGATTGACTTTCCTTTGTTTGGTCATGGCATGAGGAAATTGAAGTGCTGACGGAGAATCAGTCTTTTCTTTACAATGTTCAAATTCAATCCCTTCCTTACCCTTAGAGATTGACTCATCATCTTTCTCACAAGGTTCAAGAGTGGGTTTTTCAATAACCTTACCACTACAAAGAGTGATGACTGTTTTGACTTGATTCATGTGTTGGCTTCTGGAACTACTTGCATTTGCATTGTATTGCCCCTTTGGATTTTGCTGTGGTTGAGATGGAAACTTACCTTTCTCTTGAAAACTAAGAGCAAATGTGAATTTAACAATAACATCTTTAAATTTTGTCATGCTTTAAACAAGTTAAGTGTTGATTGTTTCTTTCTTTTCAACGAATGCATGCATTGTGTCGCACCCCAAAAAAAAATCCTTCCGGCGCGCGGCATCGGTCTGGCGATTTTTCATCGTTTTGTTCTGTTTTGCTGAATTTGATTCGTGGGAGTCGCCACCTAGTAATTCATTGAAGGCTACTAGGAAATCTGATGTACTGGTCTTATCAGAGATCGCGGGTAAGGGACTGGTTATGGTTAGGGAAGGTATTAGCACCCCTAACACACCCTACCTGAGGTAAGCTGCTTCGTGTTCTGATGTGATTTGAAAATTTAAAATATTAATTAAATTCTAAGGCTTGAATAAATCAGTTATTAAATCCCCGAATATATGTAGAAACTTGTTCTCACATTTTCGTGGAAAATACAACTTGATTTTATTTGTCCTTGAGATATTTAACCATATTTAAGAAAATTTAAAATATAAATTAAATTCTAAGGCTTGAATAAATCAGTTATTGAATCCCCGAATATATGTAAAAATTTATTCTTACATCTTCGTGGAAAATACAACTTGATTTTATTTGTCCTTGAGATATTTAACCTTATTTAAATTAACAATTAATTCTTTTTGTCCTTTTATTTTTACAATTTAATAACATAAATAAAAATACAAACAAGCACACATCTCTTTTTATTATTTATTTTCTTTTTTTTTTCTTTTACATTCACATATTACAAATTTAAAATAAATAAATAAAAATTACATTAAAACTTTAAAATTTACAAAATGGTCCCTGAAAGCTCCAGAAATTGCAGGGAAGGACTCCTGGGGGCTGCGTGAACAGTTCCGGCGCGTGGATCCACGCACCTCCGCCACTGGCGGCGCGTGGGTCCACGCACCGCCTCAAGAAAACCCAACAGCAAGGGGGGCTGGATCGACTCCCTCTTCTCAGCCTCCCAACGCCGGCGGTGAAGATCACCGCCACCTGCAACAACAAAAAGAACTCACAAACAGCAATCGGTTTTAATTTTTTTGTTTTGCAGATCTGCTTCTCTCTTTGCAGATCGGTTTCCAATCTTTTGCTGTCTCATCCTTCTTTGTTTCAGGTGGCAGCGGAGCTGGGGGTGAGATGCTGTCGACCGCCGTGTAGCTGCTGGTGGCCTGTGATGGCTACGGTGGAGCTGCGATGGAGAGGGTACGGCGGTCCGATCTTCACTCCTCTTGGCCGATCTGGGGGTGGTGTCGGTGCTGATGCTGTTGCTGAAGGAAGGAAATGCTGGAGGCGGCTGTTCCACGGTGGCTGTGAAGATGACCGCGGGTTTTGTGGCCGATTGAAGGGAAGCTAGGAGACCGTGGCTGAGGGGAGAAGGAGCAGCGGCTCTGTGTGCAGGCCGAAAGGGAAGATGACGGGGAGATGGGGGCTGCGATGAAGGAGATTCTGGTGAGGGGCTGCTGTGGTGGATTTGTGAGGGGGCAGCGCCGGAGGAGAGGCTGGCGGTGGAATCGCCCGGAGGGGAAGGAAGAAAAGAAAGAAAAAAAAATGAGCGGCGGTTTGGGGGGAAGGGACTGTTTGGCCGGTGTCCAAAAATGCAAGGGTGGCTGCTGTCTTGCTTCAGGAGAAGAAAAATCGGGGAGAAAAATTCAAAAACCAACCGGGGGAGGGGCTGTTCGGTGGCTTCGGCTGAGAAAGAAAAATAGGGAGAAGAGAAAAAAATGAGTGTGAAGGGGCTCCCTCTAGCCTGCCCACTACTGCCGGGGCCCGGCGAAAATGGCTCCAATCTTTTTTTTTTTCCTTTGCAAAGCTGGGAATGAGAAGAAATATGGGTTTTTTTCATTATGAGGAGGGCCACCATGTCGGCGGGAAACAAGGAAAAGAAGACCATGGGTGGGGCTGAGCTCATCATTTTTAGCCGAAAGAGAGGGATTAAATAATGGTCTTGGGCCAGGGGCAACGGCTAGTTTCGGGTGAAGAGAAAAAAAATTCTTAGGTTGCCCCTCCTTCCAAAATTCAAAATTCCCTTAGGCAAAAATATTGTTTTGGCCTCAAAATTGGTCCCTTAATTTTCTTTTTTTTTTTGTAAAATTTGATTTTTCTTGTTTTTTTTGTATTTTTTTGAAAACGAGCAATATCAACGTCGACTCAAATACGAAAAATCAATTATTTTGAAAATGACGCGTGAAAAGTCGAACACATTTGAAAGACCCTTAAAAATTAAAAAAAAAATTTAAAACGACGTTGAAAATGCTAAAATGACGAAAATATATTAAAAACATATTTTTTTTTTGGATTTTTTTGTTTTTCTCTATTTTTGGATTTTTTGAAAATATATCAAAAACATGGGTCAAAAATTAGGTAGCAACAGATGCCCCCTCTTTACAATGCTTACGAAGCAAAAATCCTCGATGTTTTGCATAGTAAGCTTTGTAAAGAAAAACTTGTCTTTCTGTTTGCTCAATATATTTTTTTTGTTAACCTGAGATCCCATCTGGCGACCTCCTTTACCAAAACCAAAGAATGCGTGTAGCTCGGTCAACCCGAAACCCCAATGGAGATTCCCTTTAACCAAAGCTACATGAGATCCCATCTGGCAACCTCATTCAACTGGAACAAAAATATTGTGTAACTCGGTTAACCTGAAATCCCATCTGGCGATTCCCTTTAACCAAAGCTACCCGAGATCCCATCTGGCGACCTCATTTAACCAAAACAAAAGAATGTGTGAAAAATGGTCTCATTGTATGGGTGACGAACCCCAGAAAAATGATGGTCTCATTGTATGGGTGACGAACCCCAATGGAAAGGAGGAAGAGTGGTCTCATTCTTTGGGTGACCTACCCAGGGGGAAGAATGGCCTCATTCTTATGGGTGACCTACCCAGGTAAAAAAAAAAGATGGAGAATGGTCTCATTCTAATGGGTGACCTACCCAGAAAAAATGGTGGTCTCATTGTGATGGGTGACCTACCCAAGTGGAAAGGGGAAAGAGTGGTCTCATTCTTTGGGTGACCTACCCAGGGGGAAGGATGGCCTCATTCTTTGGGTGACCTACCCAGATAAAAAAAAAGATGGAGAATGATCTCATTCTAATGGGTGACCTACCCAGAAAAAATGGTGGTCTCATTGTGATGGGTGACCTACCCAAGTGGAAAGGGGAAAGAGGGGTCTCATTCTTTGGGTGACCTACCCAGGGGAAGGAATGGCCTCATTCTTATGGGTGACCTACCCAGGTAAAAAAAAAATGGAGAATGGTCTCATTCTTTGGGTGACCTACCCAGAAAAGATGATGGTCTCATTGTGATGGGTGACCTACCCAAGTGGAAAAAGGAAGAGTGGTCTCATTCTTTGGGTGACCTACCCAAGGAGAGGAATGGCCTCATTGTTATGGGTGACCTACCCAGGTAAAAAAAAAGATGGAGAATGGTCTCATTCTAATGGGTGACCTACCCAGAAAAGATGGTGGTCTCATTGTGATGGGTGACCTACCCAAGATGGAAAAAAATGTGAAGTGTGGTCTCATTGTAATGGGTGACCTACCCAGATAGAAAGAATGTGAAGTGCGGTCTCATTGTAATGGGTGACCTACCCAGAGATGGAAAAAATATGAAGTGTGGTCTCATTGTAATGGGTGACCCACCCAGATGGAAAACAAATGATGAAGTGGTCTCGTTGTGATGGGCGACCTACCCAAATAGAAAGAATATGAAGTGCGGTCTCATTGTAATGGGTGACCTACCCAGATGGAAAGAATATGAAGTGTGGTCTCATTGTAATGGGTGACCTACCCAGATGGAAAAAATGTGATGAAGTGTGAAAAATAGGACTTACCTGGCGAAGTCCTGAAGGGATGACAGAAGAAGGGCTCGAAAAACTTGGTGCTTCCTGATAATTCCCGATCATAGGGTTTGAAAAACTCGGTGTTTCCTGACTGCAAGGGTTGAAAACTCGAGGCTTCCCGGTTGCAAGGTTGATCTATTCATTTCTTTGGGATTTTCCTAATGGTAAGGTTTATCCCATCGTCCTTTTATTCCATGATAAAAACCGATTCTTTATTATCATCACCACCATGCTTCTTTCTTTTTCCACCATCTTGCTGGACCTCATTAAGGATTTTCCTGTAATAATTCAAAAATATGTGCAAATGGTTTTTTTTTTTTTTTGGTTAGATGATATGCATGCATCCTTACCTGATTCGAAATATAGGTCCCCCCCTCCTTGATGCTCCATCGTCATAGGGTTCCCTTGTTTGCATCCCAAAGCTTTCTTTGTTCTTTCGATGCATTGGCTCATTCATGTGCTAGCCATCCACTCAGCTGTAAATGCAGTGCCCATCCTGAGCTGTCTTCGACAATTACTGCTCGCATCGCTCATCAAGGTTGACAATGCCCCCAAGTGTGGTGATGCTTGATTCATCATGAAGGATTTTCTCTCCTGGATTCTTCTGAGAATTATCCTCTGGTTGATTGTGTGCATCATGTCAACACCCCATCAAGACTGTTAATCGGTCATGAACTTGCCTTCGGTTGAAACACCATTCAAGTATGTATGGTCACCAGCCTTCATGGAACTGCCAAGTCATCCAGACATGGATCTCATGCTTTGCAGTAAACAACTCATCATTGTAAGCGCGATGTATTTCTCCATGGATTCCTCTTAGCTTGTCAAATCAGATCGTGAAAATAACTGCTTTGGCATCATCAATGATGTCCATGTTATCACCCATATTCATGTGGTGAAGTGCGCATTTGAGCTTCAGAATAGATGGTCCCATAGTCAACCTTAGTGGTATGCATATGTTCGATGTTCATTCAAATGCACTCACCCGATAACATATGTCAGGAGTCATAGCCATGTTTTACAGGGTAACCCAAGATGAAGATATGAAAATATCTTTTAAGTGCAGCGTTGCTCATCAATTGCTGCTGAAGTTCACTAAATCATGGATTGTCTTTGAACAACATTGCCCCTAGTTGATCTGAACATGCTCATTCTTCTGTTTACAAACAAATGGCTTTTGTGAATGCCAGGAGTGACTTTGGTGGACTTTGATGACTCATCATGTGATTCTTTCTTTGCCCCCAGCTGATCTAGATATTGTTTGCTTTTCCTTCTTAGGGTCCACTGTATTGCCCCAGGTGGTCAACCTTTCAAGGAGTTTTGAGAAAAGTTGATGTCATTTCATGCCAAGGATTCCGCAAACTCAATAAATGTTCTTCTTTGTTTGACAATCTTTATTGTTCTAGAATCAAATCTCATATTTCAAAGATCTTGTCTATTCAAGTCTAAATTGTTGAAATGAAATCAAAGAGATATCAGTTTTTGAAAAGTATTATTTTTCTTTTGAAATTCAAACTTCTTTGGTCAAAGACCCAACACACTACTCAATGCAGTCCTTTGATTGTCTTGTATTTTGAAAATAGAATGACCCGTTGTAAGATTTAAAATGACTTTTTCATGGTTCTTTGTGTCGACTTTAAACTCTGATTTTGGGTATATCTTTTGACGGTCTGTGATGAGGTGACGTTTTTATGAACTTCAAAAACAAGATGCTCAGGCTTTATCAAGAAAGATTGTTTATTTTCTTAGCATTTATTTTATCAGCATGCATAATAACCAGTAGCTTAATTCATGAAGTCACGACCCTTATGGAAAAGCTCTTCAAGTTTTGAGAGCACCATTTATCGATTCAAATTGCTTGCTTGATTAAAAAGGGCTTTTAAAAGCATGTAATGCAGGCTATGGTTCATGGCTATGAAAGAAAAGAATTTCCAAGGCTCAAAAGGTGTTTGAGGGTTTCAACGACCTAGGATCAACATCAATTATTCATCGATTCTCTTTCTCTTGTCGTCATTGTAGAGAAAGTGACATATAACCTTGTTAATCTCAAATATCAGAATTCTCTTAACATAGGTCATAATGCAAATCCAACTTTTCTTTGATGAATAACCAATCTAAAACAATTTGAAGACATTAGAGGCTTTATCCTAGACACACCAAAAGATATGAAGCATCAATTTTTCTAGTGTTGTCTTTTGGCATTTATTGTCTTTTCTCAATTGAAAGTTGTCTTGCCTCTCTTAGAATTGGTAGGCATTTTCTTTCATTTCCTCAAAGTTTTTCTTGGATGGCCCTCAATCTATGGATTTTCTTCTTCTAGCCCTTTCTCCAACATTGGACTTTTGTTCTAAGCTTTTCTTTGATCCATTGATTTTATCCATGTCTCCAAAATATTTCTCATTTGCCCCCAGTGTGGGGTGTGATCCTAGTCAGGGTTTCTTTTTGAAAGAAAATATTTTACCAGGCTCAAAATAGGACTGCAAGGGATATAATCTTTAGAAAGTGAAGGGATATCAAAGATGGCCTTTTCTCATTTCAAGCAAGGTCGGTTAGAACCGATAAATTTTGACCTCATCTAGTGTAATGATTGAGACTTGTAAAAGTCATGATTCATGAGTCCATAACTATTGAATCCACTACATGTCATTATGCATACTGATAAAACTTAGCTATATGATGTGTGGTTCAGTTTCAGGAAGTACGAGTTCAAAATTTGTTTGGTCACCTCATGTCATTTCAACAACAATTGAGTCATTTCTGCAATCAAAACACTTTTAATCTTCAGGATTGATTAACCTTTATCGCATGTTGGAGTTTGATAAAAATATTTTGTCAAAATACCCTTTGAAAGAAGTATCTCTTGATTTCAAAACCACAAGAAGACAAAGAAAAGACATGTTTCGTTGAAGGATGAGATGTGATATCAAAACAAAAATGCACAATGGCAAAAATCCATAACAAAAATGCTTGACAGTTTAACTCCTTGGATCAGCTTCTCTAGCAATATCTATGTTTTGCCGAGCAATTCCGATCACTGGTCATTCTGAAAATGATTGATGACATCATCTTTCGCAAATTGATCTCGACTCTTGAAACTCTTGCATCTGTTTAACTAAAATGGCCGAGGACCCCACCATGACATCACATCTGTTATCTGGATTATACCACCTAGAAATTGGTGGTTGCATGGGATTTGTCAGAGTGAAGCAAAATTCTGGAATCTGGCAGATGCTGGTCGACAAACTTAAACGGCAGAGGAATGCCTCATCTTGGCAAAGACATTTGAGCAATTGATGCTTGAGCGAGACCTGGCTATACCACATAATTAAGGGTTCACACCGTCGAAGTCATCTCCTGATTCACCTCTCATCATTGCTCTAGAATCCAGGGCAGATCCTTCAATCTTTCCTCTCTTCATAGCTTGTTCAAATCTTCGGCAAATCCTCACAACATCATTTCAATCTTCCAATATTGTTGTGGTTGGTTGAGGGTTGTTGGAAAAATTTCCAACAGCTTGGTAATCTTGGCAACGCACAGAAACTTGTAGTGTCGCCACTACCGACGTGTGGAATCACACATTGTCTCTATTGGAAGAAAACGATGAACATGAATCTCCTCTATTTCTTCTTCGATTTCTCAATGACAGTGCGACAAACAACCACTTGTAGAGGGAGTTCTACTCTGTTGAAGTTTCAGTATTTTTCATGTTTTTCAGTCTAGGCATTTCTCTTCTCTCTACTTTTGCGTTTTAGTACTGACATTGTTGGAGAAAAATCATAGATGATCTGAAACTACTGTATTCCTTCTTGGACTTCCCACTTGTGGCTCCACAAACAGATTCCTGCTGAGAGAGCTCTGCTACGTTGAAGTTTGATGTCTGCTCATATTTTTCAGACCAGGTCTGGCTCTTCAACCTACTAAAAGGTCTTCATGCTGAAGCTGATGAGAGAAATATTTGTAGCATATGCAACTTATAAATCCACTCTTGTATTCCCAACTTGCAGCATCATAAACAGATTTTTGTAGAAAGAGCTCTGCCACGTTGAAGTTCGACGACTGCTCATGTTTTCAGACTAGGCCTAAGTCCTCTGACTGCTACAATGTTTTGCTCGTTTCACTGGTGGGAAAAAATTTCAAAGCATATGAAATTAATACATCCCCTTTTTGCATTTCCCCTTGGCAGATCCACAAATAAATCTCTACAGAGAGAGCTCTACCGCGTTGAAATTCAGTGTCTGATCATGGTTTTTTTTCAGACCAACATCTTGTGCTGTTGAACTGGAATTGAGCTCATAATTGGGGTAACTTCAAAACAGACTGATGCACCATGAACAGGAGGCTAGTAGTCGTTTGGTTCCATTAGATGATGTGGAGGCAATGAACATTTAACAGTGCAACTGGACAAGAAACATGGTTGTCATTAGTTGATGACTGAAGACATTGCTGTTGTTATTCATGACTGAAAAGGAAAGGCAGCTTCAATTGGACGGTGGACAAGCAGTGTTCCCACAGAAGACTGTGCAGACATTCTCTTTCCATTTGATGCTCAACACTTGTTCGAGCAGATCTGAGTCCAGCTACTTCACCTTTGATGCGTTCAAACTCAATCTGAGCCTCTATCTGACATCTTCTTCACTTCCATCATTTTTCTTCAATCACGTGCAGCACAGCTTGTGCGGGGGAACCTACTTTTCAATCCGGTACATGCATGATAAATGTATGAATATGTAATCTATATGACGAACTCACCCTTCGAGGGGTGACAATATGGTCGTAACTCTTGTATGATGGACAAGAATCGTGATTTTTGCCCAAACTCTACAATGAAAATTTTCAGAGTGACGGCCAATGTGTCACCCACAAGTCTTGAGTTCAAGATGCTTCAAGAAGAGTTTGCTCGGATGCAAAACAATAGCACATACATCCTAAAGACAGGCTCTATTCATTTTACGTGAGACAGGGTATGTTTGCTACTTGGTCTCTAAAAGGGTCTCTTGTTGTCCCAGTGATCGCCTTCGTAAAGGCAATATAGGGGCCCAGCAGGTAATTGGTTGGCACGTGTACAACTATTACCAGTCTAAGCACTCAACAAAGAGTTGGGGTTTACACAAACTTAAACCTTGACTCAAGTCGTAAGGTAAGCTGCTAGTCCCCCACCTAACCTAAAGCTGATGTGTGCTTTCAAAAATTAAAACTTGTGATGCATGAGAGAAATATATACAATGCATGAATAAAACAAAAATAAATAAAACAAAACAAAAAAAAAAAAAAAAAAATGAAACACATCAAAACACAAAGCTTAGTCCGATAAAGTTGAAAACAATACCTTTCCCCAGTGGAGTCGCCATCCTGTCGCACCCAAAAAAAAATCCTTCCGGCGCGCGGCATCGGTCTGGCGATTTTTCATCGTTTTGTTCTGTTTTGCTGAATTTGATTCGTGGGAGTCGCCACCTAGTAATTCATTGAAGGCTACTAGGAAACCTGATGTACTGGTCTTATCAGAGATCGCGGGTAAGGGACTGGTTATGGTTAGGGAAGGTATTAGCACCCCTAACACACCCTACCTGAGGTAAGCTGCTTCGTGTTCTGATGTGATTTGAAAATTTAAAATATTAATTAAATTCTAAGGCTTGAATAAATCAGTTATTAAATCCCCGAATATATGTAGAAACTTGTTCTCACATTTTCGTGGAAAATACAACTTGATTTTATTTGTCCTTGAGATATTTAACCATATTTAAGAAAATTTAAAATATAAATTAAATTCTAAGGCTTGAATAAATCAGTTATTGAATCCCCGAATATATGTAAAAATTTATTCTTACATCTTCGTGGAAAATACAACTTGATTTTATTTGTCCTTGAGATATTTAACCTTATTTAAATTAACAATTAATTCTTTTTGTCCTTTTATTTTTACAATTTAATAACATAAATAAAAATACAAACAAGCACACATCTCTTTTTATTATTTATTTTCTTTTTTTTTCTTTTACATTCACATATTACAAATTTAAAATAAATAAATAAAAATTACATTAAAACTTTAAAATTTACAAAATGGTCCCTGAAAGCTCCAGAAATTGCAGGGAAGGACTCCTGGGGGCTGCGTGAACAGTTCCGGCGCGTGGATCCACGCACCTCCGCCACTGGCGGCGCGTGGGTCCACGCGCCGCCTCAAGAAAACTCAACAGCAAGGGGGGCTGGATCGACTCCCTCTTCTCAGCCTCCCAACGCCGGCGGTGAAGATCACCGCCACCTGCAACAACAAAAAGAACTCACAAACAGCAATCGGTTTTAATTTTTTTGTTTTGCAGATCTGCTTCTCTCTTTGCAGATCGGTTTCCAATCTTTTGCTGTCTCATCCTTCTTTGTTTCAGGTGGCAGCGGAGCTGGGGGTGAGATGCTGTCGACCGCCGTGTAGCTGCTGGTGGCCTGTGATGGCTACGGTGGAGCTGCGATGGAGAGGGTACGGCGGTCCGATCTTCACTCCTCTTGGCCGATCTGGGGGTGGTGTCGGTGCTGATGCTGTTGCTGAAGGAAGGAAATGCTGGAGGCGGCTGTTCCACGGTGGCTGTGAAGATGACCGCGGGTTTTGTGGCCGATTGAAGGGAAGCTAGGAGACCGTGGCTGAGGGGAGAAGGAGCAGCGGCTCTGTGTGCAGGCCGAAAGGGAAGATGACGGGGAGATGGGGGCTGCGATGAAGGAGATTCTGGTGAGGGGCTGCTGTGGTGGATTTGTGAGGGGGCAGCGCCGGAGGAGAGGCTGGCGGTGGAATCGCCCGGAGGGGAAGGAAGAAAAGAAAGAAAAAAAAATGAGCGGCGGTTTGGGGGGAAGGGACTGTTTGGCCGGTGTCCAAAAATGCAAGGGTGGCTGCTGTCTTGCTTCAGGAGAAGAAAAATCGGGGAGAAAAATTCAAAAACCAACCGGGGGAGGGGCTGTTCGGTGGCTTCGGCTAAGAAAGAAAAATAGGGAGAAGAGAAAAAAATGAGTGTGAAGGGGCTCCCTCTAGCCTGCCCACTACTGTCGGGGCCCGGCGAAAATGGCTCCAATCTTTTTTTTTTCCTTTGCAAAGCTGGGAATGAGAAGAAATATGGGTTTTTTTCATTATGAGGAGGGCCACCATGTCGGCGGGAAACAAGGAAAAAAAGACCATGGGTGGGGCTGAGCTCATCATTTTTAGCCGAAAGAGAGGGATTAAATAATGGTCTTGGGCCAGGGGCAACGGCTAGTTTCGGGTGAAGAGAAAAAAAATTCTTAGGTTGCCCCTCCTTCCAAAATTCAAAATTCCCTTAGGCAAAAATATTGTTTTGGCCTCAAAATTGGTCCCTTAATTTTCTTTTTTTTTGTAAAATTTGATTTTTCTTGTTTTTTTTGTATTTTTTTGAAAACGAGCAATATCAACGTCGACTCAAATACGAAAAATCAATTATTTTGAAAATGACGCGTGAAAAGTCGAACGCATTCGAAAGACCCTTAAAAATTAAAAAAAAAATTTAAAACGACGTTGAAAATGCTAAAATGACGAAAATATATTAAAAACATATTTTTTTTTGGATTTTTTTGTTTTTCTCTATTTTTGGATTTTTTGAAAATATATCAAAAACATGGGTCAAAAATTGGGTAGCAACACATTGTTTCCTCAAGATTTCTTCTAGGAGGTGGAGCATAAGGAGGTGCATATCTATAAGAATTTTGAAAATTATAATGTGCTTGAAACGATGGCTGTGAAGTTTGTGCATTCTTGTTATCACTCTTACAATTGAAATTTGGGTGCTTTCTCCAACCAGGGTTGTATGTTTGTGAGTATGGGTTATGATTGAGCATTTGGAAACTGTTTAAATCATGGGCTTGTTCATGGAGGCATTCCTTGAAAGAAGGCAAAGTTGGACAATCATTGGTTGCATGTTCATTTGTTTCACAGATCTGAAACACAATGTCTTGAACAAATTTTAATTGACCATTCTTTTTCAATTCTAGTGCCTCGACTTTTCTATTTAAAGATGCAAACTTGGCTTGGAGGTCATAATCTTCCCTAAGGTTATACATACCTCCACTAGATGTATGAGGTTGGTTTTTACTTGGTGCCTCATAAGTGCATGTAGTGTCCCAATTTTGCACATTTTCAGCTAGCAAGTATAGGTACTCCATTTCTTCATTAGGGTCTTTATCTTCAAAAGTTCCATTGCACATCAATTCAACTATTTGCCTATCGTTAGGTGTTAACCCCTCATAAAATTATAAAACCAATCTCCATGTTTCAAAACCATGATGAGGAAAAGTATTAAGCAAGTCTCGATACCTATCCCAACATTGATAAAATGTTTCACTTGGTTTTTGAGTCAAAATGGTGATTTGTCTTTTGAAATAGTTGGTTCTGTGAGATGGAAAAAACTTCTTTAAAAATTGTTGTTGCATTTCATCCCAAGCACGAATGGATCCTGATCTAAGATTTTGTGGCCATGTTTTAGCTTTATCTTTTAATGATAAAGGAAAAAAATTTAATCTAATGGTACTCATGCTACAATTTAAGTCATTATAGGTATTACAAACTTCTTCAAATTCTCTCAAATGCAAGTATGAATTTTCTAGATCTAAGCCATAAAAAGAAGGTAAAAGTTGAATAATGTCTGGCTTAAAATTAAAATGAGATGCATCAGAAGGGAAAACTATGCATGAGGGTGCACTTGTTCTTGTGGGATTCATGTGGTCTCTAAGTGTTCTAACACGGTTACTCTCATTATTCTCATTATGAAGTAACTGGTTATCTTCTTCGGCCATATTTTCTGAAAATGATGAGGATATCCTCCAAAGTCTACCACTTAATGTATGTGACCAAACACTCATTTACGTTGTCATAACCCATTTTTTGACCATTTTATTATTATTATTATTATTATTATTATTATTATTATTATTTTATTTATTGAAAAGTGTCGCACGTGTGCGGCGGCGCGGCAATCGTCCACCCTCAAGGAGAAATCAAAATATTTATTCCTGGAAAATAGGGAGAGACAAGGAATTCTTGTCTATACAAGTGAAAATATGGACTGGGAGTCGCCACCTATTATTCTGGTTACTAGGAACCTTAACTGGTCTTTAGAGATCAGGTACGGAGACTGGTTGCGTAAAGGGAAGGTATTAGCACCCCAATTACGCCCTACCTAAGGTAGGCTGCATTGTCTTAATGTCTGATAACATCTAAGGTCGTGTTTGTGGTTTTTAATATTATTGTTCGGAATACGCATTACATGTAATGTCATATCCCAAGTTCTATTAAAAAAATAATAATAATTAAATATCTGGAATATGTATTACATATAATGTCATACCCCGGATATTAAAAGATAAACAAAATAAAATTTTAGTTGTTTTTTTGAAATTTTGGCCAATATTCTCTTGACTTTAATAAACTGGTTATTAAAGCCAAAATGCATGCTAAAATATTGTTTTTTGACATATGAAAAATGCGATATGATATTTTAGATTTGAGACACTTGGCCGTATGCACAAAAACATTTTTTATCTTTTTTCAATTTTTATTTTATTTTTGGAAGTTTTTGCCGAAAACCGGGTATTTTAATACCGGATTTATATTTTTACGATGTAAAAATACTACCCGATATTAATCAAAATGACATAAAAACTGCACGGAAAAATTATAAAATGCTGAAGCAAATGTTTTTGATTTTTTTTCTTTTTGAATGGGCCGAGTCAGGCCCAAATACATGTGTGAACAGTACCGAGGGACGAAAACCAGGTATTTTAATACCGGATTTATATTTTTACGATGTAAAATATCACCCGATATTAATCAAAATGACATAAAAAATATGCGGAAAAATTATAAAAATGTTGAAACAAATAAATTTTTTTTTTTTTCAATGGGCCGGGTCAGGCCCAAATGCATGGGCTGGGCATGGGCTCGGGCCCAGCCCACCTTAGCTGGTTACTGTGCATGAGCACAGTAACCAGCTTCACCTCGCCTGCAGGCGTGCACCGTGCACGTCCTGCATGGCGAGGGAAGAAACAAAAATAAAAGGGGGAAGTGTTTACCTGGAGAGGCGGCGATGCCGGCGACTTCTAGTGGCAGCGGAGGCGGAGGCGGAGACGGTGCTGGTGATGGCAGTGGCAACTTCTCCCCTGTTTTCTCTTCTTCTGTGTAGAGGCGAGAACTTCTTTGTTTTTTTTTTTTTCTTTTCTTTTCTTCTTCTACTCTCTCTCTCGATCCTCTCCTTCTCTCCTGCTCTCTCGGCTTCCCCTCTCTCTCTGTCCTCTTTTTCACTCCCCCTCCCCTGTTTTTATAGGCAAAAACAGGGGGGGGCCGACGTGGTGGGGCGGCCACTATTGGCCGACCCTCTACTATCCCTTAATACATGGAAAGCGGGGCAAGTGAGTGTCCTTTTTCGGCGTTTTTTTGAAGGGGGACGACGTTTTATTGAAGGCGAACGTGGTGGTGAACAGAAGAAGAAAAATAATTCTTCTTCCCCTGCTTCGCTGCGTGCCCAGGGGAAGAAGATGATGGTGCCGTTCATAACGGCACCGTTTTGAGTTTTCCCTTTTTTTTTTTTTTATAAACAGTGCATGAAACGGCGCCGTTTTGGTCAAAACACGTCGTTTCATTTAAAAGGAAAAGGCGCCAAAACGCGTGATTTAAAATTAAGCCCTCAATTTGTGCGCGTTTTACAATTTAGTCCTTGGTCTCAGATTTCTTCAATTTAGTCCCTAATTGGCCATTAAACTTCAATATTTATGCAATTAAGCCCCTGATTTGACCAATTTAACTTCCAAAAATTATAATTTGACCCTAGAAAATTAATTTCTTCTAATTAAAGCCCAAATTAACTCCAAAATCAATTTTTCTTGCAATTAAACTCTCCATAAATTCAATTAAACCTTCAATAAAATTTAATTGAGTCCATAAACTTCTGATTTTGGACTTTTCTTTACTCAAATTGAATTTTCTTTATCATCGGGGCTCTCATCAGTCAATGATATACTGTCAAATTTTAATTTTTATATTTTTGAACATCCTCAATCAATTTTTGAGCATTTTTAGGGTGCTCTGACATTTTTTTCACTGTTATATTTTTTATAATATATTTTTTTGATTTGTTTTTGTATTTTATTATTTTTGGGACCCAAAAATGGGTTACAACAAAAAGGATAAAAAAATTGATGAAAAAAATAATAATGATGATGAAAAAACAAGTAAAATGAAATAAATGAAGAATGAATTAAATTTTGGGTTAAGGGCAATATGAATGGAAGTTTTGGGGTATAATTAAACTTTGGAATTAATCTAATTAGGCTTGGAATTAATTTATTTAATCCAATTAAGGGTTTAATTGGAGAACTGATAAATTTTTAGACTTAATTAAGCTTGAAATTAATTTAATTCATCCAATCAAGGATTTAATTGGAGAATTAATTAGTTTTGAGACTTAATTAAGCTTGGAATTAATTTAATTAATCCAATTAAGGGTTTAATTGGAGAATTGATAAGTTTTGAGACTTAATTGGACTTGGATTTAATTAAATTAATGAAATCAGGGACTTAATTGAAGAAATATTAACGTTTGGGGCCCAAATTGTGTAATTAAAATCCAAGGATTACATTGAAAAAGGGGCTCAAATGCAGGGAGCCAATTACAGTTTAGACAAGGGGCTTAATTATAAGAATTTTAAAAATGCATGGGCTAAAACGTAAAATGGCCTTTTTTATCTCCAAACGGCGTCGTTTTGAAGACGTTGTCGGCTATTCATCTTCTTCCTTTAAGCCGGTGGCCGTTGCTGCAGTAAAGGAGGCCGAACGTTGCAGCAGTAATGGCTGTCCGTTGGCTTCAGTTATGGCCACCTTAATGGTGGTCGACCCTCAGCCTACCACCCGTTACCCCCCGTAGAGCCCTATATAAACCGAGCAACACTAAGAGCAAGGGTGGTTGGAGAGTTAGAGAGAGAGAGGAGGGACGAACGAAACTAGAAGAGAGAAATACAAAGATACCAGCCTAATTTGTAAACCCTTTTTTTAGAACCCCACGCCAGAAGCAAAGCTTTCCCTCACCAATATTGACCTAAAACAACAAAAACGAAACTAACCGAGAGAGAGCAGAGGCTTTGTTTAGTAAACAAAGCAAAAGAAATGAAGAAAAATAAACCGAAACAGAGACGCAGGAAAGGAATACAACGTGAAAAAACAAAAGGAGCAAGAAGAAACTCGAAGGCAGAAGCTTCGTCCTCAGCAATCACGCGCAAATCCCCTGCAAACGAACCAGGTAAGGCTTCTGCTCTGTTTCCCCCGCTTTGCCTCATTTCATTTTTCGCCGTCTGTTTTTAATTCCATAACAGGGCCATGCACGCGTGATTTAGATCACGCGTGCCTAGTGTGGCCCAGCCCAACCCAGCCCATGTGGGCTGCGTTGGGCCCAGCCCAAAAAAATAAAAAATAAAAAATAAAAAAATAAAAATAAAAAATAGAAAAATAGAAAAACAAAAAAAAGTAGAAAAAATAAAAAATGTGTATGCATGACTAAAAATAATGTAAATTTATTGGTTTATTCACTGACGCTAGAGTCAGGAATAAAAATATCAGTTTAAATTTATATTATTTTTATTCGTTGTATTTTATTTTATTTAGCCAGATAAATAAAAAATATGTGCATGCGTAAAAATAAATTTGTTTTTATTTATTTATTCACGGATGCTAGAGTAGGGAATAATAAAAAATATTGATCTAATTTTTTTCGTAGCTACAAATTTTTACCAACGCCAGAGTTGGAATTATTCGAGCTCGAATATTCACTGGCGCCAGAGTCAGGAATATTTAAACAAATCATCATAGCATAAACTAATAAACATTTAGCAATTTAAGACAAAACCAGAAATGCAGTTTGCCTTACGCAAATCGTTTAAGGGGTGATAATATCTTCCCTTTTACGTAACCAGTCTCGAACCATAGAATCTCTGTTGACCAGTTAGGGTTCCTAGTGACCATAATACTAGGTGGCGACTCCTCAAACAAGACATTTTCCCCTAAAAAAACAAGATGCCAGAAACCTGTTCTTTTCCATAAATAATTCAAGAAAATTATTTTCTAGGGCCACCATGATGTCGGGTGCGACATACGTGTAGAAAGAGAATAAAAGGAAGAAGAAAACAAAAGAAAAAGAAACAAAACAAATTCAATAAAGTTTTATACAAGAAAAATGAAAAGAGAAAATAAAATAAATACTATAATTTATACAAGAATTTACCTCCTTGGCAACGACGCCAAAAACTTGACACGACCAAAAGATTGATGTCTTCTCCTAAGTGTAGGAGTGTCGAAGTAATAAATAACCCGGCAAGACCAGGATCGAACCACAAGGAGGTTAATTATATAAATTATAGACAACAATAATACAACAACAATAATAACAAGAACAACAATAACAATAGTAATAGTAATAATAATAGTAATAATGAAGAATAAGAAGAAGTTGATGAGAACTTTGAGATGAAAGATTAATATAAGGATTAAACAATGATAAAAACAAATGTCAGGTTAGAAAATCCACTAATGGTATTTCATACAAGTATAGTATAAACTTTTATTATTCAACTGGAAACCAAACACAAAGGAGGTTCCAATCGAATGATTTGTTATTAATAGCTCATTATAAATTGTTAACATGATCATATTAATTATCTTATTTAAGTAACACCAAACTTTTAAATATTATCAAAAATTCATGATGCTAACTTATGTTAACAATAAATCAAGTTCCTTTCATGATTTCTGGTTTTCGTTCGTCCTCTTATTTTTGTTTTCTCACATTTTGTCTCTCTCTCGTCCCCTCCGTGTTTTTTCTTGTTTTCGTGCATCCTCTCTCTGTTTTTGTTTTCTTTTTGCTTTTTCGTTCTCTTTGTTCTTTTCTGGCTTTAGTTCCTCTGTTTCTGCTTCTTGTCTTTCGTTTTTTTTCTCTCTAAAGTTAGTTCCTGTCTATGCTCGTCTCCGTCTTCTATGTTTTTCTATTCGTCTTTGTTGTTTCCTCCTTTGTCTTCTGTTTTTTTTTTGTCGCCCCTGTGTTTTGCTCATAGTCCCCCTGTTCTCTCGGTTCGCTCTCAGTCCCCCGGTCTACCTCTGTTTGCCTTAGTAATATATATGTAGTAGCATGAGGGGGAGTGTTGGTGTAAGCTAGTAATATGTTAATTTAGTTTTCTTGTAAATGTAGGTATCAATGTAAATAGAGCATCTACACACACTAATCAAGGAAATAACTCATCATACAATATTTTTACCCTGAAATTACTTGGTAACTAAAAATGTACAAATGAATCAGCTAATATATATATTGATGGTACGCCTACTGATACCCATATAATATATTCTTTTTTGCTTACAAATAAATACCAGGAAATTGTGAAAAGTGAAAAATGAACACACTATCTTGAAAATTTCTAAAACCATCTTTCAAGGTCTATATGAAGCAATGACCTCATAGTTCTCTCACTAACACATCTACCTTACTGTATATGGTAAGAACGAACATACAAAGATCCTGAACGTTAACTTAAACTACATCATCATCATCATCATCATCATCATCAATCAATCCTTCCCTAACATCTCCGGTAATGCCCTTTTGTCCCCCCTTACAAGGACCATAAGCCTTGCTACAAGCAAGATAATAAATGAAGTTAGCAACACCCAAACTAGAAAGCAGCCAGTAATAATAATCATAATGTCCTTTGTTGATGTTGCTTGAAACCCAACTCTCTTGATTTGCTTCACTAATAAACCCACGAACATTACCTACTATAAAACTGGCCACCAAGCTTGCAGCAGACAGTCCAACACTATAAAGATTCGAGGCCACGCTAGACATGCTTTTAGGCAATTCAGTGTAGAAGAACTCATTCAGTCCAACACCATTCATAGCCTCAGAAAATCCAAGTAAGAAATAAAATGGCAATAACCACATTGCAGACATGTGCGTAACCGCGTCAGGAATATCTGAAATTCCTTCCCTGATTGCAGTTTCTCGTCGCACCCTCTCTATAATTGCCAGTACTGCCATGGAAGCAGCCGAGCCCAGAATCCCAATTCCTATTTTCTGTTTCAAGCCGAGACGTGTTGGTTTTCCCGTGATTTTTGATGCTAGAGGGATGATTACGCGATCGTATAGAGCAATCCACATTGTTAGAGAGAGCAACATAAATGCATAGAATGATCCAGCAGGAATTTCAAATTTCGAAGTGATATGTCGGTTCATAGTGGATGCCTGGAGTAATAAGAAAGAGTTTTGACAGACATTTACAGACACCATCATCCCTGTCGACCATATTGGGATTACCTTTATTAGTGCTTTTAGCTCTTCTACTTGATCTACTGTACAAAGACACCATGGATCTGAAGCTGTTCCATCTGGCATCAAGTCTTCTTCAGGATTCTTAATAACACAAGCTTTGTTTAGAAACCTAGGACAAGATAAGACAAAAGGAAATCCTTAAAGGAACTATCATATATAAAATTACCTTATTAAGTGCTTCACAGGTAGGTTAATTACCTTATTCTTTCACTTGGCACGACAAGTGCAGATCCCTTCCTATGATGATACAGCTCATCCGTGTCTAGTGAAGATAATTCAATCCTTCTCTTTCTAAACGAGGCCACGAGAACTCGAGCAAATCCGATGAGCCAGCTTGCCTTAGCCTTTGGCTTGACATAAATGGGAGAAGCCAAGAAGAAGGAAAGAGTTGACAGGATCATGAGAACCACAGGAACTCCGAAACCCACCTTCCAGCCCATGGCATCTTGAATGTAAACTATACAAGTCATGGAAATAAATACAGAAGCTGAGGATGTAACATAGTACCAACTGAAGAAGCTTTCTAATATCCCAGCATGTTTAAGGCTGTCCCTCTTGCTCAATTGATCAGCACCAAAGGCCAGGGAGCATGATCTTATGCCACCAGCTCCGATAGACATGAGGCCTAAGCAAAAATATAGAAACAAAAGCTGTGGTGTCGTCGCGTCGTTACTGCATCTGCTACTAAATTGGGCGCAAGAAGGCACCGTTGCCCCAGGAATTATCGTTGTCAGCCACAGTAAAACCATTCCCTGCACATTTATTTGATTCCAGTTAATATTTTGACATGATCCAAAGTTTTGAGAATGTTTTTTTCCTTCTTCTAGACTTCAACTTCGTATTAATTAGAGAAGTGCAAACAACTTTAGTGTGTGTGTGTGTGATGAAGATTTGTCAATTTGGACATCACATGATAATAGGACTTGTTGAAGATTTTTATAAAAGGATTTAATTAAGAATAATATATATATAATTAAACGTGTGTGTGTAAGGATAGATAACTATATATTTTCCCAAGTAGCCTTGGTTTCGTAACAGCATCTCATTCCTTTTTTTATTAATTCTTGTGAGATTGGCTTCCCAAACAAGCTATGGGTCCATCCATATGCAGATATCTCATTACTTATAAAATATTCAGAAATTTAATAATAAAATATATTGTTGTTTTCATCAGCAATATTAAAAGGAATTATTCATCCAGTAATAAAATATTACTGGTGGAGGAGGATTCAATTTAGGCGGCAGTGTTTGGAAACGTTGGAAGGAGGTTTACATCGTGTTTAAAATTAAGTGAAAATGAAACTTATCAATTACGGGCTCTCTCACGTGGTGTTATATATATATATCTGAAGTTATTATATATATATCTGAAGTTATTAAGGAGTTCGATATAAAATAATATGTATTAACTCTAACATATTTTAATTGAAAATCCTTTAAATTTAAAATTTGTAGAGGTTAATACTATAAAATGTTTTAAATTTTAAATTTAATTAAAAAAATAGAAAGACAAGAGTGGAAAGAAATAATGTTACCAGAAGGCTCGCAATACATCCAAATCCGATCATCGGGTATCGACCCACATATGTATCAGCAAGAAAAGCCCCAATAATGGGCATGAAATTCCCAGCAGCTGAGTAGAGGAAGAGTATTTGGGCACCGCTAGCTGCATCCATACCATACTCTCTAGTCAAATACAGTATCATATTTGTTGATAGCCCAAAACTTGCTAGCCTCTCCAGTGCCTCGTTTGCTGTCAAAACATGAATTTAAACCACATTACTTGAATTGTAATATATATAAGCTGCCAAGTAACCTGCTGGTCATAATATATGCGTCTGCTTTTTATCACATGTTGCTGAGAGTGTTTTAAATACCTATGATGAAAAACAAGGCTCTTATGCCGCCCTTCGGGCTGCTCAAGAGTGGCTCTGTGATCATCTCCTTCGGATCTGATTGTGCACTCTGTCGATGGAGGGAAAGAGTCTCGCAGCTAATTTGTTGTGAGAGATCATTTGGTGCACGATGAATACATATATACACCCAGAGAGTTGCTGCCTTCAGTAAGCTTTAGGTTTTGTCTCTTCCCATTCTTTTCCCTCTGCTGGTTAATTTTGGCCTCATTAGCTGTTCCTCTAAGCTTCATTAGCTGTCCTTCGATTGATTCTATGCATCAAAAAGAAATATATATTGAACGTTGGTGTCACTGGATAATAATTCTTTAGTAAACGTAAGATTTTGTCAACTTGCAATTTTTTATTTCACTGTAACCTGTTTCCCGGAAGAACAGCGTAAATTCCAGCACACAAATATTCTGTTCATCTTTTAAGCAAAGTATCCAAGCACAGAGAAGCTGAATTTTGTAGAAACAGAATTCTTCCTTGTAGATTGTTACAGAATAATTTAAATTATATCTTAAAATTATATATAATAGCTTAAATTATTAGATTGAGATGGTTTTTTGACATGATATCAGAGCTTTAATGACCAGACAGTCACAAGTTCGAATCTCATCATTTTTTTTTATTTGAAAAAAATTAAGCATAAAATAATATGAGTTTATATAAATTCAAACCTATAAAGAAGAAGAGATGGTTCTTAAAAGGCTTTAAAAAATGGTTCTTTGACACAGTTATTATAACTTAGCTCTTGCCCAATTGGATTTATTACCAAGTTCTTGGATTAAATTATGTATCCTTGCAATCAACTTCATCTATGATCTTCAACAAGGATATTGCATGTGTCAGGTGGTTTTTCGTTTATAAGAGAACAACGTTCTTCTTTTATTTAACACAATGTCACCCGTCTGGCCTGCACCACAGAGAAAAACTGAAAATGAAAGCCACCCCGCTTATTGTACTTCAACTTGCATATATAATAAATTGAAAAAGAAATCAAACTAACACGAATAAGAATGAGAACTTTCGATGCAAGAGCGCATTTAATTAATTAATTATGAATTTAGGTAATACTTGACCTAATTTTGCTCAGCAATGAGCTCATTGTTTCTTTGTAGGGGACCATTAATTTGAACATTTATTTTTTCTTAAACCCTATAATTCCAAAACCTTTAGCCTACTCGGTCAGTTAACTTTCTATAAGTGAGCTGTCATCCTTTTTCCATTACTTATTCATTGGTTTGTTTTATTTATTTATTTTTAAATGGGAGTACTGTTTAATTTATCTTTTTATATAAAACTAGGACCAGATTCAACTCCTCATGTTTACTGGTATAACGTGTTTACGGATATTGATGTGGAACCAATATGTGCCATGTATTTTGGGTAATTGTTAGTGATGTCGCTCGTTTACGTTTGATGTTGGATGGTCAAGTGAGTTATGATCTCGTTGTTTGGTTCACAGTAGTTAAAAAACTTGAATGTACTAGTTAATTTTATCAAAGATTTTAAAGATAAATGACTTGTTGTAACTTTTTTTTGTTGAAATCGAGAATATATATAATATAAAAGAGAAGAATAAACAGTGCGAGCAAGGCTTTAGCTTTAGCTACATAGATTGTAGCCTAGGCATCAACCTAAATACAATAAATGAATACAAGAAAACCTATAACCCTACTATCAGGCCAAGCAAAAAAACAAACCTACACCAAATCAGAAATTAAGCAGACCATGCCGAAATGCATTCATGATTCCTGTATAGATCAGCACTAGTATACCAAAAGGAAGAGTTGAGATTCCTGATCCATCCTGCAGCAAAGTAAAACAAAAGCCATAGGATATCTTCCCATATTGGCTTTTGATCCTCAAATATCAAGTTGTTGTAACTATAAAAGGTTTTAACACCTCTAATATATCTTACGTGAGGTAGCACCTTTAATTAGCATACCCTACCCGAGGTAAGTTGCATTCCATAGTCTAGTTATTGTTTAAGGGTTTTGATGAGTTTCTAACCGGCAGTTTGTTTATATCTTCGGATGAAGATTTATTCGTATAAATAAGTCTTGTGTTTTGAATTTATTATGGCCTCGTGTGCTCAAATAAATTCTTATGGAAAAAGTTCATGTAGTTACACTGACAGAATTCACCTATCTTGAAAGGCAAAAGAATTTTTCACAACTTGTGTGTTGTTGTGAAAATTTAAAGATATAAAAGGCTCTAGTCCTGCTAAATGTCAAAAGATTAGAGAATGATATTATTATAATGCTGTTAGTATTGTTTGTCAGCTAAGAGAATTAGTTAGCATTGTTTCAGTGCAAATAAAAAGAGAATAGATAACGTGTATAACCTTTTTACTATAGCATATATAAACATATGTCAGATAAGAGAACTGAAATCAATTAATAAAAGAATCAGTGCTAAAGTTCTTCTCTGTTTAACAGAATCACTCTTTATTTTTCTTCATCTCTATTCTCTACTTTTCTTCATCTCTATTCCTTTTCTATGTAGATCTTACTGTCCTCACATGGTATCAGAACTTAGGATTCTTAATATCTTGTGATCCTGTGATTTTTTGCTTGATAATCTCTGTTTTTGGCATTATTATCTTCTTATCCAAACAATTCTTTCATAATAATCTATCTGTCTATTATTTGTTTGATATATTGTCAAATTGAAAAATTCTTCTTCAAATCTTCTATTTTTTGCTAGATTCTTCCTTTTGAATCTTTGATTCTCTTCTCTAAGTAAGCTTTAGGTTTTGTCGCTTTCCATTCTTTTCCCTTTGTTGGTTTTGGCCTCATTAGTTGTTCCTCTAGGCTTCATTAGCTGTTACTGGATCATTATTCTTTAGTAAACGTTAGATTTTGTCAACTTGAAATTTTTATTTCAGTCTAACCTGTTTCCCAGAAGAACAGCGTAAATTCCAGCACACAAATATTTTGTTCATCTTTTAAGCAAAGTATCCAAGCACAGACAAGCTGAATTTTGTAGAAATAGAATTTTGGATTTAGGACTATTATAGAATGTACTTATATAAGAAATATTGAATAGGAAATATTGTCTACATACTCTTGTGTGGTAACCTCCACCATTGCTATTGTATAATGCCTTACACATATATATAGAAAGGGTTGGCTAACCATTAGATCAAGCCTCCCAATTACTCTCAACTTGACATCAGAGCCTTCTGCTGTCAGAACTCTTTTCTCATTTCCTCCCTTTGCAGCTGACCCTCTCTTTACTTTCTCTACATGGATTCTACTATTGCCGCCGACTTCTCCCTCTCCATCGGTGGTGTAGCACAGCTGGCCAGCCATCCCTAAGCTACTGCCACAGGTGCCTTTTCTCCCCCACAACAGCCTCCACTTGCAAAGCTTGTCTCTGATTCTTCCTCCCAAGTCCCTGTTGTTCTTTTATCTCTCATAGGAACCCATACTACAACTATTGTTCCTTTAGCGAACACTCACCAAATTGTTTCGCTAAAACTTACGAACACAAATTATCTTTATTGGATAATGCAGATGAAGCCATATCTCCTTGTTCAAGGTGTTTTTCACTTCGTTGACGGCTCAATCTCCTCCTCCATCTCATATTTTTGACAGCTCTGTTTCTTCCTCTACCATTAGCCCTTCTTTTCTTCGTTGAAAGCAACATGATCAACTTATTTTGAGTGCTTTGCTCTCATCTCTCTCCGTGGATGTGTTGCATCTTGTGATAGATTGTTCTACTTTGCATTGTGTTTGGCGCAGTCTTGAGAAAGCGCTTGCCTCTCCGTCTAATTCTCGCATCATGCAACTCCATGGCTCCTTTCAATACCTTCGGCAAGGTGACTCATTGGTTAGTCTATACATGCAACAAGCCAAATTGTTATTTGATGAATTGGATGTTGTTGGTCACCCCATGTCTCTTGAAGATCTCAATCTTTATGTGTTTCGTGGCCTTCGTGGTGAGTTCAAAGACTTGGTAACGAGTCTCATAACCAAGGTAGAACTGCTATCCTATGCTGATCTTCACAGCCACCTTCTTACCCATGGATTTATACACAAGAACCCTTTCCATTCCATGGCTGCTGCTCCCTCTCTACTGTCTTCTTCTTCTCTGCCGCAGCAGCCACCTCTGTTACCAACGCCACAATTTTTTGCACACCATACTATGTCTCATCACAGCCCCAACTTCAGCTGCAACAGGGGTCACTCTAGAGGTAATTGGCGTCTCCACAGCAACCACTCCACTCCCCAGAATAGGGGCCAATCTGCTACAGATTGGCGGCCAAACCACTGGCAGCAGACTAGGCGCAATACCGGGACTGGGCAGTGGTCTGGACAGTAGCATGTACACTACCAATTGTGCTCCGGTTTTGGGCACACAACGCCCCATTGTTCCCAGTTTCGTAGCAACTCTCAGTAGCCCTCTGCTCATCTTGTTGTTGGGAATATTTCTGCTGCGACTTGATTCCTCGACACCGGCGCAAATCAACACGTCACACTTGATCTTGGAACTCTGACCGATTTTGCACCCTATCTTGGTAATGATTATTTGCATGTTGGTGATGGTAAGGGCCTTAACATATCCCATATTGGACATACTAAATTACATTCCACAAAACGCATGTTTACATTATCTAATGTTCTCCATGTGACTCACATTACCAAACTGTTGTTATCTGTTCAAAAATTTTGTCGCGATAATCATGTTTATTTTGAATTTCACGCTTATATGTTTTATGTGAAGGATCTCGTCACCAAGGAAGTTCTCCTTTCCGGTTAGATTCATGATGGTCTTTATGTCCTCTCTGAGTCTTCTGCCACATCAGTTCCTCAAGCTTTTTGGTCTCCTTGCATCTCCGCGACTGTCGACCTGTGGCATCATCGTTTGGGTCATCCAACCCCTTGCATTTTCAATTTGTTAGTTTCCAGCAATAAAATCGTATGTACTTCTAGACGTTATCTTAATCAGTGTCAAACTTGTCCTTTAGGAAAGTCGTCCCGTTTTTCATTACGACCTACGGGTCATAAAACTTCTACCCCACTTGAATTAATTTTTAGTGATGTTTGGGGTCCTGCCCTTATATTTTCTTCTGATGGCTTCCGCTATTTTGTTATTTTTGTCGATGCACATACCAAACATATATGGTATTATCCGCTTATTGCAAAATTTGATGTCTTCTCCACTTTTCAACGTTTTCAAACTCTTGTTGAGCATCAATTTTCCCTTAAAATTAAATCTGTTCAAACTGATTGGGGCGGTGAATATTTTAAATTAAATAAATTTTTTCAGACCTTTGGTATTCATCATCAGTTAATTTGTCCTCATACTCATGAACAAAATGACATTGTTGAACGTCGTCATCGACATATTGTTGAAACTGGCCTCACTCTTTTAGGCCATTGTAGTGCACCATTGTGCTTTTGGAACTATGCTTTTGAATCATCGGTATACCTTGTTGTAACCCATTTTTGGGTCCCCATGAAAAAATAAAATAAATAGCCAAAAAAGGTTAGAAAAATAACAGGAGGCAGAAGCGCTCAGAAAATAGTCAGAAAATTGGTCAAGGAATTTAAAAATACAAGGATTGAATTTTTGACAGTATATTCTTGAAGGATGAAAGCCCTATTGAGATGTAAAATTTGAATTTTGAGGAGAAAAGCCCAAATTTGGATGTTTATGGACTTAATTGGATTTTTATGGACTTAATTGGATTTTTAGGGATTTAATTGGATTTTTATTTGAATTTATAGAAGATTTGATGGCAAGAAAAATTGATTTTTAAGTCAATTTGGGCTTTAATTTAAAGAAATTTAAGTTCTGGGGCCAAAATATATTTTTTAGAATTTTATTGGGTCAAATCAGGGGCTTAATTGCATAAACATTGAAGTTTAATGGCCAATTAGGGACTTAATTGTGAAAATCCGAAACCAGGGACCAATTTGGAGAAGGCGCAAAGATAGAGGGGGCTGTTTGGAATTGTTTCAGGGGCTTAATTGAAGAAATTGGAAGTTTATTGATCAATTAAGGGCTTAATTGTGAAAATCAGAGGCCAAGGACCAAAGTGAAAAACGCGGCGAACTATAGGGGTAGGGACCGAATTTGGCAGGGACGCAATTGAATTTTATTCTTGATTGAAGGACTCGATTGAAGGACTTAATAGAACAAATGACAAATTAGGGACTGATTTAAAAACAAAGTTTCTGGCGTTTTTTTTTAATGAAACGGCGCGTTTTGTCCAAAACGACGCCGTTTCATGCATAATTATTATAAAAAAAAAAGAAAAAAAAAAAGGGGGGAAACCGAACGGTGCCGTTTTGAACGACACTGTTCACTGTCTTCTTCCCCCCGAACGTTACAGTGGGGAAGAAAAAAAAAGAAAAAACTTTGTATTTTTTATTCTTTTTTGCAGGTCCCCCTTACCAACCGACAGAGACCCTACGCCGGTGGGCCACCGACAGAAACAATGGCCGACAACCCGCCTCGTGGCCGAAGCCGAGGGAGGCCCGCCGCTCCCCGACAGCCGCTCCTCAACCCGCTCCTGGGTCAACGAGGAAAAGCCCCGCCCATGGAGCTATAAATAGAGGACTGAAAGGGAGAACAGGGGAGAAAAAAAAAAAGAAGAGAAAGAGAGGAACCCCGAAACAAAGAAAAAAAAAAGAAGAGAGAGAAACCCTGTAACAGAGGAGAGAGAAGCCGCCGTCCGTGAAGCGAGGACACTGCCACCACCACCGCAGCTCCACCAGCAAACCACCTCCTCCACCGCACCAGGTACACCTCCTCTCCTCCCCCTGCATTTTTTCTGTTAATATATATATGTTTTGCCTCCTGCATGCAGAATCATTCTGCATGCAGGAGGCGGGGGGGGGGGGGGAATTAACCCCCCCCCCCCGTGTTTTCTTTTTATTTTTTCTCTGGGCCAGATTGTGTCTGGCCCAGAGTTATATGGGACGGGCCAGAGGGATCTGGCCCATTCCGGCGGTCTGGGCCGGATCAGGCCCAGACCGAGGTTAATTAGTTTCTGGGCCGAGTTCGGCCCAGTACCTGTTGGGCCGAGTTCGGCCCAGTACCTGTTAGGGCTGGGTCCGGCCCAGTTTTGTTTGGGCCGGCCCAGCCCCTTTTAATATATAAATATATTATAATTATATTATATTATTATTATTATATGTGTATATACATATATACGTTTTTTTCTTTGAAAATTTTTTTAAAAAATCTGGTTGTTATTTTCTTTTCATATAAATATATTGTTTGTTTTATACATTTGGTTTTGCATTTTTATACTGTAAAGATACAAAACCAGTGTTATAAATACCCGATTTTCGTCAAAACATCAAAGATTTTCAGAATAAAATTTTTTTTTGCTTTCAAAAAATTTCTAAAAATTCCCTAAAAATGTTATTGATTTTTCTGCAGATATTTTTTAAAGCGGATTAATATTGGGTTGTATTTTTATACCGTAAGGATACAAGCTCAGTATTAAAATACCCGATTTTCGTCAAAGCATAAAAAAAATAATATTTTCTAAAAATTGTTTTTTTTTTGTTTTAAAATACGGCCTAGTCTCTCCAATATATATACATAAATATTATAACATCATATTTTCACACAACAAAGAAAATTTTCAAAATAATATATGTATTAACATGCATTTTGGCTTTAATAACCAGTTTATTCAAGCCATGAGAACTAGGCCAATATTTCAAAAATTCTAAAAAAATCTTTTTGTTTTCTTTTAGTATTTGGGATTACGAATTTATACGTAAAACGTATTCCTAAATATTATTAATAAAATTTTGGTATGGACGTTAGAACGGTTAGGATTTTTACCCGATAAGATAAAGACCTCCTTACTGAGGGGGATTTTTCTTGAACCATAGACAGACCAACAACTAGGAAAACACAATAACACTTTAGTTTTTTTATTTATCAGACAATAAAACAATGCAGCTTACCTTAGGTAGGGCGTATTTGGGGTGCTAATACCTTCCCTTTACGCAACCAGTCTCCGTACCCGATCTTTAAGACCAGTTAGGTTCCTAGTGACCAAAATACTAGGTGGCGACTCCAAAGAACCAAAAAACAAAAAAAAATTCGCCAGTCGAACCCACAATATAAATTTTTGATTTTTTTTGGGGTGTGACAGAATGGCGACTCCACTGGGGACGTTGTAGACTAAGCTTTGTTTTTTTTTTTTTTGTCTGATTTGTTGGTTTTTTTTTGTTTATTGCCTTTCCTTTTATTTGCGTATTTATTTTTTATTTGACATATATTATTCATGCATTGTATATAATTGTTTCATGCATCACTTGCCTTAAATTTGAAAAGCACACACAAGCTTTAAGTTAAGTGGAGAATTAGCGATTTACCCTAAGACTATTGGTCAGGGTTTAAATGCGTGAAACACCCAACTCATATCTGAGTGCCTGCTTGGTAATGGTGGGCATACGTGTCTTAACTGTTCCTTGCAACGCCCCCATACTTCTTTACGAAGAATGTCACTGGGCAGATATGAGACCCTTCGAGACCAGATAGAAAAATTACCCTCTCTCACTTAATAAATAGAGCTTGTCTTTAGGTTATGAATCTTATTTTCATTTGCACCACGATTAATTTGTTAATTTCATTAACCCAGGTTTTGAGCTGAAATCATGACTAAGTACCTCTCTTTCCAAAAATATGGACAAGAGTCTGAGTTGGCTCAGATTGCCGAAGGAAAATGCCCAAGAATCGATGCTAGTGGGTTACCATGCATTACCAAGGTAAATCACATGGTAAAAGATTTAGGAAAGTTATTGCCTATCATGGAATATGTGGACGAGACCCTGTTTGAAAGGCGATATGGGAGGATTGCACAAATAATGAAATTGCCTGTACAAGCAGCGGCGATCAAAGCCCTTCTGAATTTTTGGGATCCCAGTTATCGGTGCTTTACCTTTGGAAACATCGATATGACACCCACCTTGGAAGAATATGAGAGAATCCTGGATTTTCCAAATGACAACTGCCGAATCTACCGCCGACGCAGATTTGAAGATACAGCTTCGGAAGTAGTCAGTTTATTAGGCTTAGGAAAGATCAGCCAGTGTAGAGTTGCTGAAGGGGGTTTTAAATGGAAGATCATTGAAGCTCGAATGAAGAAAAATGCCGAAGAAGGCAAGTTGGGAGACGAACGATATAGGTTGGTGGCCTTCGCCATTTTTGGGCTAGTGTTGTTCCCTTCTGAAATTGGGGTCATCAGTTTAGAAGCAGCAAGTGTCTTCATCGAATATGAGCATGACCGGATCAATCCTTCCTCAGCCATCTTGGGGGAAACCATGTTATCTCTTAATCACTGCCGAACACATGGAAAAGGAGCTATGAGGTGCTGCGTCCCTATGTTGTACCTATGGATAATCAGTCATATCGAAGCACCAAGAGACATCTTCAACAACTTTTGGTGGTTTGACTTGCGACCGTTAAAGATTACCATAGATGAGACTTGGAAGAATTGGGATGAGAAGGCATGGAGGGATAAGTATGCAGCATTGCCAAGTAGCAACTTCAAATGGAAAGCACCGTGGATGAACAACGCTATTTGCACAATGAGCTGCAGAAGCAAGATATGGGTTCCTTTAATTGGTGTAACTGGTTACATCAGTTATGCGCCCGCCCTCGTAACAAGGCAGTTAGGCGGAATGCAATATACGCCAAGAACCTTGGGTTTAGCTGATTTCATTGGTTTATTCAAGCACCAACCGTTCATCAAAGAAATGGAGCTTATCCGACAGGATTGGGAAAGACCCGTGAAGGTGAAAAGAGAAGAAGGAAGCAATTTTGAAACCTCATTCAGCCATAATTATACAGTTTGGAGGAATGAGGATTTTTCTGAAGTAAAGGGTCTCTCTACACAAGAACAGTCAGAGGCAACAATAGAAACACAGAAAAGGAAAAGAAAGGATGATGAAGAAGATCTAAGAAAGCAGCTAGATCAGTGTGTAATAGAACTCAGCAAAAGTAAGGGGCGACAACAATTGTTAGAGAACCAGCTAGAGGAGGAAAATACGATGAGGGTTTTCTTGAATCAGCGGTTAGAAAAACAAGAGAAGCAGCTAATGTCTCTAAAGGAATGGCAGAAAAGGGCTGAGGTAGCTGAAGACATAACAACGGGGGTCCAGGCTGAGTTAAGGAATCGAATAGCCGATTATGATGAGTTGGTCAACAAAAGGCGTGAATGATGATAAGGAGACGATGGATTCTTTGAAGAAGGGAAGGAAACTTCTTTTAAAGAAAATAGAAGTTGAGAAGGAGAAGAATCGTCTAGCCAACCTCGACATAGAAGAAGAAAGGAAGGTTAGAGCTCAATACATGGTGCAGCTAGAGGAAGAAAGAAATGCGAGAATGGCCGTTGAGTCTGACATGAGAGATTACCAGAAGAGAGCTGAGTCTTCAAAAGGAAGGATGAGGGCTTTACAAGCGGAGAGCGAGGTACGAGAAGAAGAGTTAAGGGAGTTGAGAAGCCACTATTGCGAGATGGAAGAAGAGATGAGTAAGGCTAAGCAAGAGCGTCAAGAATGCCAAGACTACATGGACAGCTTTGCAGTTCAGATCAATTCCAAAATAGCGGAGCTGGATATCGCCAAGGAAGAGCTACAAAGGACAAGAGATAAGTTGGCACAATCAGAGGGTATGGTGCGAGTATTGGAAAGAAGCAACGAAGCCTTAGGAGCCAGCAACGAAGCAATAATCGAAGATAACACCGTATTCCATGCCAGAATAAGACACATGGAAAAACAGGTTGAGCAAGTAGCCCGTTACGCAGAAAGGTTGCAACAACAAGCCACCCAAGTTGGAAATGATGCTTCAAAGTATCGAGAATACATGGGGGCCATGGCCTCCTTTATGGTTAAGAACTTGGCAAACCCTCCTTTATGGTAATCGGGTCAACTCAGAAATCTTGCTTAAAGGTTACGAAAGTCATGAATCAGCTCGTAAAATATGCATATATACACATTTCATATGCATCACATTCTCATCACGTATTTTTTTTTTTCATATGCATACCAGATCGTGAAACATAGGTCCCCCTTCCAAAGTCCACTACACTCGGCAAAGAGCAAGAATGGAAAACGAAGGAAGGTCACAACCGGAATCTCAGTACCAAAGAGAACTAGAAGGAGTTCGGAATGATGTGGCGCACCTAACCAGTATGTTAGAGCAATTATTAAGAGCCAGAGATGGAGCGGGAACATCTACTCAACCTAATGAAGCACCAGCAGCATCTCAAATTCCTGTCGCACCTATAAATATAGGGGCAAATACACCAACTAAGTAGAGTCCTGCTTGGCGGACGCTTTCTTGAAGCAATACAAGTTTAATCTAGAGATTGCTCCTGATAGGACCAGTCTGATCAGCATGGAGAAAGGAAGTCAAGAGTCCGTGAGGGCTTATGCTCAAAGGTGGCGAGACCAAGCTATCAATGTGCAACCTCCGCTGATAGAGACAGAAATGGTGACTTTGTTTGCCAATACTTTCAAGGCTCCATACTATGAACACCTTATGGGTAGTTCAGCACAACATTTCTATGATGTCGTGCGGATCGCCGAGAGGATTGAACACGGGATCCGAAGCGGGAGAATTGCAGAACCTCTAGAGAAGAGAGGTTTCATTGGAAGGAAGAAAGAAATTGAGGTGAACAACCTAGAAAGAAGAAGCAAAAACTACCAAATACCTACCCCCCGAGTCACTAGTATTAACTTTTCCAAACCCCCCACTCCAAACCAGCCCAATCAAATGAAATTCCCAGCAAATAACCACAACAATTACCAAAGAAGGGATAAGCAACCGTCAGAAGAACAACTACCTCCTCTACCAATAACCTTAAAAGAGTTGTATGCCAAGCTGTTAAGTATTGGGCAGATAGCTCCCCTACCCATACCACCTATGCAGCCACCTTTCCCTGCCTGGTACAACCCCGAGGTGACTTGTGAATACCATGCTGGTCACGCAGGCCATAGCATTGAGTCTTGCTTCGCTTTTAAAAGAAAGGTGTTGCAACTGATCAAAGTGGGATGGGTCACTTTTGAGGATTCGCCCAATCAGAATTCAAACCCTTTACCTAAACATGTGGATGGTAGGGGAGGAGTGAATACCATGGAGATTGGTAGCAAAAAGAGGGTGTTGAAGGTGACCATGGCCAAACTATACTTGATGTTGGTACAGTCTGGACATTTGGAAGAAACGACTGAGTACTGCACAGGGGAAAGTAACTTTTGCCCTTTCCATAAAAAGGAAGGGCATCGCATTGATGAATGCAGTGAATTTCATCAAAAAGTTGCAAGAATGCTGGCTCTAGGAGAGTTGAGGATTGAAGACGTAAGTGACAATGGAGAGGTAGGGATGATAGAGAAATGTAGAATCCAATCAACAGCTAATGGTCGCTCAAAACTGGTATTAACTAGGCCCTCCTATGCAAGCGAAGTAAACTATGGAGCGATGCCTGGAGATTATGGTTATACCTCGAATATTGAAGCTCCTTTGCCGCTGTTCCAAACGGAGATAAGTGGGCTAACTCGGAGTGGTCGTTGTTACACACCTGAAGAATTAGAAAGACAAAGAAAGGCTAAAGGCAAGGAGGTGCTGGACCTCGATAAAGAGTTTGAGGTGAATAAACCTGTGACTGAGGAAGAAACCAATGAGTTCTTGAAACTGATGAAGCATGGTGAGTACAGTATAGTGGATCAGTTGAAGAAAATCCCTGCTAAGATCTCCATCATGTCTTTAATACTCAACTCGGAGCCACATCGTAATGCTTTGCAAAAAGTATTGAATGAGGCCTATGTGCCCCAAGATATCGAGCAAAAGACTATGGAACATCTAGTAGGGAGGATTCATGCTGCCAATTACTTGTATTTCACGGAAGATGAACTTGACGCTGAAGGAACTGGACATAACAAGCCCTTGTATGTCACGATCCGATGCAAGGATTGTCTCGTCGGCAAAGTTCTCATTGATAACGGCTCGGCCCTGAATGTGTTACCAAGGCATGTGCTAGATGAAATGCCGATAGATCCCTCACATATGCAACCCAGTGTGATAACGGCGAGAGCGTATGATGGCTCATCAAGGCCAGTTATAGGGTCAATTGATGTTGAACTAGCTGTGGGTCCACAAGTCTTTCTAGTAACCCTTCAAGTGATGGATATCCACCCTTCTTATAGCATGCTGTTAGGAAGGCCATGGATACATTCTGCGGGAGCTGTCACCTCTTCGCTACATCAATGTTTAAAGTACATTGCCAACGGTGTCCTGGTTACTGTTAAGGCTGAGGAGACTATATCGATGGTAAGAAATGTGGCGGTTCCGTTCATTGAAGCAGAAGATTGTAGGGACGGAAACCTTCATGCATTTGAGATTGTGAATACCGAGTGGGTGCCCGAGAACACTGTGTTGAGGAAGCCAGAAATCTCTGAAGCCACTAAAATGGCCGCTAAAATCTTTTTGAAAAATAAGATTCCTTTCCCATACGATATGGAGCAAAGAAGGCCTGAATGGAGGGGTATAATCAAATTGAAAGCTGCAGAACAGAGGTTTGGGCTTGGATATAAGCCCAAGAAAGAGGATTACAAACGAGCTGCTGGTGCAAGAAGGGAGAAGAGAATGGCTAGGATGGAAGGAAGGAAGCCTGTAGAAGAAAACTTAGTCATCCCTCCAATCAGGATTTCATTTCCAAAGGCCGCATATGTGATACAACCTGATGGGGGACATGGAGACCTCTTTCAAAAGTTTTCTTCAATGAACATAAACACTCTGGAGGAAAATCCAGTCAAGGACATTGCTGAGAAAATCGAATCCGAAAGGAGGATTGAAGAGCTGCCACAATTAACCATCCACACTTTGGAAGAAGTCACCGTCAAGACTTTTGTCCGGAAGCTAGCTGAAGGGGAGAAGTTCCAGAATTGGGAGACCCAAGAAGCTCCATTGGTTTTTAAAATGTAATCAACAATGATGGTTGGATTATATTTTTTTATCTATGTTGTTTGCCTTTTTTTTCTGTTTTGTTTTTATTGACAATCGAGGCTCAAGATGTCAATGGGATTTTATTTTGTTGTGAGCCAATCTTTTATTTTTAATGAGATCATGCATTTTCAAAATTCATCTTGATGTCTTACTATGCATTTACACATCACTTTCCGCTTTCAGGAACTCTGAAAGCGGATCCTCCACAACAACACCTGCATTTCACATTGAGAATGAATGGCCAAAATTTAAAGAATACATAGTGGCTGTAGAAGATGAGGAATGGGAGGAGGAAAACATATGGGAATTCACAAAATTAATAGAACAACACGAACAGGCTTGGAGGCCCGCTAAAGAGGAACTTGAAACCATAAATGTAGGCAATGAAGAAATCAAGCGAGAGGTGAAGATAGGGACTTTGATCACCCCTGCAGCAAAGGAAGAGTTGATTGCACTGCTCAAGGATTATGTGGATGTCTTTGCCTGGTCCTACGAGGATATGCCTGGTCTGGATATGGACATTGTAGTGCATAGAATACCACTGATGGAAGGATGCAAGCCGATTAAGCAGAAGTTAAGGAGAACTCATCCGGAGGTCTTAATCAAAGTAAAAGCGGAAATTGAAAAACAATGGGACGCTGGTTTTTTGGAAGTAGTGAAGTATCCGCAATGGGTGTCAAACATAGTGGTGGTACCCAAAAAGGAAGGTAAAATCAGAGTTTGCGTGGACTTTAGGGACTTAAACCGGGCTAGCCCTAAAGATAATTTCCCTTTACCACACATAGATATGTTGGTAGATAATGCAGCACGCAGCTCCACATATTCATTCATGGATGGGTTTTCAGGCTACAATCAGATAAGAATGGCGCCAGAGGATAGGGAGAAGACAACCTTTATAACACCATGGGGAACCTTTTGCTACAAAGTCATGCCATTTGGTTTAAAGAATGATGGGGCCACGTACCAAAGGGCTATGGTGACTTTGTTTCACGACATGATGCACAAAGAGATTGAAGTATACGTGGATGACATGGTTGCTAAATCTAAAGAGGGAGAGAATCATGTCCAAGTATTGAAGAAATTATTTGAAAGATTAAGGAAATATAAGTTGAGGCTTAACCCAGCAAAGTGTTCATTCGGGGTGAAATCCGGTAAGCTGTTGGGATTTGTGGTGAGTGACAAAGGGATAGAAGTGGATCCTGAAAAAGTAAAAGCTATTCAATCTATGCCACCCCCCAAGACTGAGAAGGAGGTGAGAGGGTTCTTAGGAAGGTTGAATTACATCGCTTGGTTTATATCTCATTTAACCGCGACTTGTGACCCGATCTTTCGTTTGTTGAGGAAGAAGAACCCTGGAATATGGAATGAAGAGTGTGATAAAGCTTTTGAGAAAATCAAGCAGTACTTGCTAAATCCACCTCTGCTTGTTCCTCCCGTACCAGAAAGGCCATTGATTTTATACCTAACAGTAACCGAAACAGCAATGGGATGTGTGCTTGGGCAACATGATGAAACCGGAAGGAAGGAAAGGGCAATTTATTACCTAAGCAAGAAGTTCACGGAATATGAGTCTAGATATACTGTGATTGAAAAGCTGTGTTGCGCTCTAGCATGGGCTACAAAGAGATTACGTCAGTATATGTTGTATCACACTACATGGTTAATTTCCAAATTAGACCCATTAAGGTACATTTGTGAGAAGCCTTATCTATCTAGCCGAATTGCAAGATGGCAAGTTCTTTTGGCTGAGTATGACATAGTGTATATGACAAGGAAAGCCGTGAAAGGGAGTGTTATTGCCGATCACCTGGCTGACCATGCTATGGAAGATTATGAGCCCTTAAACTTTGACTTTCCCGATGAAGATGTGTTTGCAATCGAAGAAGAGAAGTCAGATTGTTGGGTTATGTACTTTGATGGTGCTGTAAATATATGTGGTAACGGAGCGGGGGCAGTGATAATCTCTCCTGATAAGAAGCAGTATCCGGTTTCAGTTAAGCTGCAGTTCGGGTGCACCAACAACACGGCTGAGTATGAAGCTTGCATTCTTGGTTTAGAGGCTGCTTTAGAGATGAACATAAGAAAGATAGATGTGTATGGAGATTCAATGCTGATCATTTGCCAAGTAAAAGGAGAATGGCAAACCAAAGAAGAGAAGTTAAGGCCTTACCAAGAATACCTGTCTAAGCTGGCTAAAGAATTTGAGGAAATAGAGTTCACCCATCTGGGAAGGGAAGGGAACCAGTTTGCAGATGCTTTGGCCACACTAGCATCTATGGCCAAGATAGACTTTGGGCACAAGGTACAGCCAGTACACATCAATATCAGAAATAACCCCGCTTATTGTTACTCAGTCGAAAGAGAAGTGGATGGAAACCCATGGTACTATGATATCAAGAATCTCATCCAAAACCAGGCATATCCCATGGGGGCATCCAAAATCGACAAGAAGACCTTGAGAAGGTTGGCAATGGATTTTTATCTTGATGGGGAGATTTTGTATAAGAAATCATTTGATGGGACTTTGTTGAGATGTTTAGATGAATTTGAGGCAAAAAGCACGGTACGGGAAGTCCATGAAGGGATTTGTTCAACTCATGCTAGTGGACATGTGATGGCCAGGAAGATACAAAGAGTCGGGTATTTCTGGATGACGTTAGAGAAGGATTGTATCGATTATGTCCGGATATGTCATAAGTGCCAAGTATACAGTGACAAAATCAATGCTCCTCCGGCTCCTCTGTTTAATTTAACATCTCCATGGCCCTTCGCGATGTGGGGAATTGATGTGATTGGACCGGTAAATCCAAAAGCCAGCAATGGTCATAGGTTTATTCTAGTGGCTATCGACTACTTCACAAAATGGGTAGAAGCTGGGTCATTTGCTCATGTGACGCAAAAAGTGGTGAAGAAATTTATTGAGAGAGATTTGATATGTCGGTATGGTCCACCAGAAAAGATTATAACTGATAACGCCCAGAATTTCAACGGCAAGATGATAATAGAGCTCTGCACTAAATGGAAAATCAAGCATTCCAATTCTTCGCCATATAGACCAAAGATGAATGGTGCGGTAGAAGCTGCTAACAAGAATGTCAAAAAGATTATTCAGAAGATGGTAGTCACCTATAAGGATTGGCATGAGATGTTGCCATTTGCCCTTCATGCATATCGCACCGCAGTTCGAACCTCAACAGGAGCTACCCCGTATATGTTGGTATATGGAATGGAGGCGGTGATGCCTTTAGAAGTGGAAATCCCATCATTGAGAGTGTTGTTAGACTCTGAGTTGGAAGAGGTAGAATGGGCAAATGTTAGATATGAACAGTTGAATCTGATAAGTGAAAAGAGGATAGCCGCGATCTGTCATCATCAACTCTACCAAAGAAGGATGGCTAAATCATATGACAAGAAGGTTCGACCTCGAGGATTCCACGAAGGAGATCTTGTACTAAAGAAAATGTTACCTTTACCTGGAGAAGATCAGAGTAAATGGGCACCTAACTACGAGGGACCTTATGTGGTGAGGAAAGCATTCTCAGGAGGAGCTTTGTTACTGTCTAGAATGGATGGAGAAGATCTAGCTAGGCCTGTGAATTCCGACTCTGTAAAGAAATACTATGCTTGATGTATTTCATAATTTCCCAGTCAATAAAAAAAAAATAAGTTTCGGCCATGAATTCTCTTTGTAAAGTTTCCTTTTATATATGTATTTAACATATGATCTCATAGCATTTTGAATCTTTTTTGGCATGACTAAATCAAATCTACTTGACATATAGTTGCACATCACACTAGGGGGCAAAAGGTGCACAAAATGCACATAGGGGTTCATAGTAAACCCAAGCCCAAAAGGGATATCATAACAAAAAGTTTCTAAAAAAAAAAAAAAAAAAAAAGCATCTTTTATAAAATTTGCTAATTGCATCAAAAGTTTCAGTTTTCATGAACAAAACCAATTTTTTCCTTTGGCGCAAAACTCAATGGAGCAAGAAAGGGCCCCATAAGGAACTAGAGATCTCTTCACTAAAAGGATATGAAGGATATTTCGTTTCATGAGAAAAGCTTGAAACAAAAGCGAAGAGGTTTACGATGAAAGGGGGACCTATGTTTCCAAGATAGGTAACAAAAACATACATGCATATTAACCATAATATATTGCTTTCAACATTTGTCAGATCGGGATTTCATCACCATTTCTCAGGTAGTGCGTTTTCTAAGCCTACCTCTTTTCGAGTGCGCTGTTTGAGCCCTCACTTTTTGAGTAGTGCGTTTTCTAACCCTACCTCTTTTTGAATGCGCCGTTTGAGCCCTCACTTCTCGGGTAGTGCGTTTTCTAAACCCTACCTCTTTTCGAGTGCGCCTTTGAGCCCTCACCAACATTTTTCTGGGTAGGTCACCCATTACAACGCGACCATTTTTCTCCATATTTTTATTTGGGTAGGTCACCCATTACAATGAGACCGCACTTCATATTCTTTCTATTTGGGTAGGTCGCCCATCACAACGAGACCACTTCATCACATTTTCTCCCCCTAGGTAGGTCACCCAAAGAATGAGACCACTCTTCCTTTTTCCTCGGGCAGGTCACCCATCACAATGAGACCATACTTTTCTGGGTAGGTCACCCATAAGAATGAGACCATTCTCCATTTTTTGTTTATCTGGGTAGGTCACCCATAAGAATGAGGCCATTCCTTCCCCTGGGTAGGTCACCCAAAGAATGAGACCACTCTTCCTTTTTCTGGGTAGGTCACCCATCACAATGAGACCATATTTTCTGGGTAGGTCACCCATCACAATGAGACCATATTTTCTGGGTAGGTCACCCATAAGAATGAGACCATTCTCCATTTTTTTTTTTACCTGGGTAGGTCACCCATAATAATAAGGCCATTCTTCCCCCTGGGTAGGTCACCCAAAGAATGAGACCACTCTTTCCCTTTTCCACTCGGGCAGGTCACCCATCATAAGGAGACCACACACGCATTTTTTGTATTGGTTATGGGTAAAGGAATCGCCAGATGGGATTCCAGGTTAAAGGAGATCGCCAGATGGGATCTCGGATGGATTGCCATATTGATCGAACTAAAGTAAGAATTCAAAGGATTGCTGGATAAGGATCTCGAGATGACTAAGTTTTGATCATAGTTTTTGGGCTAAGGAGGATTGTTGTAATAAACAAAGTTGCAGATCATTTAAGCTTCGACCAGATCAGTTTCGGGATTGCCGTTTTGGGTTTATCTTTATAACACTTACTGCGCAAAATCCAGGCTTCGTAAGTATTATAAAGAGGGGGCATCTGTTGTAACCCATTTTTGGGTCCCCATGAAAAAATAAAATAAATAGCCAAAAAAGGTTAGAAAAATAACAGGAGGCAGAAGCGCTCAGAAAATAGTCAGAAAATTGGTCAAGGAATTTAAAAATACAAGGATTGAATTTTTGACAGTATATTCTTGAAGGATGAAAGCCCTATTGAGAAGGAAAATTTGAATTTTGAGGAGAAAAGCCCAAATTTGGATGTTTATGGACTTAATTGGATTTTTATGGACTTAATTGGATTTTTAGGGATTTAATTGGATTTTATTTGAATTTATAGAAGATTTGATGGCAAGAAAAATTGATTTTTAAGTCAATTTGGGCTTTAATTTAAAGAAATTTAAGTTCTGGGGCCAAAACATATTTTTTAGAATTTTATTGGGTCAAATTAGGGGCTTAATTGCATAAATATTGAAGTTTAATGGCCAATTAGGGACTTAATTGTGAAAATCCGAAACCAGGGACCAATTTGGAGAAGGCGCAAAGATAGAGGGGGCTGTTTGGAATTGTTTCAGGGGCTTAATTGAAGAAATTGGAAGTTTATTAATCAATTAAGGGCTTAATTGTGAAAATCAGAGGCCAAGGACCAAAGTGAAAAACGCGGCCAACTATAGGGGTAGGGACCGAATTTGGCAGGGACGCAATTGAATTTTATTCTTGATTGAAGGACTCGATTGAAGGACTTAATAGAACAAATGACAAATTAGGGACTGATTTAAAAACAAAGTTTCTGGCGTTTTCTTTTAATGAAACGGCGCGTTTTGTCCAAAACGACGCCGTTTCATGCATAATTATTATAAAAAAAAAAAGAAAAAAAAAAAAGGGGGGAAACCGAACGGTGCCGTTTTGAACGACACTGTTCACTGTCTTCTTCCCCCCGAACGTTACAGCGGGGAAGAAAAAAAAAGAAAAAACTTTGTATTTTTTATTCTTTTTTGCAGGTCCCCCTTACCAACCGACAGAGACCCTACGCCGGTGGGCCACCGACAGAAACAATGGCCGACAACCCGCCTCGTGGCCGAAGCCGAGGGAGGCCCGCCGCTCCCCGACAGCCGCTCCTCAACCCGCTCCTGGGTCCACGAGGAAAAGCCCCGCCCATGGAGCTATAAATAGAGGACTGAAAGGGAGAACAGGGGAGAAAAAAAAAAAGAAGAGAAAGAGAGGAACCCCGAAACAAAGAAAAAAAAAGAAGAGAGAGAAACCCTGTAACAGAGGAGAGAGAAGCCGCCGTCCGTGAAGCGAGGACACTGCCACCACCACCGCAGCTCCACCAGCAAACCACCTCCTCCACCGCACCAGGTACACCTCCTCTCCTCCCCCTGCATTTTTTTCTGTTAATATATATATGTTTTGCCTCCTGCATGCAGAATCATTCTGCATGCAGGAGGCGGGGGGGGGGGGAATTAACCCCCCCCCCCCCCGTGTTTTCTTTTTATTTTTTCTCTGGGCCAGATTGTGTCTGGCCTAGAGTTATATGGGACGGGCCAGAGGGATCTGGCCCAGTCCGGCGGTCTGGGCCGGATCAGGCCCAGACCGAGGTTAATTAGTTTCTGGGCCGAGTTCGGCCCAGTACCTGTTGGGCCGAGTTCGGCCCAGTACCTGTTGGGCCGAGTTCGGCCCAACGACTGTTAGGGCTGGGTCCGGCCCAGTTTTGTTTGGGCCGGCCCGGCCCCTTTTAATATATAAATATATTATAATTATATTATATTACTATTATTATATGTGTATATACATATATACGTTTTTTTCTTTGAAATTTTTTTTAAAAAATCTGGTTGTTATTTTCTTTTCATATAAATATATTGTTTGTTTTATACATTTGGTTTTGCATTTTTATACTGTAAAGATACAAAACCAGTGTTATAAATACCCGATTTTCGTCAAAACATCAAAGATTTTCAGAATAAAATTTTTTTTTGCTTTCAAAAAATTTCTAAAAATTCCCTAAAAATGTTATTGATTTTTCTGCAGATATTTTTTAAAGCGGATTAATATTGGGTTGTATTTTTATACCGTAAGGATACAAGCTCAGTATTAAAATACCCGATTTTCGTCAAAGCATAAAAAAAATAATATTTTCTAAAAATTGTTTTTTTTTTGTTTTAAAATACGGCCTAGTCTCTCCAATATATATACATAAATATTATAACATCATATTTTCCCACAACAAAGAAAATTTTCAAAATAATATATGTATTAACATGCATTTTGGCTTTAATAACCAGTTTATTCAAGCCATGAGAACTAGGCCAATATTTCAAAAATTCTAAAAAAATCTTTTTGTTTTCTTTTAGTATTTGGGATTACGAATTTATACGTAAAACGTATTCCTAAATATTATTAATAAAATTTTGGTATGGACGTTAGAACGGTTAGGATTTTTACCCGATAAGATAAAGACCTCCTTACTGAGGGGGATTTTTCTTGAACCATAGACAGACCAACAACTAGGAAAACACAATAACACTTTAGTTTTTTTATTTATCAGACAATAAAACAATGCAGCTTACCTTAGGTAGGGCGTATTTGGGGTGTTAATACCTTCCCTTTACGCAACCAGTCTCCGTACCCGATCTTTAAGACCAGTTAGGTTCCTAGTGACCAAAATACTAGGTGGCGACTCCAAAGAACCAAAAAACAAAAAAAAAATTCGCCAGTCGAACCCCACAATATAAATTTTTTATTTTTTTTGGGGTGCGACAGAATGGCGACTCCACTGGGGACGTTGTAGACTAAGCTTTGTTTTTTTTTTTTGTCTGATTTGTTGGTTTTTTTTGTGTTTATTGCCTTTCCTTTTATTTGCGTATTTATTTTTTATTTGACATATATTATTCATGCATTGTATAGAATTGTTTCATGCATCACTTGCCTTAAATTTGAAAAGCACACACAAGCTTTAAGTTAAGTGGGGAATTAGCGATTTACCCTAAGACTATTGGTCAGGGTTTAAATGCGTGAAACACCCAACTCATATCTGAGTGCCTGCTTGGTAATGGTGGGCATACGTGTCTTAACTGTTCCTTGCAATGTCCCCATACTTCTTTACGAAGAATGTCACTGGGCAGATATGAGACCCTTCGAGACCAGATAGAAAAATTACCCTCTCTCACTTAATAAATAGAGCTTGTCTTTAGGTTATGAATCTTATTTTCATTTGCACCACGATTAATTTGTTAATTTCATTAACCCAGGTTTTGAGCTGAAATCATGACTAAGTACCTCTCTTTCCAAGAATATGGACAAGAGTCTGAGTTGGCTCAGATTGCCGAAGGAAAATGCCCAAGAATCGATGCTAGTGGGTTACCATGCATTACCAAGGTAAATCACATGGTAAACGATTTAGGAAAGTTATTGCCTATCATGGAATATGTGGACGAGACCCTGTTTGAAAGGCGATATGGGAGGATTGCACAAATAATGAAATTGCCTGTACAAGCAGCGGCGATCAAAGCCCTTCTGAATTTTTGGGATCCCAGTTATCGGTGCTTTACCTTTGGAAACATCGATATGACACCCACCTTGGAAGAATATGAGAGAATCCTGGATTTTCCAAATGACAACTGCCGAATCTACCGCCGACGCAGATTTGAAGATACAGCTTCGGAAGTAGTCAGTTTATTAGGCTTAGGAAAGATCAGCCAGTGTAGAGTTGCTGAAGGGGGTTTTAAATGGAAGATCATTGAAGCTCGAATGAAGAAAAATGCCGAAGAAGGCAAGTTGGGAGACGAACGATATAGGTTGGTGGCCTTCGCCATTTTTGGGCTAGTGTTGTTCCCTTCTGAAATTGGGGTCATCAGTTTAGAAGCAGCAAGTGTCTTCATCGAATATGAGCATGACCGGATCAATCCTTCCTCAGCCATCTTGGGGGAAACCATGTTATCTCTTAATCACTGCCGAACACATGAAAAAGGAGCTATGAGGTGCTGCGTCCCTATGTTGTACCTATGGATAATCAGTCATATCGAAGCACCAAGAGACATCTTCAACAACTTTTGGTGGTTTGACTTGCGACCGTTAAAGATTACCATAGATGAGACTTGGAAGAATTGGGATGAGAAGGCATGGAGGGATAAGTATGCAGCATTGCCAAGTAGCAACTTCAAATGGAAAGCACCGTGGATGAACAACGCTATTTGCACAATGAGCTGCGGAAGCAAGATATGGGTTCCTTTAATTGGTGTAACTGGTTACATCAGTTATGCGCCCGCCCTCGTAACAAGGCAGTTAGGCGGAATGCAATATACGCCAAGAACCTTGGGTTTAGCTGATTTCATTGGTTTATTCAAGCACCAACCGTTCATCAAAGAAATGGAGCTTATCCGACAGGATTGGGAAAGACCCGTGAAGGTGAAAAGAGAAGAAGGAAGCAATTTTGAAACCTCATTCAGCCATAATTATACAGTTTGGAGGAATGAGGATTTTTCTGAAGTAAAGGGTCTCTCTACACAAGAACAGTCAGAGGCAACAATAGAAACACAGAAAAGGAAAAGAAAGGATGATGAAGAAGATCTAAGAAAGCAGCTAGATCAGTGTGTAATAGAACTCAGCAAAAGTAAGGGGCGACAACAATTGTTAGAGAACCAGCTAGAGGAGGAAAATACGATGAGGGTTTTCTTGAATCAGCGGTTAGAAAAACAAGAGAAGCAGCTAATGTCTCTAAAGGAATGGCAGAAAAGGGCTGAGGTAGCTGAAGACATAACAACGGGGGTCCAGGCTGAGTTAAGGAATCGAATAGCCGATTATGATGAGTTGGTCAAGAAGAAGGGGATAGCAGAAAAAGAATTGGCTAAGGTTAAGAGGGCAACAAAAGGCGTGAATGATGATAAGGAGACGATGGATTCTTTGAAGAAGGGAAGGAAACTTCTTTTAAAGAAAATAGAAGTTGAGAAGGAGAAGAATCGTCTAGCCAACCTCGACATAGAAGAAGAAAGGAAGGTTAGAGCTCAATACATGGTGCAGCTAGAGGAAGAAAGAAATGCGAGAATGGCCGTTGAGTCTGACATGAGAGATTACCAGAAGAGAGCTGAGTCTTCAAAAGGAAGGATGAGGGCTTTACAAGCGGAGAGCGAGGTACGAGAAGAAGAGTTAAGGGAGTTGAGAAGCCACTATTGCGAGATGGAAGAAGAGATGAGTAAGGCTAAGCAAGAGCGTCAAGAATGCCAAGACTACATGGACAGCTTTGCAGTTCAGATCAATTCCAAAATAGCGGAGCTGGATATCGCCAAGGAAGAGCTACAAAGGACAAGAGATAAGTTGGCACAATCAGAGGGTATGGTGCGAGTATTGGAAAGAAGCAACGAAGCCTTAGGAGCCAGCAACGAAGCAATAATCGAAGATAACACCGTATTCCATGCCAGAATAAGACACATGAAAAACAGGTTGAGCAAGTAGCCCGTTACGCAGAAAGGTTGCAACAACAAGCCACCCAAGTTGGAAATGATGCTTCAAAGTATCGAGAATACATGGGGGCCATGGCCTCCTTTATGGTTAAGAACTTGGCAAACCCTCCTTTATGGTAATCGGGTCAACTCAGAAATCTTGCTTAAAGGTTACGAAAGTCATGAATCAGCTCGTAAAATATGCATATATACACATTTCATATGCATCACATTCTCATCACGTATTTTTTTTTTTTCATATGCATACCAGATCGTGAAACATAGGTCCCCCTTCCAAAGTCCACTACACTCGGCAAAGAGCAAGAATGGAAAACGAAGGAAGGTCACAACCGGAATCTCAGTACCAAAGAGAACTAGAAGGAGTTCGGAATGATGTGGCGCACCTAACCAGTATGTTAGAGCAATTATTAAGAGCCAGAGATGGAGCGGGAACATCTACTCAACCTAATGAAGCACCAGCAGCATCTCAAATTCCTGTCGCACCTATAAATATAGGGGCAAATACACCAACTAAGTAGAGTCCTGCTTGGCGGACGCTTTCTTGAAGCAATACAAGTTTAATCTAGAGATTGCTCCTGATAGGACCAGTCTGATCAGCATGGAGAAAGGAAGTCAAGAGTCCGTGAGGGCTTATGCTCAAAGGTGGCGAGACCAAGCTATCAATGTGCAACCTCCGCTGATAGAGACAGAAATGGTGACTTTGTTTGCCAATACTTTCAAGGCTCCATACTATGAACACCTTATGGGTAGTTCAGCACAACATTTCTATGATGTCGTGCGGATCGCCGAGAGGATTGAACACGGGATCCGAAGCGGGAGAATTGCAGAACCTCTAGAGAAGAGAGGTTTCATTGGAAGGAAGAAAGAAATTGAGGTGAACAACCTAGAAAGAAGAGCAAAAACTACCAAATACCTACCCCCCGAGTCACTAGTATTAACTTTTCCAAACCCCCCACTCCAAACCAGCCCAATCAAATGAAATTCCCAGCAAATAACCACAACAATTACCAAAGAAGGGATAAGCAACCGTCAGAAGAACAACTACCTCCTCTACCAATAACCTTAAAAGAGTTGTATGCCAAGCTGTTAAGTATTGGGCAGATAGCTCCCCTACCCATACCACCTATGCAGCCACCTTTCCCTGCCTGGTACAACCCCGAGGTGACTTGTGAATACCATGCTGGTCACGCAGGCCATAGCATTGAGTCTTGCTTCGCTTTTAAAAGAAAGGTGTTGCAACTGATCAAAGTGGGATGGGTCACTTTTGAGGATTCGCCCAATCAGAATTCAAACCCTTTACCTAAACATGTGGATGGTAGGGGAGGAGTGAATACCATGGAGATTGGTAGCAAAAAGAGGGTGTTGAAGGTGACCATGGCCAAACTATACTTGATGTTGGTACAGTCTGGACATTTGGAAGAAACGACTGAGTACTGCACAGGGGAAAGTAACTTTTGCCCTTTCCATAAAAAGGAAGGGCATCGCATTGATGAATGCAGTGAATTTCATCAAAAAGTTGCAAGAATGCTGGCTCTAGGAGAGTTGAGGATTGAAGACGTAAGTGACAATGGAGAGGTAGGGATGATAGAGAAATGTAGAATCCAATCAACAGCTAATGGTCGCTCAAAACTGGTATTAACTAGGCCCTCCTATGCAAGCGAAGTAAACTATGGAGCGATGCCTGGAGATTATGGTTATACCTCGAATATTGAAGCTCCTTTGCCGCTGTTCCAAACGGAGATAAGTGGGCTAACTCGGAGTGGTCGTTGTTACACACCTGAAGAATTAGAAAGACAAAGAAAGGCTAAAGGCAAGGAGGTGCTGGACCTCGATAAAGAGTTTGAGGTGAATAAACCTGTGACTGAGGAAGAAACCAATGAGTTCTTGAAACTGATGAAGCATGGTGAGTACAGTATAGTGGATCAGTTGAAGAAAATCCCTGCTAAGATCTCCATCATGTCTTTAATACTCAACTCGGAGCCACATCGTAATGCTTTGCAAAAAGTATTGAATGAGGCCTATGTGCCCCAAGATATCGAGCAAAAGACTATGGAACATCTAGTAGGGAGGATTCATGCTGCCAATTACTTGTATTTCACGGAAGATGAACTTGACGCTGAAGGAACTGGACATAACAAGCCCTTGTATGTCACGATCCGATGCAAGGATTGTCTCGTCGGCAAAGTTCTCATTGATAACGGCTCGGCCCTGAATGTGTTACCAAGGCATGTGCTAGATGAAATGCCGATAGATCCCTCACATATGCAACCCAGTGTGATAACGGCGAGAGCGTATGATGGCTCATCAAGGCCAGTTATAGGGTCAATTGATGTTGAACTAGCTGTGGGTCCACAAGTCTTTCTAGTAACCCTTCAAGTGATGGATATCCACCCTTCTTATAGCATGCTGTTAGGAAGGCCATGGATACATTCTGCGGGAGCTGTCACCTCTTCGCTACATCAATGTTTAAAGTACATTGCCAACGGTGTCCTGGTTACTGTTAAGGCTGAGGAGACTATATCGATGGTAAGAAATGTGGCGGTTCCGTTCATTGAAGCAGAAGATTGTAGGGACGGAAACCTTCATGCATTTGAGATTGTGAATACCGAGTGGGTGCCCGAGAACACTGTGTTGAGGAAGCCAGAAATCTCTGAAGCCACTAAAATGGCCGCTAAAATCTTTTTGAAAAATAAGATTCCTTTCCCATACGATATGGAGCAAAGAAGGCCTGAATGGAGGGGTATAATCAAATTGAAAGCTGCAGAACAGAGGTTTGGGCTTGGATATAAGCCCAAGAAAGAGGATTACAAACGAGCTGCTGGTGCAAGAAGGGAGAAGAGAATGGCTAGGATGGAAGGAAGGAAGCCTGTAGAAGAAAACTTAGTCATCCCTCCAATCAGGATTTCATTTCCAAAGGCCGCATATGTGATACAACCTGATGGGGGACATGGAGACCTCTTTCAAAAGTTTTCTTCAATGAACATAAACACTCTGGAGGAAAATCCAGTCAAGGACATTGCTGAGAAAATCGAATCCGAAAGGAGGATTGAAGAGCTGCCACAATTAACCATCCACACTTTGGAAGAAGTCACCGTCAAGACTTTTGTCCGGAAGCTAGCTGAAGGGGAGAAGTTCCAGAATTGGGAGACCCAAGAAGCTCCATTGGTTTTTAAAATGTAATCAACAATGATGGTTGGATTATATTTTTTTATCTATGTTGTTTGCCTTTTTTTTCTGTTTTGTTTTTATTGACAATCGAGGCTCAAGATGTCAATGGGATTTTATTTTGTTGTGAGCCAATCTTTTATTTTTAATGAGATCATGCATTTTCAAAATTCATCTTGATGTCTTACTATGCATTTACACATCACTTTCCGCTTTCAGGAACTCTGAAAGCGGATCCTCCACAACAACACCTGCATTTCACATTGAGAATGAATGGCCAAAATTTAAAGAATACATAGTGGCTGTAGAAGATGAGGAATGGGAGGAGGAAAACATATGGGAATTCACAAAATTAATAGAACAACACGAACAGGCTTGGAGGCCCGCTAAAGAGGAACTTGAAACCATAAATGTAGGCAATGAAGAAATCAAGCGAGAGGTGAAGATAGGGACTTTGATCACCCCTGCAGCAAAGGAAGAGTTGATTGCACTGCTCAAGGATTATGTGGATGTCTTTGCCTGGTCCTACGAGGATATGCCTGGTCTGGATATGGACATTGTAGTGCATAGAATACCACTGATGGAAGGATGCAAGCCGATTAAGCAGAAGTTAAGGAGAACTCATCCGGAGGTCTTAATCAAAGTAAAAGCGGAAATTGAAAAACAATGGGACGCTGGTTTTTTGGAAGTAGTGAAGTATCCGCAATGGGTGTCAAACATAGTGGTGGTACCCAAAAAGGAAGGTAAAATCAGAGTTTGCGTGGACTTTAGGGACTTAAACCGGGCTAGCCCTAAAGATAATTTCCCTTTACCACACATAGATATGTTGGTAGATAATGCAGCACGCAGCTCCACATATTCATTCATGGATGGGTTTTCAGGCTACAATCAGATAAGAATGGCGCCAGAGGATAGGGAGAAGACAACCTTTATAACACCATGGGGAACCTTTTGCTACAAAGTCATGCCATTTGGTTTAAAGAATGATGGGGCCACGTACCAAAGGGCTATGGTGACTTTGTTTCACGACATGATGCACAAAGAGATTGAAGTATACGTGGATGACATGGTTGCTAAATCTAAAGAGGGAGAGAATCATGTCCAAGTATTGAAGAAATTATTTGAAAGATTAAGGAAATATAAGTTGAGGCTTAACCCAGCAAAGTGTTCATTCGGGGTGAAATCCGGTAAGCTGTTGGGATTTGTGGTGAGTGACAAAGGGATAGAAGTGGATCCTGAAAAAGTAAAAGCTATTCAATCTATGCCACCCCCCAAGACTGAGAAGGAGGTGAGAGGGTTCTTAGGAAGGTTGAATTACATCGCTTGGTTTATATCTCATTTAACCGCGACTTGTGACCCGATCTTTCGTTTGTTGAGGAAGAAGAACCCTGGAATATGGAATGAAGAGTGTGATAAAGCTTTTGAGAAAATCAAGCAGTACTTGCTAAATCCACCTCTGCTTGTTCCTCCCGTACCAGAAAGGCCATTGATTTTATACCTAACAGTAACCGAAACAGCAATGGGATGTGTGCTTGGGCAACATGATGAAACCGGAAGGAAGGAAAGGGCAATTTATTACCTAAGCAAGAAGTTCACGGAATATGAGTCTAGATATACTGTGATTGAAAAGCTGTGTTGCGCTCTAGCATGGGCTACAAAGAGATTACGTCAGTATATGTTGTATCACACTACATGGTTAATTTCCAAATTAGACCCATTAAGGTACATTTGTGAGAAGCCTTATCTATCTAGCCGAATTGCAAGATGGCAAGTTCTTTTGGCTGAGTATGACATAGTGTATATGACAAGGAAAGCCGTGAAAGGGAGTGTTATTGCCGATCACCTGGCTGACCATGCTATGGAAGATTATGAGCCCTTAAACTTTGACTTTCCCGATGAAGATGTGTTTGCAATCGAAGAAGAGAAGTCAGATTGTTGGGTTATGTACTTTGATGGTGCTGTAAATATATGTGGTAACGGAGCGGGGGCAGTGATAATCTCTCCTGATAAGAAGCAGTATCCGGTTTCAGTTAAGCTGCAGTTCGGGTGCACCAACAACACGGCTGAGTATGAAGCTTGCATTCTTGGTTTAGAGGCTGCTTTAGAGATGAACATAAGAAAGATAGATGTGTATGGAGATTCAATGCTGATCATTTGCCAAGTAAAAGGAGAATGGCAAACCAAAGAAGAGAAGTTAAGGCCTTACCAAGAATACCTGTCTAAGCTGGCTAAAGAATTTGAGGAAATAGAGTTCACCCATCTGGGAAGGGAAGGGAACCAGTTTGCAGATGCTTTGGCCACACTAGCATCTATGGCCAAGATAGACTTTGGGCACAAGGTACAGCCAGTACACATCAATATCAGAAATAACCCCGCTTATTGTTACTCAGTCGAAAGAGAAGTGGATGGAAACCCATGGTACTATGATATCAAGAATCTCATCCAAAACCAGGCATATCCCATGGGGGCATCCAAAATCGACAAGAAGACCTTGAGAAGGTTGGCAATGGATTTTTATCTTGATGGGGAGATTTTGTATAAGAAATCATTTGATGGGACTTTGTTGAGATGTTTAGATGAATTTGAGGCAAAAAGCACGGTACGGGAAGTCCATGAAGGGATTTGTTCAACTCATGCTAGTGGACATGTGATGGCCAGGAAGATACAAAGAGTCGGGTATTTCTGGATGACGTTAGAGAAGGATTGTATCGATTATGTCCGGATATGTCATAAGTGCCAAGTATACAGTGACAAAATCAATGCTCCTCCGGCTCCTCTGTTTAATTTAACATCTCCATGGCCCTTCGCGATGTGGGGAATTGATGTGATTGGACCGGTAAATCCAAAAGCCAGCAATGGTCATAGGTTTATTCTAGTGGCTATCGACTACTTCACAAAATGGGTAGAAGCTGGGTCATTTGCTCATGTGACGCAAAAAGTGGTGAAGAAATTTATTGAGAGAGATTTGATATGTCGGTATGGTCCACCAGAAAAGATTATAACTGATAACGCCCAGAATTTCAACGGCAAGATGATAATAGAGCTCTGCACTAAATGGAAAATCAAGCATTCCAATTCTTCGCCATATAGACCAAAGATGAATGGTGCGGTAGAAGCTGCTAACAAGAATGTCAAAAAGATTATTCAGAAGATGGTAGTCACCTATAAGGATTGGCATGAGATGTTGCCATTTGCCCTTCATGCATATCGCACCGCAGTTCGAACCTCAACAGGAGCTACCCCGTATATGTTGGTATATGGAATGGAGGCGGTGATGCCTTTAGAAGTGGAAATCCCATCATTGAGAGTGTTGTTAGACTCTGAGTTGGAAGAGGTAGAATGGGCAAATGTTAGATATGAACAGTTGAATCTGATAAGTGAAAAGAGGATAGCCGCGATCTGTCATCATCAACTCTACCAAAGAAGGATGGCTAAATCATATGACAAGAAGGTTCGACCTCGAGGATTCCACGAAGGAGATCTTGTACTAAAGAAAATGTTACCTTTACCTGGAGAAGATCAGAGTAAATGGGCACCTAACTACGAGGGACCTTATGTGGTGAGGAAAGCATTCTCAGGAGGAGCTTTGTTACTGTCTAGAATGGATGGAGAAGATCTAGCTAGGCCTGTGAATTCCGACTCTGTAAAGAAATACTATGCTTGATGTATTTCATAATTTCCCAGTCAATAAAAAAAAAATAAGTTTCGGCCATGAATTCTCTTTGTAAAGTTTCCTTTTATATATGTATTTAACATATGATCTCATAGCATTTTGAATCTTTTTTGGCATGACTAAATCAAATCTACTTGACATATAGTTGCACATCACACTAGGGGGCAAAAGGTGCACAAAATGCACATAGGGGTTCATAGTAAACCCAAGCCCAAAAGGGATATCATAACAAAAAGTTTCTAAAAAAAAAAAAAAAAAAAAAGCATCTTTTATAAAATTTGCTAATTGCATCAAAAGTTTCAGTTTTCATGAACAAAACCAATTTTTTCCTTTGGCGCAAAACTCAATGGAGCAAGAAAGGGCCCCATAAGGAACTAGAGATCTCTTCACTAAAAGGATATGAAGGATATTTCGTTTCATGAGAAAAGCTTGAAACAAAAGCGAAGAGGTTTACGATGAAAGGGGGACCTATGTTTCCAAGATAGGTAACAAAAACATACATGCATATTAACCATAATATATTGCTTTCAACATTTGTCAGATCGGGATTTCATCACCATTTCTCAGGTAGTGCGTTTTCTAAGCCTACCTCTTTTCGAGTGCGCTGTTTGAGCCCTCACTTTTTGAGTAGTGCGTTTTCTAACCCTACCTCTTTTTGAATGCGCCGTTTGAGCCCTCACTTCTCGGGTAGTGCGTTTTCTAAACCCTACCTCTTTTCGAGTGCGCCTTTGAGCCCTCACCAACATTTTTCTGGGTAGGTCACCCATTACAACGCGACCATTTTTCTCCATATTTTTATTTGGGTAGGTCACCCATTACAATGAGACCGCACTTCATATTCTTTCTATTTGGGTAGGTCGCCCATCACAACGAGACCACTTCATCACATTTTCTCCCCCTAGGTAGGTCACCCAAAGAATGAGACCACTCTTCCTTTTTCCTCGGGCAGGTCACCCATCACAATGAGACCATACTTTTCTGGGTAGGTCACCCATAAGAATGAGACCATTCTCCATTTTTTGTTTATCTGGGTAGGTCACCCATAAGAATGAGGCCATTCCTTCCCCTGGGTAGGTCACCCAAAGAATGAGACCACTCTTCCTTTTTCTGGGTAGGTCACCCATCACAATGAGACCATATTTTCTGGGTAGGTCACCCATCACAATGAGACCATATTTTCTGGGTAGGTCACCCATAAGAATGAGACCATTCTCCATTTTTTTTTTTACCTGGGTAGGTCACCCATAATAATAAGGCCATTCTTCCCCCTGGGTAGGTCACCCAAAGAATGAGACCACTCTTTCCCTTTTCCACTCGGGCAGGTCACCCATCATAAGGAGACCACACACGCATTTTTTGTATTGGTTATGGGTAAAGGAATCGCCAGATGGGATTCCAGGTTAAAGGAGATCGCCAGATGGGATCTCGGATGGATTGCCATATTGATCGAACTAAAGTAAGAATTCAAAGGATTGCTGGATAAGGATCTCGAGATGACTAAGTTTTGATCATAGTTTTTGGGCTAAGGAGGATTGTTGTAATAAACAAAGTTGCAGATCATTTAAGCTTCGACCAGATCAGTTTCGGGATTGCCGTTTTGGGTTTATCTTTATAACACTTACTGCGCAAAATCCAGGCTTCGTAAGTATTATAAAGAGGGGGCATCTGTTGTAACCCATTTTTGGGTCCCCATGAAAAAATAAAATAAATAGCCAAAAAAGGTTAGAAAAATAACAGGAGGCAGAAGCGCTCAGAAAATAGTCAGAAAATTGGTCAAGGAATTTAAAAATACAAGGATTGAATTTTTGACAGTATATTCTTGAAGGATGAAAGCCCTATTGAGAAGGAAAATTTGAATTTTGAGGAGAAAAGCCCAAATTTGGATGTTTATGGACTTAATTGGATTTTTATGGACTTAATTGGATTTTTAGGGATTTAATTGGATTTTATTTGAATTTATAGAAGATTTGATGGCAAGAAAAATTGATTTTTAAGTCAATTTGGGCTTTAATTTAAAGAAATTTAAGTTCTGGGGCCAAAACATATTTTTTAGAATTTTATTGGGTCAAATTAGGGGCTTAATTGCATAAATATTGAAGTTTAATGGCCAATTAGGGACTTAATTGTGAAAATCCGAAACCAGGGACCAATTTGGAGAAGGCGCAAAGATAGAGGGGGCTGTTTGGAATTGTTTCAGGGGCTTAATTGAAGAAATTGGAAGTTTATTAATCAATTAAGGGCTTAATTGTGAAAATCAGAGGCCAAGGACCAAAGTGAAAAACGCGGCCAACTATAGGGGTAGGGACCGAATTTGGCAGGGACGCAATTGAATTTTATTCTTGATTGAAGGACTCGATTGAAGGACTTAATAGAACAAATGACAAATTAGGGACTGATTTAAAAACAAAGTTTCTGGCGTTTTCTTTTAATGAAACGGCGCGTTTTGTCCAAAACGACGCCGTTTCATGCATAATTATTATAAAAAAAAAAGAAAAAAAAAAAAGGGGGGAAACCGAACGGTGCCGTTTTGAACGACACTGTTCACTGTCTTCTTCCCCCCGAACGTTACAGCGGGGAAGAAAAAAAAAGAAAAAACTTTGTATTTTTTATTCTTTTTTGCAGGTCCCCCTTACCAACCGACAGAGACCCTACGCCGGTGGGCCACCGACAGAAACAATGGCCGACAACCCGCCTCGTGGCCGAAGCCGAGGGAGGCCCGCCGCTCCCCGACAGCCGCTCCTCAACCCGCTCCTGGGTCCACGAGGAAAAGCCCCGCCCATGGAGCTATAAATAGAGGACTGAAAGGGAGAACAGGGGAGAAAAAAAAAAAGAAGAGAAAGAGAGGAACCCCGAAACAAAGAAAAAAAAAGAAGAGAGAGAAACCCTGTAACAGAGGAGAGAGAAGCCGCCGTCCGTGAAGCGAGGACACTGCCACCACCACCGCAGCTCCACCAGCAAACCACCTCCTCCACCGCACCAGGTACACCTCCTCTCCTCCCCCTGCATTTTTTCTGTTAATATATATATGTTTTGCCTCCTGCATGCAGAATCATTCTGCATGCAGGAGGCGGGGGGGGGGGAATTAACCCCCCCCCCCCCCGTGTTTTCTTTTTATTTTTTCTCTGGGCCAGATTGTGTCTGGCCTAGAGTTATATGGGACGGGCCAGAGGGATCTGGCCCAGTCCGGCGGTCTGGGCCGGATCAGGCCCAGACCGAGGTTAATTAGTTTCTGGGCCGAGTTCGGCCCAGTACCTGTTGGGCCGAGTTCGGCCCAGTACCTTTTGGGCGGAGTCGGGCCCAACGACTGTTAGGGCTGGGTCCGGCCCAGTTTTGTTTGGGCCGGCCCGGCCCCTTTTAATATATAAATATATTATAATTATATTATATTACTATTATTATATGTGTATATACATATATACGTTTTTTTCTTTGAAATTTTTTTTAAAAAATCTGGTTGTTATTTTCTTTTCATATAAATATATTGTTTGTTTTATACATTTGGTTTTGCATTTTTATACTGTAAAGATACAAAACCAGTGTTATAAATACCCGATTTTCGTCAAAACATCAAAGATTTTCAGAATAAAATTTTTTTTTGCTTTCAAAAAATTTCTAAAAATTCCCTAAAAATGTTATTGATTTTTCTGCAGATATTTTTTAAAGCGGATTAATATTGGGTTGTATTTTTATACCGTAAGGATACAAGCTCAGTATTAAAATACCCGATTTTCGTCAAAGCATAAAAAAAATAATATTTTCTAAAAATTGTTTTTTTTTTGTTTTAAAATACGGCCTAGTCTCTCCAATATATATACATAAATATTATAACATCATATTTTCCCACAACAAAGAAAATTTTCAAAATAATATATGTATTAACATGCATTTTGGCTTTAATAACCAGTTTATTCAAGCCATGAGAACTAGGCCAATATTTCAAAAATTCTAAAAAAATCTTTTTGTTTTCTTTTAGTATTTGGGATTACGAATTTATACGTAAAACGTATTCCTAAATATTATTAATAAAATTTTGGTATGGACGTTAGAACGGTTAGGATTTTTACCCGATAAGATAAAGACCTCCTTACTGAGGGGGATTTTTCTTGAACCATAGACAGACCAACAACTAGGAAAACACAATAACACTTTAGTTTTTTTATTTATCAGACAATAAAACAATGCAGCTTACCTTAGGTAGGGCGTATTTGGGGTGTTAATACCTTCCCTTTACGCAACCAGTCTCCGTACCCGATCTTTAAGACCAGTTAGGTTCCTAGTGACCAAAATACTAGGTGGCGACTCCAAAGAACCAAAAAACAAAAAAAAATTCGCCAGTCGAACCCACAATATAAATTTTTTATTTTTTTTGGGGTGCGACAGAATGGCGACTCCACTGGGGACGTTGTAGACTAAGCTTTGTTTTTTTTTTTTGTCTGATTTGTTGGTTTTTTTTGTGTTTATTGCCTTTCCTTTTATTTGCGTATTTATTTTTTATTTGACATATATTATTCATGCATTGTATAGAATTGTTTCATGCATCACTTGCCTTAAATTTGAAAAGCACACACAAGCTTTAAGTTAAGTGGGGAATTAGCGATTTACCCTAAGACTATTGGTCAGGGTTTAAATGCGTGAAACACCCAACTCATATCTGAGTGCCTGCTTGGTAATGGTGGGCATACGTGTCTTAACTGTTCCTTGCAATGTCCCCATACTTCTTTACGAAGAATGTCACTGGGCAGATATGAGACCCTTCGAGACCAGATAGAAAAATTACCCTCTCTCACTTAATAAATAGAGCTTGTCTTTAGGTTATGAATCTTATTTTCATTTGCACCACGATTAATTTGTTAATTTCATTAACCCAGGTTTTGAGCTGAAATCATGACTAAGTACCTCTCTTTCCAAGAATATGGACAAGAGTCTGAGTTGGCTCAGATTGCCGAAGGAAAATGCCCAAGAATCGATGCTAGTGGGTTACCATGCATTACCAAGGTAAATCACATGGTAAACGATTTAGGAAAGTTATTGCCTATCATGGAATATGTGGACGAGACCCTGTTTGAAAGGCGATATGGGAGGATTGCACAAATAATGAAATTGCCTGTACAAGCAGCGGCGATCAAAGCCCTTCTGAATTTTTGGGATCCCAGTTATCGGTGCTTTACCTTTGGAAACATCGATATGACACCCACCTTGGAAGAATATGAGAGAATCCTGGATTTTCCAAATGACAACTGCCGAATCTACCGCCGACGCAGATTTGAAGATACAGCTTCGGAAGTAGTCAGTTTATTAGGCTTAGGAAAGATCAGCCAGTGTAGAGTTGCTGAAGGGGGTTTTAAATGGAAGATCATTGAAGCTCGAATGAAGAAAAATGCCGAAGAAGGCAAGTTGGGAGACGAACGATATAGGTTGGTGGCCTTCGCCATTTTTGGGCTAGTGTTGTTCCCTTCTGAAATTGGGGTCATCAGTTTAGAAGCAGCAAGTGTCTTCATCGAATATGAGCATGACCGGATCAATCCTTCCTCAGCCATCTTGGGGGAAACCATGTTATCTCTTAATCACTGCCGAACACATGAAAAAGGAGCTATGAGGTGCTGCGTCCCTATGTTGTACCTATGGATAATCAGTCATATCGAAGCACCAAGAGACATCTTCAACAACTTTTGGTGGTTTGACTTGCGACCGTTAAAGATTACCATAGATGAGACTTGGAAGAATTGGGATGAGAAGGCATGGAGGGATAAGTATGCAGCATTGCCAAGTAGCAACTTCAAATGGAAAGCACCGTGGATGAACAACGCTATTTGCACAATGAGCTGCGGAAGCAAGATATGGGTTCCTTTAATTGGTGTAACTGGTTACATCAGTTATGCGCCCGCCCTCGTAACAAGGCAGTTAGGCGGAATGCAATATACGCCAAGAACCTTGGGTTTAGCTGATTTCATTGGTTTATTCAAGCACCAACCGTTCATCAAAGAAATGGAGCTTATCCGACAGGATTGGGAAAGACCCGTGAAGGTGAAAAGAGAAGAAGGAAGCAATTTTGAAACCTCATTCAGCCATAATTATACAGTTTGGAGGAATGAGGATTTTTCTGAAGTAAAGGGTCTCTCTACACAAGAACAGTCAGAGGCAACAATAGAAACACAGAAAAGGAAAAGAAAGGATGATGAAGAAGATCTAAGAAAGCAGCTAGATCAGTGTGTAATAGAACTCAGCAAAAGTAAGGGGCGACAACAATTGTTAGAGAACCAGCTAGAGGAGGAAAATACGATGAGGGTTTTCTTGAATCAGCGGTTAGAAAAACAAGAGAAGCAGCTAATGTCTCTAAAGGAATGGCAGAAAAGGGCTGAGGTAGCTGAAGACATAACAACGGGGGTCCAGGCTGAGTTAAGGAATCGAATAGCCGATTATGATGAGTTGGTCAAGAAGAAGGGGATAGCAGAAAAAGAATTGGCTAAGGTTAAGAGGGCAACAAAAGGCGTGAATGATGATAAGGAGACGATGGATTCTTTGAAGAAGGGAAGGAAACTTCTTTTAAAGAAAATAGAAGTTGAGAAGGAGAAGAATCGTCTAGCCAACCTCGACATAGAAGAAGAAAGGAAGGTTAGAGCTCAATACATGGTGCAGCTAGAGGAAGAAAGAAATGCGAGAATGGCCGTTGAGTCTGACATGAGAGATTACCAGAAGAGAGCTGAGTCTTCAAAAGGAAGGATGAGGGCTTTACAAGCGGAGAGCGAGGTACGAGAAGAAGAGTTAAGGGAGTTGAGAAGCCACTATTGCGAGATGGAAGAAGAGATGAGTAAGGCTAAGCAAGAGCGTCAAGAATGCCAAGACTACATGGACAGCTTTGCAGTTCAGATCAATTCCAAAATAGCGGAGCTGGATATCGCCAAGGAAGAGCTACAAAGGACAAGAGATAAGTTGGCACAATCAGAGGGTATGGTGCGAGTATTGGAAAGAAGCAACGAAGCCTTAGGAGCCAGCAACGAAGCAATAATCGAAGATAACACCGTATTCCATGCCAGAATAAGACACATGGAAAAACAGGTTGAGCAAGTAGCCCGTTACGCAGAAAGGTTGCAACAACAAGCCACCCAAGTTGGAAATGATGCTTCAAAGTATCGAGAATACATGGGGGCCATGGCCTCCTTTATGGTTAAGAACTTGGCAAACCCTCCTTTATGGTAATCGGGTCAACTCAGAAATCTTGCTTAAAGGTTACGAAAGTCATGAATCAGCTCGTAAAATATGCATATATACACATTTCATATGCATCACATTCTCATCACGTATTTTTTTTTTTCATATGCATACCAGATCGTGAAACATAGGTCCCCCTTCCAAAGTCCACTACACTCGGCAAAGAGCAAGAATGGAAAACGAAGGAAGGTCACAACCGGAATCTCAGTACCAAAGAGAACTAGAAGGAGTTCGGAATGATGTGGCGCACCTAACCAGTATGTTAGAGCAATTATTAAGAGCCAGAGATGGAGCGGGAACATCTACTCAACCTAATGAAGCACCAGCAGCATCTCAAATTCCTGTCGCACCTATAAATATAGGGGCAAATACACCAACTAAGTAGAGTCCTGCTTGGCGGACGCTTTCTTGAAGCAATACAAGTTTAATCTAGAGATTGCTCCTGATAGGACCAGTCTGATCAGCATGGAGAAAGGAAGTCAAGAGTCCGTGAGGGCTTATGCTCAAAGGTGGCGAGACCAAGCTATCAATGTGCAACCTCCGCTGATAGAGACAGAAATGGTGACTTTGTTTGCCAATACTTTCAAGGCTCCATACTATGAACACCTTATGGGTAGTTCAGCACAACATTTCTATGATGTCGTGCGGATCGCCGAGAGGATTGAACACGGGATCCGAAGCGGGAGAATTGCAGAACCTCTAGAGAAGAGAGGTTTCATTGGAAGGAAGAAAGAAATTGAGGTGAACAACCTAGAAAGAAGAAGCAAAAACTACCAAATACCTACCCCCCGAGTCACTAGTATTAACTTTTCCAAACCCCCCACTCCAAACCAGCCCAATCAAATGAAATTCCCAGCAAATAACCACAACAATTACCAAAGAAGGGATAAGCAACCGTCAGAAGAACAACTACCTCCTCTACCAATAACCTTAAAAGAGTTGTATGCCAAGCTGTTAAGTATTGGGCAGATAGCTCCCCTACCCATACCACCTATGCAGCCACCTTTCCCTGCCTGGTACAACCCCGAGGTGACTTGTGAATACCATGCTGGTCACGCAGGCCATAGCATTGAGTCTTGCTTCGCTTTTAAAAGAAAGGTGTTGCAACTGATCAAAGTGGGATGGGTCACTTTTGAGGATTCGCCCAATCAGAATTCAAACCCTTTACCTAAACATGTGGATGGTAGGGGAGGAGTGAATACCATGGAGATTGGTAGCAAAAAGAGGGTGTTGAAGGTGACCATGGCCAAACTATACTTGATGTTGGTACAGTCTGGACATTTGGAAGAAACGACTGAGTACTGCACAGGGGAAAGTAACTTTTGCCCTTTCCATAAAAAGGAAGGGCATCGCATTGATGAATGCAGTGAATTTCATCAAAAAGTTGCAAGAATGCTGGCTCTAGGAGAGTTGAGGATTGAAGACGTAAGTGACAATGGAGAGGTAGGGATGATAGAGAAATGTAGAATCCAATCAACAGCTAATGGTCGCTCAAAACTGGTATTAACTAGGCCCTCCTATGCAAGCGAAGTAAACTATGGAGCGATGCCTGGAGATTATGGTTATACCTCGAATATTGAAGCTCCTTTGCCGCTGTTCCAAACGGAGATAAGTGGGCTAACTCGGAGTGGTCGTTGTTACACACCTGAAGAATTAGAAAGACAAAGAAAGGCTAAAGGCAAGGAGGTGCTGGACCTCGATAAAGAGTTTGAGGTGAATAAACCTGTGACTGAGGAAGAAACCAATGAGTTCTTGAAACTGATGAAGCATGGTGAGTACAGTATAGTGGATCAGTTGAAGAAAATCCCTGCTAAGATCTCCATCATGTCTTTAATACTCAACTCGGAGCCACATCGTAATGCTTTGCAAAAAGTATTGAATGAGGCCTATGTGCCCCAAGATATCGAGCAAAAGACTATGGAACATCTAGTAGGGAGGATTCATGCTGCCAATTACTTGTATTTCACGGAAGATGAACTTGACGCTGAAGGAACTGGACATAACAAGCCCTTGTATGTCACGATCCGATGCAAGGATTGTCTCGTCGGCAAAGTTCTCATTGATAACGGCTCGGCCCTGAATGTGTTACCAAGGCATGTGCTAGATGAAATGCCGATAGATCCCTCACATATGCAACCCAGTGTGATAACGGCGAGAGCGTATGATGGCTCATCAAGGCCAGTTATAGGGTCAATTGATGTTGAACTAGCTGTGGGTCCACAAGTCTTTCTAGTAACCCTTCAAGTGATGGATATCCACCCTTCTTATAGCATGCTGTTAGGAAGGCCATGGATACATTCTGCGGGAGCTGTCACCTCTTCGCTACATCAATGTTTAAAGTACATTGCCAACGGTGTCCTGGTTACTGTTAAGGCTGAGGAGACTATATCGATGGTAAGAAATGTGGCGGTTCCGTTCATTGAAGCAGAAGATTGTAGGGACGGAAACCTTCATGCATTTGAGATTGTGAATACCGAGTGGGTGCCCGAGAACACTGTGTTGAGGAAGCCAGAAATCTCTGAAGCCACTAAAATGGCCGCTAAAATCTTTTTGAAAAATAAGATTCCTTTCCCATACGATATGGAGCAAAGAAGGCCTGAATGGAGGGGTATAATCAAATTGAAAGCTGCAGAACAGAGGTTTGGGCTTGGATATAAGCCCAAGAAAGAGGATTACAAACGAGCTGCTGGTGCAAGAAGGGAGAAGAGAATGGCTAGGATGGAAGGAAGGAAGCCTGTAGAAGAAAACTTAGTCATCCCTCCAATCAGGATTTCATTTCCAAAGGCCGCATATGTGATACAACCTGATGGGGGACATGGAGACCTCTTTCAAAAGTTTTCTTCAATGAACATAAACACTCTGGAGGAAAATCCAGTCAAGGACATTGCTGAGAAAATCGAATCCGAAAGGAGGATTGAAGAGCTGCCACAATTAACCATCCACACTTTGGAAGAAGTCACCGTCAAGACTTTTGTCCGGAAGCTAGCTGAAGGGGAGAAGTTCCAGAATTGGGAGACCCAAGAAGCTCCATTGGTTTTTAAAATGTAATCAACAATGATGGTTGGATTATATTTTTTTATCTATGTTGTTTGCCTTTTTTTTCTGTTTTGTTTTTATTGACAATCGAGGCTCAAGATGTCAATGGGATTTTATTTTGTTGTGAGCCAATCTTTTATTTTTAATGAGATCATGCATTTTCAAAATTCATCTTGATGTCTTACTATGCATTTACACATCACTTTCCGCTTTCAGGAACTCTGAAAGCGGATCCTCCACAACAACACCTGCATTTCACATTGAGAATGAATGGCCAAAATTTAAAGAATACATAGTGGCTGTAGAAGATGAGGAATGGGAGGAGGAAAACATATGGGAATTCACAAAATTAATAGAACAACACGAACAGGCTTGGAGGCCCGCTAAAGAGGAACTTGAAACCATAAATGTAGGCAATGAAGAAATCAAGCGAGAGGTGAAGATAGGGACTTTGATCACCCCTGCAGCAAAGGAAGAGTTGATTGCACTGCTCAAGGATTATGTGGATGTCTTTGCCTGGTCCTACGAGGATATGCCTGGTCTGGATATGGACATTGTAGTGCATAGAATACCACTGATGGAAGGATGCAAGCCGATTAAGCAGAAGTTAAGGAGAACTCATCCGGAGGTCTTAATCAAAGTAAAAGCGGAAATTGAAAAACAATGGGACGCTGGTTTTTTGGAAGTAGTGAAGTATCCGCAATGGGTGTCAAACATAGTGGTGGTACCCAAAAAGGAAGGTAAAATCAGAGTTTGCGTGGACTTTAGGGACTTAAACCGGGCTAGCCCTAAAGATAATTTCCCTTTACCACACATAGATATGTTGGTAGATAATGCAGCACGCAGCTCCACATATTCATTCATGGATGGGTTTTCAGGCTACAATCAGATAAGAATGGCGCCAGAGGATAGGGAGAAGACAACCTTTATAACACCATGGGGAACCTTTTGCTACAAAGTCATGCCATTTGGTTTAAAGAATGATGGGGCCACGTACCAAAGGGCTATGGTGACTTTGTTTCACGACATGATGCACAAAGAGATTGAAGTATACGTGGATGACATGGTTGCTAAATCTAAAGAGGGAGAGAATCATGTCCAAGTATTGAAGAAATTATTTGAAAGATTAAGGAAATATAAGTTGAGGCTTAACCCAGCAAAGTGTTCATTCGGGGTGAAATCCGGTAAGCTGTTGGGATTTGTGGTGAGTGACAAAGGGATAGAAGTGGATCCTGAAAAAGTAAAAGCTATTCAATCTATGCCACCCCCCAAGACTGAGAAGGAGGTGAGAGGGTTCTTAGGAAGGTTGAATTACATCGCTTGGTTTATATCTCATTTAACCGCGACTTGTGACCCGATCTTTCGTTTGTTGAGGAAGAAGAACCCTGGAATATGGAATGAAGAGTGTGATAAAGCTTTTGAGAAAATCAAGCAGTACTTGCTAAATCCACCTCTGCTTGTTCCTCCCGTACCAGAAAGGCCATTGATTTTATACCTAACAGTAACCGAAACAGCAATGGGATGTGTGCTTGGGCAACATGATGAAACCGGAAGGAAGGAAAGGGCAATTTATTACCTAAGCAAGAAGTTCACGGAATATGAGTCTAGATATACTGTGATTGAAAAGCTGTGTTGCGCTCTAGCATGGGCTACAAAGAGATTACGTCAGTATATGTTGTATCACACTACATGGTTAATTTCCAAATTAGACCCATTAAGGTACATTTGTGAGAAGCCTTATCTATCTAGCCGAATTGCAAGATGGCAAGTTCTTTTGGCTGAGTATGACATAGTGTATATGACAAGGAAAGCCGTGAAAGGGAGTGTTATTGCCGATCACCTGGCTGACCATGCTATGGAAGATTATGAGCCCTTAAACTTTGACTTTCCCGATGAAGATGTGTTTGCAATCGAAGAAGAGAAGTCAGATTGTTGGGTTATGTACTTTGATGGTGCTGTAAATATATGTGGTAACGGAGCGGGGGCAGTGATAATCTCTCCTGATAAGAAGCAGTATCCGGTTTCAGTTAAGCTGCAGTTCGGGTGCACCAACAACACGGCTGAGTATGAAGCTTGCATTCTTGGTTTAGAGGCTGCTTTAGAGATGAACATAAGAAAGATAGATGTGTATGGAGATTCAATGCTGATCATTTGCCAAGTAAAAGGAGAATGGCAAACCAAAGAAGAGAAGTTAAGGCCTTACCAAGAATACCTGTCTAAGCTGGCTAAAGAATTTGAGGAAATAGAGTTCACCCATCTGGGAAGGGAAGGGAACCAGTTTGCAGATGCTTTGGCCACACTAGCATCTATGGCCAAGATAGACTTTGGGCACAAGGTACAGCCAGTACACATCAATATCAGAAATAACCCCGCTCATTGTTACTCAGTCGAAAGAGAAGTGGATGGAAACCCATGGTACTATGATATCAAGAATCTCATCCAAAACCAGGCATATCCCATGGGGGCATCCAAAATCGACAAGAAGACCTTGAGAAGGTTGGCAATGGATTTTTATCTTGATGGGGAGATTTTGTATAAGAAATCATTTGATGGGACTTTGTTGAGATGTTTAGATGAATTTGAGGCAAAAAGCACGGTACGGGAAGTCCATGAAGGGATTTGTTCAACTCATGCTAGTGGACATGTGATGGCCAGGAAGATACAAAGAGTCGGGTATTTCTGGATGACGTTAGAGAAGGATTGTATCGATTATGTCCGGAAATGTCATAAGTGCCAAGTATACAGTGACAAAATCAATGCTCCTCCGGCTCCTCTGTTTAATTTAACATCTCCATGGCCCTTCGCGATGTGGGGAATTGATGTGATTGGACCGGTAAATCCAAAAGCCAGCAATGGTCATAGGTTTATTCTAGTGGTTATCGACTACGTCACAAAATGGGTAGAAGCTGGGTCATTTGCTCATGTGACGCAAAAAGTGGTGAAGAAATTTATTGAGAGAGATTTGATATGTCGGTATGGTCCACCAGAAAAGATTATAACTGATAACGCCCAGAATTTCAACGGCAAGATGATAATAGAGCTCTGCACTAAATGGAAAATCAAGCATTCCAATTCTTCGCCATATAGACCAAAGATGAATGGTGCGGTAGAAGCTGCTAACAAGAATGTCAAAAAGATTATTCAGAAGATGGTAGTCACCTATAAGGATTGGCATGAGATGTTGCCATTTGCCCTTCATGCATATCGCACCGCAGTTCGAACCTCAACAGGAGCTACCCCGTATATGTTGGTATATGGAATGGAGGCGGTGATGCCTTTAGAAGTGGAAATCCCATCATTGAGAGTGTTGTTAGACTCTGAGTTGGAAGAGGTAGAATGGGCAAATGTTAGATATGAACAGTTGAATCTGATCAGTGAAAAGAGGATAGCCGCGATCTGTCATCATCGACTCTACCAAAGAAGGATGGCTAAATCATATGACAAGAAGGTTCGACCTCGAGGATTCCACGAAGGAGATCTTGTACTAAAGAAAATGTTACCTTTACCTGGAGAAGATCAGAGTAAATGGGCACCTAACTACGAGGGACCTTATGTGGTGAGGAAAGCATTCTCAGGAGGAGCTTTGTTACTGTCTAGAATGGATGGAGAAGATCTAGCTAGGCCTGTGAATTCCGACTCTGTAAAGAAATACTACGCTTGATGTATTTCATAATTTCCCAGTCAATAAAAAAAAAATAAGTTTCGGCCATGAATTCTCTTTGTAAAGTTTCCTTTTATATATGTATTTAACATATGATCTCATAGCATTTTGAATCTTTTTTGGCATGACTAAATCAAATCTACTTGACATATAGTTGCACATCACACTAGGGGGCAAAAGGTGCACAAAATGCACATAGGGGTTCATAGTAAACCCAAGCCCAAAAGGGATATCATAATAAAAAGTTTCTAAAAAAAAAAAAAAAAAAAAAAAAAGCATCTTTTATAAATTTGCTAATTGCATCAAAAGTTTCAGTTTTCATGAACAAAACCAATTTTTGCCTTTGGCGCAAAACTCAATGGAGCAAGAAAGGGCCCCATAAGGAACTAGAGATCTCTTCACTAAAAGGATATGAAGGATATTTCGTTTCATGAGAAAAGCTTGAAACAAGAGCGAAGAGGTTTACGACGAAAGGGGGACCTATGTTTCCAAGATAGGTAACAAAAACATACATGCATATTAACCATAATATATTGCTTTCAACATTTGTCAGATCGGGATTTCATCACCATTTCTCAGGTAGTGCGTTTTCTAAGCCTACCTCTTTTCGAGTGCGCTGTTTTAGCCCTCACTTTTTGAGTAGTGCGTTTTCTAACCCTACCTCTTTTTGAATGCGCCGTTTGAGCCCTCACTTCTCGGGTAGTGCGTTTTCTAAACCCTACCTCTTTTCGAGTGCGCCTTTGAGCCCTCACCAACATTTTTCTGGGTAGGTCACCCATTACAACGCGACCATTTTTCTCCATATTTTTATTTGGGTAGGTCACCCATTACAATGAGACCGCACTTCATATTCTTTCTATTTGGGTAGGTCGCCCATCACAACGAGACCACTTCATCACATTTTCTCCCCCTGGGTAGGTCACCCAAAGAATGAGACCACTCTTCCTTTTTCCTCGGGCAGGTCACCCATCACAATGAGACCATACTTTTCTGGGTAGGTCACCCATAAGAATGAGACCATTCTCCATTTTTTGTTTATCTGGGTAGGTCACCCATAAGAATGAGGCCATTCCTTCCCCTGGGTAGGTCACCCAAAGAATGAGACCACTCTTCCTTTTTCTGGGTAGGTCACCCATCACAATGAGACCATATTTTCTGGGTAGGTCACCCATCACAATGAGACCATATTTTCTGGGTAGGTCACCCATAAGAATGAGACCATTCTCCATTTTTTTTTTTACCTGGGTAGGTCACCCATAATAATAAGGCCATTCTTCCCCCTGGGTAGGTCACCCAAAGAATGAGACCACTCTTTCCCTTTTCCACTCGGGCAGGTCACCCATCATAAGGAGACCACACACGCATTTTTTGTATTGGTTATGGGTAAAGGAATCGCCAGATGGGATTCCAGGTTAAAGGAGATCGCCAGATGGGATCTCGGATGGATTGCCATATTGATCGAACTAAAGTAAGAATTCAAAGGATTGCTGGATAAGGATCTCGAGATGACTAAGTTTTGATCATAGTTTTTGGGCTAAGGAGGATTGTTGTAAAAAACAAAGTTGCAGATCATTTAAGCTTCGACCAGATCAGTTTCGGGATTGCCGTTTTGGGTTTATCTTTATAACACTTACTGCGCAAAATCCAGGCTTCGTAAGTATTATAAAGAGGGGGCATCTGTTGTAACCCATTTTTGGGTCCCCATGAAAAAATAAAATAAATAGCCAAAAAAGGTTAGAAAAATAACAGGAGGCAGAAGCGCTCAGAAAATAGTCAGAAAATAACAGGACCGAATTTGGCAGGGACGCAATTGAATTTTATTCTTGATTGAAGGACTCGATTGAAGGACTTAATAGAACAAATGACAAATTAGGGACTGATTTAAAAACAAAGTTTCTGGCGTTTTTTTTTAATGAAACGGCGCGTTTTGTCCAAAACGACGCCGTTTCATGCATAATTATGATAAAAAAAAAGGGGGGAAACCGAACGGTGCCGTTTTGAACGACACTGTTCACTGTCTTCTTCCCCCCGGACGTTACAGCGGGGAAGAAAAAAAAAGAAAAAACTTTGTATTTTTTATTCTTTTTTGCAGGTCCCCCTTACCAACCGACAGAGACCCTACGCCGGTGGGCCACCGACAGAAACAATGGCCTACAACCCGCCTCGTGGCCGAAGCCGAGGGAGGCCCGCCGCTCCCCGACAGCCGCTCCTCAACCCGCTCCTGGGTCCACGAGGAAAAGCCCCGCCCATGGTGCTATAAATAGAGGACTGAAAGGGAGAACACGGGAGAAAAAAAAAAGAAGAGAAAGAGAGGAACCCCGAAACAAAGAAAAAAAAAAACGAAGAGAGAGAGGAAGAGAGAGAAACCCTGTAACAGAGGAGAGAGAAGCCGCCGTCCGTGAAGCGAGGACACTGCCACCACCACCGCAGCTCCGCCAGCAAACCACCTCCTCCACCGCACCAGGTACGCCTCCTCTCCTCCCCCTACATTTTTTCTGTTAATATATATATGTTTTGCCTCCTGCATGCAGAATCATTCTGCATGCAGGAGGCGGGGGGGGGGGGAAATTAATCCCCCCCCCCCCGTGTTTTCTTTTTATTTTTTCTCTGGGCCAGATTGTGTCTGGCCCAGAGTTATATGGGACGGGCCAGAGGGATCGGGCCCAGTCCGGCGGTCTGGGCCGGATCAGGCCCAGACCGAGGTTAATTAGTTTCTGGGCCGAGTTCGGCCCAGTACCTGTTGGGCCGAGTTCGGCCCAACGACTGTTAGGGATGGGTCCGGCCCAGTTTGGTTTGGGCTGGCCCAGCCCCTTTTAATATATAAATATATTATAATTATATTATATTATTATTATTATATGTGTATATACATATATACGTTTTTTTCTTTGAAAAAAAATTTTAAAAATCTGGTTGTTATTTTCTTTTCATATAAATATATTGTTTGTTTTATACATTTGGTTTTGCATTTTTATACTGTAAAGATACAAAACCAGTGTTATAAATACCCGGTTTTCGTCAAAACATCAAAGATTTTCAGAATAAATTTTTTTTTTGCTTTCAAACAATTTCTAAAAATTCCCTAAAAATGTTATTGATTTTTCTGCATATATTTTTTAAAGCGGATTAATATTGGGTTGTATTTTTATACCGTAAGGATACAAGCTCAGTATTAAAATACCCGATTTTCGTCAAAGCATAAAAAAAATAATATTTCTAAAAATTGTTTTTTTTTGTTTTAAAATACGACCTAGTCTCTCCAATATATATACATAAATATTATAACATCATATTTTCACACAACAAAGAAAATTTTCAAAATAATATATGTATTAAAATGCATTTTGGCTTTAATAACCAGTTTATTCAAGCCATGAGAACTAGGCCAATATTTCAAAAATTCTAAAAAAATCTTTTTGTTTTCTTTTAGTATTTGGGATTACAAATTTATACGTAAAACGTATTCCTAAATATTATTAATAAAATTTTGGTATGGACGTTAGAACGGTTAGGATTTTTACCCGATAAGATAAAGACCTCCTTACTGAGGGGGATTTTTCTTGAACCATAGACAGACCAACAACTAGGAAAACACAATTAACACTTTAGTTTTTTTATTTATCAGACAATAAAACAATGCAGCTTACCTTAGGTAGGGCGTATTTGGGGTGTTAATACCTTCCCTTTACGCAACCAGTCTCCGTACCCGATCTTTAAGACCAGTTAGGTTCCTAGTGACCAAAATACTAGGTGGCGACTCCAAAGAACCAAAAAACAAAAAAAAATTCGCCAGTCGAACCCACAATATAAATTTTTGATTTTTTTTAGGGTGCGACATACCTTATTAATTGCATGCCTACTGTTGTTCTCCAAAATAAATCTCTGTTTGAGTGTCTGTTTCGTCGCACTCCTGATTATAACTTCCTACGTACTTTTGGGTGTCTTTGTTTCCCCTTTTTGCATCCATATCATGCTCATAAATTAGATTTCCGGTCTTCTCCTTGTGTGTTTTTAGGCTATAGCTCATCCCATCTTGGTTATCGTTGTCTTGATTTAGAATCTAATCGTATTCATGTCTCCCGTCATGTTGGTTTTCATGAAATTGTCTTTCCTTTTGAGAAGTCTGAACATGTAACATCCTCACCGGTACCTCCCACATGGCCTACCTATCTTCCATCCTTGAACCCTCCTCCATGTTTTCCGCCTACTATTCCCCAAACTGCTCCTCCAAATAATCCAATTTTGCCCTCTGCCGCACCCCACTAGACCATCCCTTTAACCATAGCTTCTGCCACCCCTTCATCCCCATCCCATACTGCCATGCTGTCACCATATGCTTGTCTTTCCCATGATTATTGTGCAGGAACAGGTTCTCCATCATCAGATGCACATGTTCTCCGATTTGTTGCATCAAAGCAGCCAAGTTCTACTGCAAAACATCCCAACTTTGTTGCAGCCTCCCCATCTTCTATAGTATTGACCAGTCCATCCACTGCGTCTCCAACTGGTCTGCAACTTTGTGTAGACCTTTCTTCATATCCTCTTCAGCACCTTCCAGTTACAGGTCACACTTCTCCATGTCCAACAGCTCGTCAACATCCCATGGTCCTCCATCCAAGATAGCCCAAGACAGCGTTATCCACTACCACTACCTCAAGCTCTGCTACCTCTTCCAACCGAGTAGTTTCTCCTCCCTCTCATGAGCCACTTATTTTTAATAATTCTAACAGATATGAGGTATGACATAGTGTTATGCATGAGGACATTCAGGCCTTATGCGCAAGCAAAACTTGGACCTTAGTGCTGTTTCACCCCTCCATGAATGTTGTTGGTAGTCGGTGGGTGTACAAGATTATACGCAGATCTGATGCTAGCATCGAGAGGTATAAAGCGTGTCTGGTTGCTAGGGGTTTCACTCAGCAAGAAGGTATTGATTACTCTGAAACCTTTAGTCCTGTCATCAAACAGGCGACTGCCAAATTAGTCTTCTCCATTGTCGTTTCGTGTGGTTGGAAAATTCATCAGCTTGATATCCTTAATGCCTTCCTTAACGGTTTTCTTGACGAGGAGGTCTACATGAAACAACCTCCAGGTTTTGTTGATTCTGCTCTGCCCTCTCATGTGTGTCGCTTACATAAATCTCTATATGGTTTAAAATAGGCTCCGCGAGCTTGGTACACTCGTCTAAATGATTTCCTGTTATTTATTGGTTTTCATGCATCTAAGGTGGATACCTCATTGTTTATCTTCTCTGCTGGTTCTGATATTTGTTATCTTCTATTCCACGTTGATGATATTATGCTTACGGGTAGCAACTCTATTATGCTCCAACGCCTCATTCAGCTACCGAGCTCAGAATTTAAGCTTCGCGACTTGGGTTTTGTTCATTATTTTTTGGGTATTGAGGTTCAATCTACTAGTATGGGTCTTATGCTCTGCCAGCATAAATATACACTTCATATCCTCACTCGGGCTGGTATGTTATCTTGCAAACCTGTTGATACTCCTATCTCTACATCCAAAGCTACCATTCTGCTCGATCCATTATTTTTTGATGCTACACGCTTTCGTCAAATTGTGGGTGTTCTTCAATATATCACTTTTACGCGCCCGAATATTTGCTTTGCTGTTAACAAAGTCTATCAATTTATGCATACTCCTACAGATTCTCATTGGGCTGCCGTGAAACGCATCCTGCGTTATCTTCGGGGTACGACATCCCATGGCTTTTGCATATTACTCGCAGTTCCTCTTTTACCTTACATGGTTTTACATATGCAGATTGGGTAGGCAGTGTTGAGGATAGAAAATCTACAGGTGGTTACCTTGTGTTCTTTGGTCAGACGCCAATTTCATGGAAATCTGGTAAGCAACGCATAGTTGCTCACTCTTCTACTGAAGCTGAGTATAAAGCCTTAGCCGATGGCACTGTTGAGGTTATCTCGCTTTAGTACTTATTAACAGATCTCCAGATTCCGTCTGCTTTTGCTCCTATCATCTGGTGTGACAATCTTGGTGCCACCTTTTTGTCTACGGATCCTGTCTTTCATGCTCACACAAAACATGTTGAGGTCGATTATCATTTTGTCCAAGATAGAGTTGCCAAGAAGGAAATCTAGATTCGTTTTATTTCCTCTTGGGATCAACTTGTTGATGTCTTCACTTAGCCACTTCCTACTTCTTCCTTTACTACTTTTCGTTTCAAGCTTCAGGTTGATCCTCCACCCTTGGCTTGAGGGGGCATATTATAGAATGTACTTATATAGGAAATATTGTATAGGAAATATTGTCTACATACTCTTGTGTGGTAACCACCACCATTGCTATTGTATATCACCCTACACACACACACACACACACATATATATATAGTAAGGGTTGGTTAACCATTAGGTCAAGCCTCCCAATTATTCTCAACTAGGACCAAGTTTTTGGATTAAATTATGTATCCTTGTTAATCCAATCAACTTCATGTATGATCTTCAACAAGCATATTGCACATGTCAGGTGGTTTTTTCGTTTCTAAGAGAACGGCGTTCTTTTTTATTTAACACACTGCCACACCGTCTCGCCTGCACCACAAAAAAACTGAAAGGGAAAACCACCCCGCTTATTGTACTTCAACTTGCATATATAATAAATTGAAAAAGAAATCAAGCTAGCACGAATAAGAATGAGAACTTTCGATGCAAGAGCGCATTTAATTACTTAATTAATTATGAATTTAGGTAATACATGACATTTTGAAAAGACAATTAAAAAAAAAAACATAAATTGCTATCGTACGCATTCATTGTACTCTTTGCTTATTATTATTATTATTATTTGCTTTGCTTTTGTTTTTGTTGTTGTGAACGATTTGATAAAATAAAATTGTAGACGTTGATAGCAATGAGCTGAATGCTATGCATCAACTTTGTTATGGGAAATCAATCAGTATCAGGCTAGGAATAAAAAATTGTCTCCCATTGCAAAGCGAAAATAAGCTTCAATACTGGCAACATTTTTAAATGCAATATATGTATTATATTTTCTTACAGCCCAAAATATGCTGGACTCTAATATTTTTTTTTTTTCAGTTCTTAGGTTTGAAAGAGTAAAAATAATGATACTTTAAAATAACGAGAAAGAAAGTTATAGGTTTGATACAATGAAACTCGTTTTTCCTCTGAACAAATGTGATGGTGGTGCTCAGCAATTAGCTCGCTGTTTCTTTGTAGGGGACCATTAATTTGAACATTAATCTTTTCTTAAACCCTATAATTCCAAAACCTTTAGCCTACTCGGTTAGTTAACTTTCTGTAAGTGAGTTGTCATCCTTTTCAATTACTTTTTTCATGGGTTTGTTTTATTTATTTAATTTTTAAATGGGAGTAGTATTGTTTAATTTCTTTTTTTATATAAATCTAGTACCAGATTCAACCCCTGATATTCTAGAATAACATGTTTGATGTGGGACGCCATGTATTATGGATAATTGTTAGTCGTATGTACGCGAGGTGTTGAATTCTCAAGAGATTTATCATCTAATTCATAATAGTTAAGAAACTTGAATGTACTGGTTTTATAAAAAAAATTTAACTATAAGAGATTGGTTGTAGCTAATAAAGATATTAGCACCTGATATAACTATATTATTCAATAATTTTAACCATATTTAACTAGTGTTTTGCCTATTTTTTTTTTATATAAAATGCCTTGATATTCATTGTTTAATGTTTTGTAGGCACTTTTAGATGAAATATGTAAAAAGGAGCAAATTGGAGGTAATTGGCAAATTTGACCTTTAGTCCATGTTTTGTGCAGAGCGTGAGCTCTAAAGGTTGAAATGAAGTGATTCTAGTGGGATTAAAAAGCTAACATTCATACCTTTCTGGACATCTAAGTTAAGAAAATAAAATACGAAAGAGCATGAAAATCGCAGCCTTCAAAGTCAAATCTCGCAATCTGCCAATGTTGACCTTTGGCCATTCCGACTTGAATATCTTGAGCTAAAGAAGTCCATTTGATGCAAAATCATTTTTTTTTATTCCTGACTCAAAGACCTATCAACGCACCAAATTTCATCCAAAGCAGATCTCATATGATGGAGATATAATTTTTTTAAGATGACAGATGAATTTTGTCAGCAAACAAGTTTTGTGAAGAAACAAGTCCAAATTACATCCCAAAACATCCAAACTGACATCCATAGCTTGAAGATTTCATGCAGGGTTATTTCTCTTTTTCTAGGAAAATAGTTAGTGAAGTACTTAAATGTAAATTGTTTACTTAAGGGAGGACTATTTTGTAAAATAGAGACTTGGGTTTCCTATTATATAAAAAGAAAGAGAGAAGGGAGAAAGGAGGATGGTTAGAAGAGAGGAACACAAACCCTTTCTCCCACAAACCCGAATTCATGCATTCTTCTTTTTTTTGGTTAGTTGTTCAATAGACATGCAAGGCCAAACTCTTTTTCTTGGCTGTAAGGACACAAAAACGTTCGGATTTCAAGAACTGTGAGATCTATTTTACCTTTACTTTTCAGTTTATATGATGAATGTATATGTTTATTCTCCTATGCTTATTTCCTATGATTGTTTATTTTAATTGCTAAAGCAGACTCTAAGTTATTATTGTGAACAATCTATTACTAAATTTGCTTTCAAAATTGGAGTTGTGGTATATAAACTTGTGAAGCAGTTGAGATTAATAATTGTGTTAGGTCTAGATTAGTAATATTAGGGAGAACATTCGACTGATCAAATCAAACATGGACTGCGAACAATTATGTTGTCTAGATTAATCAACTCATCTAGTTCTTAAGGTTGCCATTGAATTAAATTACTAGTGCGGAAATTGTGTTTGTTTGATGGTTAGGATTAGTTATACAACGGATAAGTTAACTAATCAACAAAAAAAATATAGATATTCAGAGTATAAATTGACATCTCATTTCTATGATCAATTCTGATTTCTGTAGGTGAATGTTTATTTGCAACCAATGTTTGTTTTGTTGATAAATTTTAGTTTTATTTAATTTTTGCTTGATTGTTTGATTATGTCATAGTCTAGATAATCACAAACCAAACCTCCCAATTGCATAATGTATAGCATAAAAATCTGACTTGAACCTTCCTCGTGGGATCGACCCCTTGCTTGGTCTATACTATCTTGTATGTTATGTTTTAAGCTAGGGTAATTAATTTGTGCGACCGCGACATCGCAATAGCACCCCTAGTACACCTTACCTGAGGTAGCACCCTTAGCACACCATACTCGAGGTAAGCTGCATTGTATAATTTGAATATGTTTTAAGGGTTTTGATGAGTTCCTAACCAACAGTTTGTTTGTCATCGGATGAAGATTTATTCATGTGAATAAATCTAGCGTTTTGAATTTATTATGGGCTCGGGTGCCCAAATAAATTCTTATGGAAAAAGTTCATATAGGTGCGCTGACAGGGTTCACTTATCTTGAAAGGCAGAAGAAATTTTCACAACTCGTGTGTTGTGGTGAAAATACTTTCAATTAAAATGTAATGAACCTAGGAATCTCATTTAAATGAGCCACATCTTTAAAGTAGAGAAGGGCAATCCAAGTAGCATCCATAATCTCTATTTTTTTTTTGTCCTTTTGGTTTTAAATATTCAAAAAATGTAAGAAAATACAAACACACACACACACATTTGTTTTATTATATTTTGCTAACACAAGCTACAATTACATTTTTTACATATCACCAAAATTCAATACAGTTCAAACACACACACACAATAGACATTTATAATTTACAAAATAGGCCTCCTAAAATTCAAAAATTAATCTGGACAAATTGCTAGAAACTTAGGGACAGTGCTGGGAAGCTTACAAGTTGCAGGAACAATGGCGGTTCGTTGGTCTCACACTTCACCTGTCCCTTGTTTTTTCCTGTAGTGGCATGTGAACCCACGCACTGCCAGTGGCGGCGGCGCATGGAGCAGATGCACCACCACTGTTCTTGCATTCCCAAAAGTATTCCTTTGCAATTCCTGAATATTTGGGGTCTATTTTGCAATTTTTGAATTGTATCATGTAAAAATGATGTGTGAGCAGAGCATAGTAAAAACGGATGTGTGTGTGTAATTTGTTTTTTCTCCTTACAAATTTTGAGAATATATATACATGGTTTGTTGTCTTTAATTGCAATTAATTGTGATACTTGTTCTTTTAAAAAAATATATAATTTTTTTCGTTGTATGCTACATACGGCCACTACCCTTATATATTATTAGGAATAACCTGGTATTATTCACCATTAATATTTGGATAAAGAAACACTAAGTGGTTAATATCCAAAATATGTTTTTTAGAATAATACGTCATTATCCCTTAATAATATAAGGACAAACAAACCTATGAAAGCTAAATGTCCAAAATATTGTTGAGAGTAATACAACTTGTTCATTTTTATCATAAGGGTAGATTTATGCCTAAAATGTTATTTAGAACAATTTAATTGCACATCCTAGAAAGAAGCCTCAATTATAATTGGGGACATTACAATTTTTGTTCCACGCGCGGTTAATGAGTCATGAAAGTATGAAATATTAAGGAAAAAATGGGCTTTTAAAGCACCATAAATTTTCTTAGGTTTCTAACTTGGTTTTTCTTTTTGTTGTTTCTCTTCTTTGCAATTTTCGAGTCGCAAACACTTGAAATACTAATGAAAAATGAATTTTTAAGCACATCTTAGTTGTTTCCTAATCCATGAGTTGCAAATTTAGTTTGAATCAAACACAGATTTCAAGAGATCTGCATTGGTTCTCCTTGGTACTTTGTAGACATATCTAAGGTATGATCCACATTGGCCAATGATTCTTTCTTAGACTTTGACCTCAAGTTTGTTCATCGTAGCAAACTTATCCTAGGAAAACTAATGGGATTAGAGAACACCAACACCATAGCAATTATAAGGCAAACAAAACACCAAGTAGCTTACCTTAGGTAAGGCATACTAGGGGTGCTAAAACATTCCCTTTACACAACCAGTCCCTTGTCTTAGAATCTCTGAAAGACTAGTTAGGTTTCCTGGTGACCATAATACTAGGTGGCAACTTCTTTATTCATAAAACAAAAAAAACCCGAAATCGATCCCCGCTCCTAGGAGGGTCGCTGCAATGTCGAGCTCTCGCGAGGATGCGACACCAATATTAAGCCAAATTGTTCACATGCTACGTAAATAGTGGAGCATGGAAGAGGGGAAGCATAAAAAGAAAGGGAAGAAGAAGAAGAAGAAGAGGGACTGACCTCGCGGTGAGGTGTTGTTGTTCATGGTGGCGGTGTTGTGGCAGCAGGAAGCGGTTCCAGGCAGCGGTTCCTCCTCCTTTTTCTTATGTTTTTGTGTTGCTTCTTCTTTTTGTTTCTATTCCCTCGCTTCTCTATTCCTTCTTCTATTTCTGATGGTGGTGTTGTTGTTGTCGATGGTGGCTCAAGGCAATTCTTGTGGCGGTGAAAAGGAAGGTAAACAGTGGTGCTCCTTTTTTTCCTTCTCGTTCCTTCCTTCATTTTGTTTCCTCCCTTCCCCTTTCCTTTCCTTTCCTTTCCTTTCCTTTCTCTATTTTATGTCCTTTTGTTTAGTTCTTCTTTCTCTCCTCATTTTCTCCATTTCTCTCTCTTCCTTCGTCCTCTATTCTTAAACAACCACTCCCCGTCAACTCTTTCCTCGGTCTCCCCTTATTTTTCACCTCCTTTGTTTCCTTTTCTCTATGGTGTCCCCTCTGTTTCAAATCATTCCCTTAACCTTCTCTTTATGTCTTTCTCTCCGCTTTGTTCTCTCTTTCTCTAGTCCTCTAAAAAAATTCTTCAATGTTCTCTTAAAAGTCTCCTGCAAATTGTCCCCCCTTTTCATTCTCCCCACTCTGGTATTTATAAGGGGAAAAAGGGAGAAAGCCACCCTACCCTGTCCAATCACGTTGAATGGGTAGGGTGGTTAGGAGACCACTATGCAGTCGTCTGTAGGGCTTGTCTCCTATGCTTTTTCATCTTAGAAGGCCAATAGGCATGGTGGGTCTTGTCAGTTTTGGGTTTTTTAGGAGAGAGAGGGAAAGAAGTGTTGCAGGGGACAAAATCTCCTTCTTCCCCTGCCTTTGTGTGTCTAGGGGAAGAAGGGGATGTACAATATCGTTCAAAACGACATCGTTTCCCCTATTTGTTTTAATAATGCATGAAACAATGTCATTTTGAACAAACGTGCCATATCATTTAAATGCAATTGGCGTAAAAGAGGTCAATTTCCAAGGCTAAACTCTTTTTCTTGGCTGTAAGGCTAAACGTGCCATATCATTATATGAAAAGAAAGAGAGAAGGGAGAGAGGGGGATGGTTAGAAGAGAGGAACATAAACCCTTTCTCCCACAAACCTGAATTCATGCATTCTTTTTTTTTTTTTTTGGTTAGTTGTTCAATAGACATGCAAGGCTAAACTCTTTTTCTTGGCTGTAAGGACACAAAAACCTTCGGATGTCAAGAACTATGAGATCTATTTTACCTTTACTTTTCAGTTTATATGATGAATGAATATGTTTGTACTCCTATGTTTATTTCCTATGATTGTTTATTTTAATTGCTAGAGCGGACTCTAAGTTATTATTGTGAACAATCTATTACTAAGTTTGTTATCAAAACTAGAGTTATGGTATATAAACTCGTGAAGCAACTAAGATTAATAATTGTGGTAGGTCTAGATTAGTAATATTAGGGAGAACATTTGACTGATCAAATCAAACATGACCTGCGAAGAATTATGTTGTCTAGATTAATCAACTCATTTAGTTCTTAAGGTTGCTATTGAATTAAAGTACTAGTGCGTAAATTGTGGTTGTTTGATGGTTAGGATTAGTTATACAACGGATTAGTTAACTAATCAACATAAAAAAATATAGATATTCAGAGTATAAATTCAGGTCTCGTTTCTATGATCAATTTTGATTTCTGTAGGTGGATGTTTATTTGCGACCAATGTTTGTTTTCTTGATAAATTTTAGTTTTATTTAATTTTTGCTTGATTGTTTGATTTTTTTCATAGTCTAGATAATCACAAACCAAACCTCCCAATTGCATAATGTATAGCATAAAAATTTGACTTGAACCTTCTTCGTGGGATCCACCCCTTGCTTGGTCTATACTATCTTGTATGTTGTGTTTTAAGCTAGGGTAATTACTTTATGCGACCGCGACATAGCAACAACACCCCTAGTACATCTTACCTGAGGTAGCACCCTTAGCACACCTAATTCAAGGTAAGCTGCATTGTATGTTCTGAATATGTTTTAAGGGTTTTGATGAGTTTCTAACCCGCAGTTTGTTTGTCATCGGATGAAGATTTATTCATGTGAATAAATCTAATGTTTTGAATTTATTATGAGCTCGTGTGCCCAAATAAATTCTAATGGAAAAGGTTCATGTAGGTGCGCTGATAGGGTTCACCTATCTTGAAAGGCAGAAGAATTTTTCACAACTTGTGTTGTCGTACCCTCTCAAGAGCTTGACGTCGAGGCGACCCTTCCTAGAGTAGGGATTGATGTTGGGGTCTTTGTTTTGTGAAAAAGGGAGTCGCCACCTAGTATTATGGTTACTAGGAAACCTAACTGGTCTTTCAGAGATTCTAAGGCAAGGGACTGGTTGTGTAGAGGGAAGGTTTTAGCACCCCTAGTACGCCCTACCTAAGGTAAGCTGCTTGGTGTTTGGTTTGCCTTATAATTGCTATGGTGATGATGTTCTCTAATCCCATCAGTTTCCTAGGATAAGTCTGCTCTGATGAACGAACTTGGGTTCACAGTCTAAGGGAAAGAACCCTTGGCCAATACGGATCATACCTTTAGATATGTCTGTAGAGTGCCAAAGAGAAACGGTGCAGATCTCTTGAAGTCCATGTTTGATTTGAAATAAATTCGGAATTTATGAATTTAGAGACAACTAAGATAGAAATCTAAAGAGATTCAATGTGCTTAAGAGCTCATTTTTCCCTTAGTATTTCAAGTGTTCGCGACTCGTAAATCGCAAGAGAAAGAAAGGAAAAATATTTTAGAAATCTAAGGAAGTTCAAGGTGCTTTAAAAGCCTATTTTTTGCCTTAGTATTTCAAATTTTCATGACTCTTAAATTGTGGAATCAAAATTTGAAATGTCCCCAATTATAATTGAGGCTTCTTTCCAGGGTACACAATTAAATTGTTCTAAATAAATTTTCGGCATAAATCGACCCTTCCGTTAAAAATAAACAAGTTGTATTCCTATTAACTATATTTTGGACATTTACCTTTCATAGGTTTATTTGCCCTTGTATTATTAAGGGATAATGATTGTGTTGTTCCTAAAGAATATTTTGATATTTACCACTTGGGATTTCTTTATCTAAATATTAATAGTGAACAATGACAAAATATCCCAATAATATTTCAGATATTTATCCCTTTTGGAATTTTTATCCAAACATTAATAGTGAATAATAACAAATTATTCCTAATAATATTTTGGATATTTACCCTATTCGGGATTTCTTTATCCGAACATTAATAGTGAATAAAGACAAATTCCCAAAAATAAGATTTTTATATTTTTAGAATATTGGCCAACACCCTCTGGAATTTACAAACATGTTGTAAAATCCAAAATGCAAGAAAATAATATTTTTGTGTTTAAGAAATCCATGCTGAAACATATATTTTTTTTAAATCTTGAATATTTGTTTTTTCTGTTTTAAAAGGAAAATTTAAAATATGTTAGGTATTGGCCGTTACAACACACAAAAACATTTTTATATTCTAACAAAAAACTATTTATCACAACAATTAAATGCAAACATCACAATTAAAGCTAGTAAAACGTCCCAAAAATAAGTTCGCCACATGAGAGACCAAAGTTCTGAAATTAACATTTCGGACTCAAAACAACGGTTAATCACGATAATTAAACATGATCATCACAGTTACAGTTATTGAACCATCACAAGAATAAACTTGTCAACCAAAGTTTTGAAAGGAACATTTTAAACTTAAAATCCTATGTCAGTATCGGTGCCCCACGACTCATACTCTGTTTTCTGAATCCTGAAAACTGTCATGCTTGCGAAAATAAAGAAACCTGAGGGAACATGATTTTATACCATGTATTAAAGACTAAACTAAAGAAACCAACGACCACCTATCCTGTAAGGAAAAAAATGTGATCTAAGAGTCTGTAAAGAAAAAAAACGAAGCCCCGCCTGAAAAGGAAACCTTCGTCATGCCCTTTTATTTTCTCCTCCCCAAAACTTCCCTTACGTTATATACTTCCTTCTCTTCCCAACACTTTGTTTAGAATCAAGACTGCTTCCCCTGCGACATTCTGCAGTACCTGCTCACAGAACCAAGAAAATGGTGCACAAACCGCCGAGCAATTTCCTCCTTACTTTACCTTTGATCCCCCAAGGAAACCTTCCTGTTCTTGCCGTTAAGAATTTTTTCGAAAAAAACTCTTTAGAGCTTGTTAAACCTTTTCGGCAAGGTAGGATAGATTGCAGTCAAGATCTTCTCTCTTTTGTTGTTTCCTCCCTCTGTCTTCTCTATTGCGTTTTTTCCTTCTTCGTATTCACCCTCTACCTTTCCCATAATCTCTTTGTTTTCTCTTCCTCCTCCCCACATAAAAAAAAATGCGCTTCTAAAACCCACACCCTTCCTAGGCTACATTCCCCGGCAAGGAGACACTCACGGCAGAGGGAGGAGGAGGCAATGAAGACCATAAATTCTCACGGTCTCTCATAGAAATAAACCAAGAAAAGAGCATGTAAACAGTAACCTAACTAAAGATCCTAGAAGCATCAGTGGGCAAGCACAAAACCTTCTGTCCAAGTCAAGAAGAAAAAAACTAGACGTCTAGAGCAAAGCGGGGGGTGGGGGCAAATCCTTCCTGCGGCAGAAAAGTTTTGCGGCAGAAATTTGCGGCTGAATTTTCACTTCCTCATTAGATATTCAAACATGAATATCTTGAGCTCCTGATATCGAAATCATGTGATTCAAAAACCAAAATTCATCTATGTGTGTAGGACTACAACTTTCACGAAGGATTCAAGGTGAGATAAAATCCTTTTACAGAACAGAATCGGATCGCAATCTGGTTGGTAAAAAAATGGTCTCCTAATCTGATTCAAAAACTGACGAATGTCGAGCATCCTGATATGACTGGGAGTATAACCTAAGAATAAAAACAAGCAAAATTGTGATGGAAGCAGAAGTTTTAGTGCAACTCGGGTCAGATTCCTGCTCACAACGGAATTCTCTACTTTCACGCCAGATATTCAAACAAGAATATCTTGAGCTCCTAATATCAAAATCAAGCTATTTGAAAGTCCAAATTCATCTATGCGTCCAGGACTACAACTTTCATGAAGGATTAAAAAATGAAAAAAAATTCATTTTTGAAGTACAGAAATTGGCTACAACCTAGTTGGTCAAAAAGGATCCCCTGATCTAAATCAGGAAACTGACAATGCCAAGCATCCTACTTTGACTAAGAGTCTGCCATAAAAATAGCGAGCCCTAGGACCCAATAAAAGTGTAGCTTAATTTTCAACATGTCATGAGTGACAAAATATAGTCGGGATGGTCAGATATTGCATGGAACTAGATCAGAATCAAAGCCTAAGTTGGAACAAAAAATTGCGACAACGATAGAGCCAGTTTTTTAGTGCAGCTTCTGAGGGATTCATCTAACCTTAGAAACCAGATAGCAAAGGAATAAATTTAGCATTTTAAAGACTCATAATTAGCCTAAGAATCCAGACAATTTTGACAGCGAAGGGGAAGGATAAGGAGAGCAGACGCCAGCTGAAACATGGTCCGAAAAACATTTCCTTCTCCTTTGTTTTTGTCAATCTCCCAGCAACCTTGAACTAAACTCTTGCCTTTAATTTAAAGGGGATATACACCATATCCATTAGCATGTATGACTCAAAAAATGAGTAACAACACGTGTGTTATGGTGAAAATACTATCAATTAAAATTTAATGAACCTAGGAATCTCATTTAAATGAGCCACCTCTTTAAAGTAGAGATGGGCAATCCAGGCGGCATCCATAATCTCTATTTTTTCTTCTCCTTTAGGCTTTAAATATTAAAAAAAATGTAAGAAAATACAAACACACACACATACACATTTGTTTTATTATATTTTACTAACACAAGCTACAATTACATTTTTTATATATCACCAAAATTCAAAACAGTTCAAACACACACACAAATGAATCTGTAGAAATTGCTAGAAATTCTGGAACAGTGCTGGGAAGCTTCCAAGTTGTAGGAACATTGGCGGTGCATTGGTCTCACACTTTACCTGTCCCCTGTTTTTTCCTGCGGTGGCGCGTGACCCCACGCACCGCTAGTGGCGGCGGCACGTGGAGCAGATGCGCCACCACTGTTCTTGCATTCCCAAAAGTATTCCTCTGCAATTTCTGGATATTTGGGGTCTATTTTGCAATTTCTGAATTGTATCATGTAAAAATGATGTGTGAGTGGAGCATAGTAAAAATGAATGTGTGTGTGTAATTTGTTTTTTCTCCTTTCAAATTTTGAGAATATATGTACATGGTTTGTTGTCTTTAATTGCAATTAACTGTGATACTTGTTCTTTTTTTTAAAAAATTAAATGTTTTTCTTGTATGCTGCATACAACCACTACCCTTACATCTTATTAGAAATAATCTATTATTATTCACTGTTAATATTTGGATAAAGAAACACTAAGTGGTTAATATCCAAAATATGTTTTTAGGAATAATACGTCATTACCCCTTAATAATATAAGGACAAAGAAACCTATGAAAGGTAAATGTCCAAAATATTGTTGAGAGTAATACAACTTGTTCATTTTTATCATAAGGATAGATTTATGCCCAAAATGTTATTTAGAACAATTTAATTGCACATCCTTGAAAGAAGCCTCAATTATAAATGGGGATATTTCAATTTTTGCTCCACGGTTCATGAGTCATGAAAGTATGAAATATTAAGGAAAAATGGGCTTTTAAAGCACCTTAAATTTCCTTAGGTTTCTAACTTAGTTTTTTTTTTATTATTATTCTTGTTGTTGTTTCTTTTCTTTGCGATTTTCGAGTCGCAAACACTTGAAATACTAAGGAAAACTGAACTTTTAAGCACATTGAATCTCCTTGAATTTCTATCTTAGTTGTTTCCTAATCCATGAGTTGCAAATTTAGTTTGAATCAAACACAAATTTCAAGAGATCTGCATTGGTTATCCTTGGTACTTTGTAGACATACCTAAGGTATGATCCACATTGGCTAATGATTCTTTCTTTTTAGACTTTGAACTCAAGTTTGTTCATCGTAGCAAATTTATCCTACAAAAACTGATGGGATTAGAGAACACCAACACCATAGCAATTATAAGGCAAACAAAACACCAAGCAGCTTACCTTAGGTAGGGCATACTAGGGGTGCTAAAACATTCCCTTTATGCAACTAGTCCCTTGTCTTAAAATCTTTGAAAGACCAGTTAGGTTTCCTAGTGACCATAATACTAGGTGGCAACTTCGTTGTTCATAAAACAAAAAAAAACCCGAAATCAATCCCCGCTCCTGGGAGGGTCGCTACGACGTCGAGCTCTCGCAAGGGTGCGACACCAATATTAAGCAAAATTGTTCACATGCTACGTAAACAGTGGAGCGTGGAAGAGGTGAAGCATAAAAAGAAAGGGAAGAAGAAGAAGAAGAGGGACTGACCTTGTAGTGAGGTGTTGTTGTTCATGGTGGCGGTGTTGTGGCAGCAGGCAGTGGTTCCTCCTCCCTTTTCTTATGTTTATGTGTTGCTTCTTCTTTTTGTTTCTATTCCCTCGCTTCTCTGTTCCTTATTCTGTTTTTGATGGTGGCTCAAGGCAGTTCTTGTGGCAGTGAAAAGGAAGGTAAGCAGAGGTGCCCCTTTTTTTCCTTCTCGTTCCTTCCTTTTTTTTTGTTTCCTCCCTTCTCCTTTCCCTTCTTTTCCTTTCCTTTTCTTTCTATGTTTTATGTCCTTTTGTTTAGTTCTTCTTTCTGTCATTTTTTTCTCCATTTCTCTCTTTTCCTTCATCCTCTATTATTAAACAACCACCCCTCGTCAACTCTTTCCTCGGTCTCCCCCTATTTTTCACCTCCTTTGTTTCCTTCTCTCTATAGTGTCCCCTCTGTTTCAAATCGTTCCCTCAACCTTCTCTCTATGTCTTTCTCTCCACTTTGTTCTCTCTCTCTCTCTGGTCCTCTAAAAAAATTCTTAAATGTTCTCTCAAAAGTCTCCTGCAAATTGTCCCCCCTTTTCATTCTCCCCACTTTGGTATTTATAAGGGAAAAAGGGGAGAAAGCCACCATACCCTGTCCAATTGCATTGAATGGGTAGGGTGGCTACACGACCACTATGCAGCCATCCGTAGGGCTTGTCTCCTATGCTTTTCCATCTTAGGAGGCCAATAAGCATGGTGGGTCTTGTTAGTTTTGGGTTTTTTAGGAGAGAGAGGGAAATAAGAGTTGTAGGGGACAAAATCTCCTTCTTCCCCTGCCTTTGCATGTCTAGTGGAAGAAGGAGATGTACAATGTCGTTCAAAACATCACCGTTTCCCTTACTTTTTTTAATAGTGGATGAAACAATGTCATTTTGAACAAAACACGCCGTATCATTTAAATGCAAATGGCGTCAAAGATGTCAATTTCCAAATCGGTCCTCAATTTTTTATTTATTCAATCAAGTCAATTACAATTTTGATTTTAAGAATCAATTCAATTGCATCCCTACCAAATAGAATGTCAGCCCTAAAGTTGGCCACCTTTTTCATTTTGGTCTTTGGTCTCGGATTTATGCAATTTGACCCTCAATTGATCAATAACCTTTCATTTTCTTCAATTTAGTCCCTGATAGTCAATTCATGTTCCTCTATTTACGTGACTTTTCTAGTTTGGTCCTTCGTTTCGGATTTGTTCAATCAAGTCCCTAATTGGCCATCAAACTTCAATAGTTTTTGCAACTAAGTCCCAACTTTAACCAAATCAATTCTAAAAAATTATAATTTGACTACCGAACTTTAATTTCTTCTAATTAAAGCTTAAATTGACTTAAAAATTAATATTTCTTGCAATCAAACCCTTCATAAATTCAATTGAACCTTCAATAAAATTTAATTGAGTCCATAAACATCTGATTTTGGAATTTCTTTTTTAAATTGAATTTTCTTTGTCAATAGGGCTCTCATCAGTAAAAAATATACTGTCAAATTTTAATATTTTTATTTTTAAACCTCTTCAACCAATTTGTAGCCATTTTCTAGGCGCTTCAGCATCCTCTTCTTACTCCTATTATTTTTTTAGATTTTTTGGTTTTATTCAACGTATTGTTTTTTTAATTTTTGGAAGAGAAAAAAATGAATTTGGGGAATAACTCAAAATGGGTTATGACAATTGTCCCCCTCTTTACAATGCTTGTAATAGAAAGTTTCGTAGAAAACTTTAGATAATAGCTTTGTAAAGAAGAGAAAGAAAACGATAATAAATTCACCATATCAAGAAATGATGAATTGTTTTGAAAGTATTTAAAGTGAGCGCTAGAAAGCGTACTCAAAGGTGAAATTCAAATATTTTGAAATGGTTGAATTATCATGGGTGACCTGCCCAGGGAAAAAAATGAAATGATTTTTCAAGATGGTCTCATTGTAATGGGTACCCAAGTTGAAAAATACAAAGATTTTTTGAAAAAATGGTCTCATTGTAATGGGTGACCAACCCACACACACTAACACTGGTCTATTTTCACGGGTGACCTGCCTTTTTATTTGGGTTAACCTGAGATCCCACCTGGCAATCTCCTTTAACCAGAACCAAAGTCGGTATGTAGCTCGATCAACTTGAAATCTCATCTGGTAATTCCCTTTAACTAAAGCTAAAATTTATGTATGGTTGGGTTAAATTGAGATCCCATATGACGATCTTCTTTAACCAGAACCAAAAACATATATGTGTGGTCTCATTGTAATGAGTGATCTACCCAAGTGGAAGATGAAAGTGAAGAGTGGTCTCATTGTTATGGGTGACATATCCAGATGAAAAATAAAAAGTGAAGAGTGGAAGATGGTCTCATTGTAATGGGTGACCTATCTAGATGAAAAAAATATATGAAAAACAACCTCATTATAATAGGTGACCTATCCAAGTGAAAGATGGTCTCATTGTAATGGGTGGCCTACCCAAATAGAAGAAATATGAAAAATGTTCTAAATGTAATAAGTGACCTACCCAAGTGGAAGATGATCTCATTGTAAGGGGTGACGTACCTAAATGGAAAAGGGTCTAATCGTAATAGGTGACCTACCTAGGTGAAAAATATGAAAACAGTCTCATTATAATGGGTGACCTACCCAAATGGAAAATAATTTGAAGAGTCTTGAAGGGAGAACATGATAGGGCTTAAAAGGAGAGAAGGGCTCGAAGGCGCACTCGACTCGCAGGAAGGTAAGGTCGAGAAACGCATTACCTGAAATATAAGGGCTCCAAGATGAACTTGAAAGTAGGTAGAGTTAGAAAAGGAAATACTGATAGATGAGAGTTTAAAGGTGCACTTAAAGGAAGTAAGGGCTCAAAGGCGCACCCAAAAGGAGATAGGGTTAGAGAAAGCACTATCCAGAAGATAAGGGCTCAAAGGCGCACTTAAAAGAAAGTAAGGGCTCAAAGGAGGATACGAAAAAAGGTAGGGTTAGAAAACACACTACCCAAGAGGTGATGATGGTACACCAATCTGTTAATGTTGAAAGCAATGTATTGTGATCAATATGTATGTATACTTACTTGAGAAATATAGGTCCCCTTATCTTCATGGAGTCTTTATTTTCTCAAAAGTTTGAGTCTTTGGTAGTAAACTTCGATGGCCTTTTCACTATTACTTACTCGAGTCACATCTTGTGATCTTGACCTTTGGGATTGGCTTGATATTAGCATACCTCTTTGTCCTCCAACCTTTATCTCAAAGGTCACACCAGCTTTGCCTTACATTTCATTTTCTTGTTGGTTTTGGGTTTTTGGGAGAGAGAGCGAAAGAGGCATTGCATGAGAGAAAATCTCCTTCTTCCCTTGCCTATACATGTCGAGGGGAGGAAGGAGATATACAGTGCTATTCAAAACGACATTCTTTCCCCCTTCCTTTTTTAATTGTGGATGAAACTGCGTCGTTTTGACCAAAACACGTCGTTTCATTCAAATGAAATTGGTTCCGAAGAAATCAATTTCCAAATCGCTCTTTAATTCTTTTATTTATTATATCAAGTTCTTAATTGTAATTTTGATTTTAAGAATCAATTCAATTGCATCCCTTCCAAATAGCATGTCAGCCCTAAAGTTGACAGCCTTTTTAATCTCGAACTTTGGTCTCGGATTTATGCATTTTAGCCCTTAATTGATCTATAAACTTCTATTTTCTATAATTTAATCCCTGATTCAGTCAATTTCAATCCCTTTATTCACGTGTCTTTTCCTGTTTGGTCCTTGGTGTCGGATTTCTTCAATCAAGTCCCTAGTTGACCAATTACATTGTTTGTTGTCATTGAAGAGGGTGTTATGGAAGCTGCGGTGATCGGGTTTGGAGATAGCAGATTGATTACCCTTGCTACTAAACTGGTTGGGACGCCAACCTCAATTGAAACGACCCCGGTTGTGACCAAAATTGCCAAAGGTTTGGAGTTGAGCAACAAAGGTAGATGGTGGGGTGTTGGGTGTGGGCAACAGAGGAGCATGTACGATAGCAAATCCCATGGACAGATGGGAAGATTTGTGAATAAATTAATGTGTGAGGAGATGATTGTGAAGATCTGCACACGGTAGAGGTTCGGCCTTGGTCACAAGGCTTGTTACTAAATCTTTAAACTCTCCCTGAAGACCACGAAACACATATAATTTGAAATCCTCAAGTGAAACAGGCCAGCTAGCAGCAACTAACTCATCAAACAAGGCCTTAGTTTTTTGCATAAATTGAGTTACTAATGCATCACCTTATCGAAGATCTTGAAGAGAGTTTGACATGGAAGCGAGAGCTTGTTCAAGTGTGTGCCAGACAGAACAAGAAGTTTGGTAGCCAACAACAAGGTGTAGGACTTCCATGGATAGTGAGGAAAGTAAAGCACTCAGAATTAGTTGGTCATGTTGTTTCCAGCGAAGAAAGAGCTGATTTACCTGAAGAGAGGTACCATCGGCGAAAAGAACATGTGGAGATGGACATGTGTTGGAGCCATCAACAAAGTTGAAAACTCCTTAACCTAGGAGATATTGCATCATATGTGTCGCACCCCAAAAAAAATCCAAAGCGCGGCATCGGGCTGGCGATTTTTCATCGTTTGTTGCGTTTTGCTTTGAATTCGTTCGTGGGAGTCGCCACCTAGTAATTTATTGAGGGCTACTAGGAAACCTGATGTACTGGTCTTATCAGAGATCGCGGGTAAGGGACTGGTTGTGGTTAGGGAAAGTATTAGCACCCCTAAGACACCCTACCTGAGGTAAGCTGCTTCGTGTTCTGATGTGACTTAAAAATTTAAAATATTAATCAAATTCTAAGGCTTGAATAAATCAATTATTAAATCCCCGAATATATGTAGAAACTTGTTCTCACATTTTCATGGAAAATACAACTTGATTTTATTTGTCCTTGAGATATTTAACCATATTTAAATTAACAATTAAATCTTTTTGTCTTTTTTTTATTTTTATAATTCAATAACATAAAATAAAAATACAAACACACACAACTTTCTTTTTATCATTTATTTTTCTTTTCTTTTCTTTTTTTTCTTTTTTCTTTTACTTCACAATACAAATACAAATACAAAATCAAATACAAATACAAATACAAAATCAAAACAAATAAATAAGAATTACATTAATTAATTCAAAATTTACACAATAGTCCCTAAAACTCCAAAAATTGCAGGGAAGCCCATCTGCACCCGGAACAGTGCTGGGAACAGTGGCGGCACGTCTTCCCACGCGCCCCCGTCACTGGCGGCGCGTGGGCTCACGCGCCGCCGCTGGAAACTAAAAAAAACAGGGGGTTTTGAATGTCTTCTTCCCCTCTGTCTTCCCCCGCCGGCGGTGAAGGTCACCGTCACCTGCAACAAGAGAAACAACGCACAAACAGCAGTTGATTTTAATTTTTTTCTTTGGTTTCAAATCTGTTTTTGTTCTCTCTTCTTCTCCGTTTCAAATCTGCTTCTCCCTACAAATCGGTTCTTTTCCTCCTCTTTCCCATTCTTCTCGGTTTCAGGTGGCGACAAGTATGCCCAAGGGGGCGGCCAGCGACTGAGCTTCGGTGTGAGGGGGAAAGTTGCTCACCGGCGACTCGTGCGGCCCGTTACCCACTGGATCGGGTAGATCGCCGACCGTTCTTTCTTCTTCGGCTGGCAGTGAGGAGGGAGAGGACTTCTGGCGGTGGGGAGGAATGATGGAGTGGGCTCTTCGGGTGACTGGTTTAAGGGAGAAGGTGCAGCCGCAGGGAAGAGGCTGAGGGAGGATCGGCGTTGTGTGTTCTGTGGGCGTTGCTGCAGCTGACGGAGGCGAGCTTGTCCGGTGCTGGAGGAACCGCCGTGAGTGAGAGAGGGGCTGTCTTCTGTGAGGTGAGGGTTGAGAGAGGAGAGGCTGGGAAAAGTGAAGACCGGCTTTGGTTTTGGGTAAACGGCTGGGAAGGGTAGATGAGAAGAAAAAAATAATATGGCCAGAGGGGCTGGTGAGGGACGGTTCGGTTTTGGAGGAGAAGGGAGAGGAAAAAGTGTATGGGTCTCTGGCTGAAAGAAGAAAAAAAAATGGAAAAATCCCCCCTCCCCTTCGGGTGCAGGGGAGAAGAAGAAAAATCCCCCAAAGGGACTTGGGACTGTGGCCTGCGCACTACTGTCGGGACTCGGCGAAAATGGCTCCAATCCTCTCCCTGGTGCAAGGCTGGCGATGAGAAGAAATAGGAGCTTTCATCGTGAGGAGAGCCTTCATTGTCGGTTGGAAACAAGGAAAAGAAGATCTGGGTGGGGGGCTGAGTGCCTGATTTTTAGCTGAAAAAAAAAATGGTCTTGGGCCAGGGGGAGCGGCTGGTTTCGGGTGAAAAAAAAATTTCTTAGGTTGCCTCTCCCTCCAATATTCAAAATTCTCTATACATGGGCAAAAATACTGTTTTGGCTTCAAAATTGGTCCCTTAACTTTCTTTTTTTGTAAATTTTGATTTTTTTTTATTTTTTGTACTTTTTTTAAAACGAGCAATATCAACGTCGACTCGATGAGGAAAATCAATGATTTTTAAAAACGACGCGTGAAAAGTCGAACGCGTTTGAAAATCTTTTGAAAAATTAAATTCTTTTTAGACGACGCTGAAAATGCTAAAATGACGCGAATATATTAAAAAAAACATATTTTTTTTGGATTTTCATTGTTTTTCTCTATTTTTTGGATTTTTTGAAAATATATAAAAAACATGGGTCAAAAATTAGGTAGCAACAATATGCATACGCCAATATAGATAATTAGTGTTTGTTAATTTGAGGGAGATGACTTGATGAGTGTGAGAGAGCGAGATAATAGGAGCGACATCAATGGCAGAAACTGCATCAGAAGACGGCTGCATAACACGATTAAAATATTGATGTCTTATCCCAAGTTCAGGAGTGTCGAAGTAATAAATAACCCGGCAAGACCGGAATCGAGCCATAGGGAGGTGAACTATATAAAATTATAAACAACAAAAGAAAAGGAGTTGAAGAGAACTTTTGAGATGTGATATTGATGTAAGGATTAAACAATTGCCAAGGTTAGAGAATCCACTAATGATATTTCAAATAAGTATAGTATAAACTCTTTTTATTACTCAACTAGAAACCACACACAAAGGAGGTTCGAATCGGATTATAAATTATTAACATGATTATATTAATTATCTTATTTGAGTAATGTCAATACTTGGTGACAACCATTATCTTCTTGTATGAACAAAATGTCATTGATAATGTTAGATAGTCTCATGAAATTTTTAGGAATTCATCTCAGCTTTCCAACAAAACAAGAATGAGCTCATTTGAACTTCTAGAACTCGAGATATGGGCTGAACACTGAAAAGTGTCTGGGCTACAGGACAAATTCCACTTCTCTTTTGTTGCTACAATTTGAACTTGAAAACGACCGTTTTGAATCTTGGAATCTTATGAAAGTTTTAGGCCAATGTCTTAGCTTTTCATCCATATAAACCAGACCTAAATCCATGTTCTACAACTCTAGTTATGATCCAATAACTGAATGTTGTTCTAGTTTGAATTAAACCAGCATATCTTCTTTTAGCTTAGCCCTCTCTTTGTCTTTTATCTTTCAATAGTTAAACACATCAATCAATCCTTTAAATTGTGAGATATGCCTGCATTCAAAATAAGTATTTACCATAAATTAAAAATATCTCATGTTATCAGATTTGTTATTATAAAACATGCTTAAGTGAGGGAATTTAATGATACTTTAAGTGTAATATTATGATAAAAATACACTTTTAAGTACTAATTACTGCAGTAAAGGAGTATTGTGGGGGTTGAAGAGAGCGTGACGACCAGCAATAGGTTGTGGCCACGGTAGAACAGAAGTAGAGGAAGATAGGGGTGCCGCGGTAGAGGAGAACAGGGGTGCTGCAGCAGGAGAGGGAGCTTGCACCGCCGGTGCAGAAGAAGAAGAAGAAGTAATAGGCGGCTGTTTCACTATGCAAAGAGAGCTGTGATGAAAGGGTTTTAGTTAATTTAGGGCTCTGATATAATAGAATGTCTTAGCTTGTGCCTTAGCCAACCTTCATATTTATATATATATATGATAGAACACCATGGTAAATATAGGAATTATAACATTGGAATAATCTTAGTATAATTTTCTATTTAGATATTTACATGCTATACATTTTATAATATAATATCACTAGAAATACAACTTATTGTTCATTAATTAATTGTTTCAATGTCATGAAAAAGCCAACAACCACTTGCACAAGAGTGCACCGTCACCAATACGCCGTGAGTCCTCCATAGCACCTCAATCCCTATTGGTCCCTAGCTAGATTTGGACCACATTTTCTATATATGTATAAATTTTGTTACAGGAACACATTAGATTGGCTGCATATATATAATATATTCTTTTTTGTTTATAAAGAAAACACATCACATTGGAGTTCACATACCAGGAAATAATAAGTGAAAATTTCTAAGAACGAACATACAAAGATCCTGAAAGTTAACTTTTTTTTTTTTTTTGATAGTAAACGAGATAATTATATATTAAATAAGCAGCCCCATCAAGTAAGTGAGGCTGAACGAAAGATAGAATACAATGGGAATATGAAGAAAGAAAAGACCAAAGTGATGAGGGACTTAATTAGTTAGTCCAGTTCATAATACATTCAGGATTTCTAAAAAGATCTGAGCCTGTATAGCTGAAATTTGTAACTGAGGACTTCAACCAGAAAGCCAAACGGTGAAAAGTGAGATCAAAAATCATATCCCAATCAGGAGCCTTGGATTCGAAGATTAGGCGGTTGCGCGCTATCCAAATTGACCAATACAGACCTTTACAGAGGAGGGTAATAGCACGTCGCTGAAATTTTCCATTAATCAATCCGGACCATTCCTGCAGATTTGGATTTGGGTCTTTGTGCAGACAACCTGAGCACCCGAACCATTTCAAGAAACGACCCCAAAGAGACCATGTTATAGGACACCAATGGAAAAGATGATTAATTGTCTCGGTTTCCTTGCAGCAGAATGGGCAGTGAGATTCCTCATAATTTATGATTCTCCTCTCAGCTAAAAAACTTCTTGTACTCAAACCTCCATGAAGAAGAAGCCAAATGAACACATCCACTTTTGGGGGGGCATAACCATTCCATAGCAGAGTAAGGGAGTGATTATTTTCAGTGGCCGATAGACTATCAAAGAAGAGGCGACCTGATTGAGCTGAGTACATGCCAGAGCTGTGGAATTTCCATAACTTGCAGTCTGCACCATCTGAGAAAAGGAGACCACGCTGCACCTCTGCGATCAAGCTCTCCCTTTGGCAGATCTCACGAGGTCGAAGGGTTCTTCTCCAAGAAAGGTTTAAAGATGCATCTGTCAAATTGTATATATCTGCAAGGTTGGTGTTTTGCTGCAAGGAGAGGTTATAAAGTCTGGGGAATAAGAGCTGGAGATTGGTTGCAGAGCCGAGCCAAGAGTCAGTCCAAAACCGTATGTTCCTCCCGTCACCCACCTTGAACCCGACATTTGCATGTAAAAGATTGGCTATGTTTTGTGTTGAGAAGATTGCCGAAACAATGCCATGCCAAGTTGGAGATAAAGAACCTGCAAACTCAGGGATACCATTTATAAAGTGAGGTCGGTATTTTAGAAGAATGTGTTCTTGCCAGCCTCCTGCCACTCCATTGTCTAGATTCCATAGCCATTTAAAGAGCAAAGCCAGATTTTTGTTGTGGATGGATCCCAGCCCGAGACCACCAGAAGATTTATCCTTTATTACCTTATGCCAAGCCACCTTAAAAAGGCCATGAGAAGTTGAGCTTCCTTTCCAAAGGAAAGACCGGGTTAGAGAAGTGATGACTTTAGTAACACCCTTTGGCATAGCAAAAACTGACATGTAAAACAGAGGAAGAGAGCTCAAGACTGATTTAATTAGACATAACCTTCCCGCCATGCTCAAAAAATTCCCTTTCCATGTGAGTAGCTTTGCTCTGATAGTGGACAACACTGGTTTCCAAGTAGAGAGTCTGCTGGGATTGGCTCCAAGAGGTAGTCCAAGGTACCTAACCGGGAAAGTATCACTACGACAGAAGACTGAGTTCGCCAGGCTAGAGGTGTAGTCGTTGTCCAAGTTGATACCTATTAGTGAGCTTTTATAGAAGTTAACTTTCAGTCCGGAAATGATCTCAAACCAACGTAGAATCCTCTTGGCATGTAGAAGAGAGGGAAAATCATTTGGCAAGAAAATCAGAGAGTCGTCGGCATATTGCAAATGAGTTAAGTAATGACCTGGGATAGTCTGTAAGCCTTTGAAGTAACCTGAAGTTGATGCCCTATTGAATAAAACTGTCAATCCCTCAACTGCAATGTCAAATAGGAATGGAGAGAGTGGGTCCCCTTGCCTGAGACCCCTCTCCAAACTAAATTCTCTACTAGGAGAACCGTTTATCAAGATGGCTAATTTTGAAGTGGATAAGCATTCGAATATCAGCTTCCTCCAGTGTGAGCCAAAACCCATGTATCCCATACTTGTGTCAATATGTTCCCATAAAATTGAGTCAAAGGCTTTATGGAAATCTACCTTCAATAAGAGGCCATGCTTCTTCTTGCTAGGCACACCATGGACAACCATGAAAGTTAACTTAAACTACATCATCATCATCATCAATCAATCCTTCCCTAACATCTCCAGTAATGCCCTTTTGTCCCCCCTTACAAGGACCATAAGCCTTGCTACAAGCAAGATAATAAATGAAGTTAGCAACACCCAAACTAGATAGCAGCCAGTAATAATAATCATAATGTCCTTTGTTGATGTTGCTTGAAACCCAACTCTCTTGGTTTGCTTCACTAATAAAACTGGCCACCAAGCTTGCAGCAGACAGTCCAACACTATAAAGATTCGAGGCCACGCTAGACATGCTTTTAGGCAATTCAGTGTAGAAGAACTCATTCAGTCCAACACCATTCATAGCCTCAGAAAATCCAAGTAAGAAATAAAATGGCAATAACCACATTGCAGACATGTGCGTAACCGCGTCAGGAATATCTGAAATTCCTTCCCTGATTGCAGTTTCTCGTCGCACCCTCTCTATAATTGCCAGTACTGCCATGGAAGCAGCCGAGCCCAGAATCCCAATTCCTATTTTCTGTTCAAGCCGAGACGTGTTGGTTTTCCCGTGATTTTTGATGCTAGAGGGATGATTACGCGATCGTATAGAGCAATCCACATTGTTAGAGAGAGCAACATAAATGCATAGAATGATCCAGCAGGAATTTCAAATTTCGAAGTGATATGTCGGTTCATAGTGGATGCCTGGAGTAATAAGAAAGAGTTTTGACAGACATTTACAGACACCATCATCCCTGTCGACCATATTGGGATTACCTTTATTAGTGCTTTTAGCTCTTCTACTTGATCTACTGTACAAAGACACCATGGATCTGAAGCTCTTCCATCTGGCATCAAGTCTTCTTCAGGATTCTTAATCACACAAGCTTTGTTTAGAAACCTAGGACAAGATAAGACAAAAGGAAATCCTTATAGGAACTATCATATATAAAATTACCTTATTAAGTGCTTCACAGGTAGGTTAATTACCTTATTCTTTCACTTGGCACGACAAGTGCAGATCCCTTCCTATGATGATACAGCTCATCCGTGTCTAGTGAAGATAATTCAATCCTTCTCTTTCTAAACGAGGCCACGAGAACTCGAGCAAATCCGATGAGCCAGCTTGCCTTAGCCTTTCGCTTGACATAAATGGGAGAAGCGAAGAAGAACGAAAGAGTTGACAGGATCATGAGAACCACAGGAACTCCGAAACCCACCTTCCAGCCCATGGCATCTTGAATGTAAACTATACAAGTCATGGAAATAAATACAGAAGCTGAGGATGTAACATAGTACCAACTGAAGAAGCTTTCTAATATTCCAGCATGTTTAAGGCTGTCCCTCTTGCTCAATTGATCAGCACCAAAGGCCAGGGAGCATGATCTTATGCCACCAGCTCCGATAGACATGAGGCCTAAGCAAAAATATAGAAACAAAAGCTGTGGTGTCGTCGCGTCGTTACTGCATCTGCTACTAAATTGGGCGCAAGAAGGCACCGTTGCCCCAGGAATTATTGTTGTCAGCCACAGTAAAACCATTCCCTGCACATTTATTTGATTCCAGTCAATATTTTGACATGATCCAAAGTTTTGAGAATGTTTTTTTTCCTTCTTCTAGACTTCAACTTCGTATTAATTAGAGAAGTGCAAACAACTTTAGTGTGTGTGTGTGTGATGAAGATTTGTTAATTTGGACATCACATGATAATAGGACTTGTTGAAGAATTTTATAAAAGGATTTAATTAAGAATAATATATATATAATTAAACGTGTGTGTGTAAGGATAGATAACTATATATTTTCCCAAGTAGCCTTGGTTTCGTAACAGCATCTCATTCCTTTTTTTATTAATTCTTGTGAGATTGGCTTCCCAAACAAGCTATGGGTCCATCCATATGCAGATATCTCATTACTTATAAAATATTCAGAAATTTAATAATAAAATATGTTGTTGTTTTCATCAGCAATATTAAAAGGAATTAATCATCCAGTAATAAAATATTACTGGTGGAGGAGGATTCAATTTAGGCGGCAGTGTTTGGAAACGTTGGAAGGAGGTTTACATCGTGTTTAAAATTAAGTGAAAATGAAACTTATCAATTACGGGCTCTCTCACGTGGTGTTATATATATATATATATATCTGAAGTTATTAATGAGTTCGAATATAAAACAATATGTATTATAACATATTTTAATTGAAAATCCTTTAAATTTAAAATTTGTAGAGGTTAATACTATAAAATGTTATAAATTTTAAATTTAATTAAACAAATTAACACGTTTAGTAAATTTAAAGCTGGAAAGAAATAATGTTACCAGAAGGCTCGCAATACATCCAAAGCCGATCATCGGGTATCGACCCACATATGTATCAGCAAGAAAAGCCCCAATAATGAAATTCCCAGCAGCTGAGTAGAGGAAGAGTATTTGGGCACCGCTAGCTGCATCCATACCATACTCTCTAGTCAAATACAGTATCATATTTGTTGATAGCCCAAAACTTGCTAGCCTCTCCAGTGCCTCGTTTGCTGTCAAAACATGAATTTAAACCACATTACTTGAATTGTAATATATATAAGCTGCCAAGTAACCTGCTGGTCATAATATATGCGTCTGCTTTTTATCACATGTTGCTGAGAGTGTTTTAAATACCTATGATGAAAAACAAGGCTCTTATGCCGCCCTTCGGGCTGCTCAAGAGTGGCTCTGTGATCATCTCCTTCGGATCTGATTGTGCACTCTGTCGATGGAGGGAAAGAGTCTCGCAGCTAATTTGTTGTGAGAGATCATTTGGTGCACGATGAATACATATATACACCCAGAGAGTTGCTGCCTTCAGTAAGCTTTAGGTTTTGTCTCTTCCCATTCTTTTCCCTCTGCTGGTTAATTTTGGCCTCATTAGCTGTTCCTCTAGGCTTCATTAGCTGTCCTTCGATTGATTCTATCCATCAAAAAGAAATATAGATTGAACGTTGGTGTCACTGGATAATAATTCTTTAGTAGACGTAAGATTTTGTCAACTTGCAATTTTTTATTTCACTCTAACCTGTTTCCCGGAAGAACAGCGTAAATTCCAGCACACAAATATTCTGTTCATCTTTTAAGCAAAGTATCCAAGCACAGACAAGCTGAATTTTGGATTTAGGACCAGGTTTTTGGATTAAATTATGTATCCTTGTTAATCCAATCAACTTCATGTCAGGTGGTTTTTTCGTTTCTAAGAGAACTGCGTTCTTCTTTTATTTAACACGCTGACACACCGTCTCGCTTATTGTACTTCAACTTGCATATATAATAAATTGAAAAAGAAATCAAACTAACACGAATAAGAATGAGAACTTTCGATGCAAGAGCGCATTTAATTAATTTATTATGAATTTAGATAATACATGACCTAATTTTGCTCAGCAATGAGCTCATTGTTTCTTTGTAGGGGACCATTAATTTGAACATTTATTTTTTCTTAAACCCTATAATTCCAAAACCTTTAGCCTACTCGGTCAGTTAACTTTCTATAAGTGAGTTGTCATCCTTTTCCATTACTTATTCATTGGTTTGTTTTATTTATTTATTTTCAAATGGGAGTACTGTTTAATTTATCTTTTTATATAAAACTAGGACCAGATTCAACCCCTCATATTCTAGTATAATGTGTTTGATGTGGAACCAATATGTGCCATGTATTTTGGATAATTGTTAGTGATGTCGCTCGTTTACGTTTGATGTTGGATGGTCAAGTGAGTTATGATCTCGTTGTTTGGTTCATAGTTGTTAAAAAACTTGAATGTACTAGTTTTATCAAAGATTTTAAGGATAAATGACTAGTTGTAACTATAAAAAGTTTTAACACCCTTAATACATCTTACGTGAGGTAGCACCTTTAATTAGCATACTTTACCCGAGGTAAGTTGCATTCCATAATCTGGATATGGTTTAAGGGTTTTGATGAGTTTCTAACCGGCAGTTTGTTTATGTCTTCGGATGAAGATTTATTCGTATAAATAAGTCTTGTGTTTTGAATTTATTATGGCCTCGTGTGCCCAAATAAATTCTTATGGAAAAAATTCATGTAGGTACACTGTCAGGATTCACCTATCTTCAAAGGCAAACTAATTTTTTACAACTTGTGTGTTGTGGTGAAAATGTAAAGATATCAAAGGCTCTAGTCCTGCCAAATGTCAGAACATTAGAGAATAATATTGTTAGAATGCTGTTAGTATTGTTTGTCGGCTAAGAGAGTTAGTTAGCATTGTTTCAGTACAAATAAAAAGAGAATAGATAACCTGTATAACCTTTTTACTATAGCATATATAAACATATGTCAGATAAGAGAACTGAAATCAATTAATAAAAAAATCAATGCTAAAGTTCTTCTTCTCTGTTTAACAGAATCACTCTTTATTTTTCTTCATCTCTATTCTTTGCTTTTCTTCATCTCTATTCCTTTTCTATGTAGATCCTACTTTCCTCACATGGTATCAGAGCTTAGGATTCTTAATATCTTGTGATCCTGTGATCTTCTGCTTGCTAATCTTTGTTTTTGGCATTATTATCTCCTTATCCAAACAATTCTTTCATAATAATCTATATGTCTGTTATTTGTTTGATATATTGTCAAAATGAAAAATTCTTCTTCAAAACTTCTATTTTTTGCTAGATTCTTCCTTTTCAATCTTTGATTCTCTTCTCTAAGTAAGCTTTAGGTTTTGTCTCTTTCCATTCTTTTCCCTCTGCTGGTTTTGGCCTCATTAGCTGTTCCTCTAGGCTTCATTAGCTGTCACTGGATAATAATTCTTTAGTAAACGTTAGATTTTGTCAACTTGAAGTTTTTTATTTCACTCTAACCTGTTTCCCGAAAGAACAACATAAATTCCAGCACATAAATATTTTGTTCATCTTATAAGCAAAGTATCCAAGCACAGACAAGTTGAATTTTGTAGAAACAAAATTTTGGATTTAGGACTATTATAGAATGTACTTATATAGGAAATACTGTATAGGAAATATTGTCTACATACTCTTGTGTGGTAACCTCCACAATTGCTATTGTATATTGCCCTACACATATATATAGAAAGGGTTGGCTAACCATTAGGTCAAGCCTCCTAATTATTCTTAACTTAGTATCAGAGCCTTCTACCATCAGAACTCTTTTCTCCCTTCCTCCCTTTGCAGCCGACCCTCTCTTTACTTTCTCTACATGGATTCTACTACTACCGCCGACTTCTCCCTCCCTACCGGTGGTGCAGCACAGCCGGCCAACCATCCCCAAGTTGCTGCCGCTGGTGCCTTTTCTCCCCCACAGCAGCCTCCACTTGCAGAGCTTGTCTCTGATTCTTCCTCCCAAGTCCCTGTCGTTCCTTTATCTCTCATGGGAACCCACACTACAACTATTGTTCCTTTAGCGAACACTCACCAAATTGTTTCGCTGAAACTTATGAACACAAATTATCTCTATTGGAGAATGCAGATGAAGCCAAATCTCCTTGGTCAAGGTGTTTTGCACTTCGTTGACGGCTCAGTGCCGTGTCCTCCATCTCATATTTTTGACAGCTCTACTAGTTCTTCCTCTACCATCAGCCCTACTTTTCTTCGTTGGAAGCAACATGATCAACTTATTTCGAGTGCTTTGCTCTCATCTCTCCATGGATGTGTTGCATGTCGTGGTAGATTGTTCCACTTTGCATTGTGTTTGGCGCACTCTCATCTCTTCGTCTAATTCTCGCATCATGCAACTCCATGGCTCCTTTCAAGACCTTTGGCAAGGTGACTCATTGGTTAGTCTATACATGCAACAAGCCAAATCGTTATTTGACGAATTGGCTGATGCTGGTCGCCCCATGTCTCTTGAAGATTTCAATATTTATGTGTTTCGTGGCCTTCGTGACGAGTTCAAAGACTTGGTAAAGAGTCTCATAACCAAGGCAGAACTGCTATCCTATGCTGATCTTCACAGCCACCTTCTTACCCATGAATTTCTGCACAAAAACGCTTTCAATTCCATGGTTGCCGCTCCCTCTCTGTTGTCTTCTTCTTCTCTGCCGCAAAGCCACCTCTACTGCCAACACCATAATTTTATGCACACCATACTATGTCTCATCACAACCCCAACTTCAGTCGCAACAGGGGTCGCTCTAGAGGTAATTGGCGTCCTCACAGCAATCGCTCCACTCCCATAACAGGGGCCAATCTGCTGCAGATTAGCGGCCAAACCACTGGCCGCAGAACAGGCGCAATTCCGGGACTGGGCAGTGGTCTGGACAGTAGCATGTACACTGCCAATTATGCTCCGTTTTGGGCACATAGCTCCCCATTGTTCCCAATTTCATAGAAACTCTCAGCAACCCTCTTCTTATCTTGCTGTTGGGAATATTTCTGCTGCGACTTGGTTCCCCGACACCGGCGCAAATCAACACGTCACACTTGATCTTGGAACTCTGACCGATTCTGCACCCTATATTGGTAATGATTATTTGCATGTTGGTGATGGTAAGGGCCTTGACATATCCCATATTGGACATACTAAATTACATTCCCCAAAATGCATGTTTACATTATCTAATGTTCTCCATGTGCCTCACATTACCAAACCGTTGTTATCTGTTCAAAAATTATGTTGTGATAATCATGTTTATTTTGAATTTCACGCTTCTATGTTTTATGTGAAGGATCTCGTCACCAAGGAAGTTCTCCTTTCCGGTCAGAGTCATGATGGTCTTTATGTCCTCTCCGAGTCTTCTGCCACGTCAGTTCCTCAAGCTTTTTGGTCGCGACTGCTGACCTGTGGCATCGTCATTTGGGTCATCCAACCCCTCGCATTTTCAATTTCTTAGTTTCTAGCAATAAAATCATATGTACTTTTAGATGTTCTCTTACTCAGTGTGAAGCTTGTCCTTTAGGAAAGTCGTCCCATTTATCATTACGACCTACGGGTCACGAAACTTCTGCCACACTTGAATTAATTTTTAGTGATGTTTAGGGTCCTGCCCCTATGTTTTCTTCTGATGGCTTCCGCTATTTTGTTATTTTTGTCGATGCTCATACCAAACATATATCGTATTATCTGCTTATTGCGAAATTTGATGTCTTTTCCACTTTTCAACGTTTTCAAACACTTGTTGAGCGTCAGTTTTTTCCCATAAAATTAAATATGTTCAAACTGGTTGGGGTGGTGAATATCATAAATTAAATAAATTTTTTCAAGCCATTGGTATTCATCATCGGTTAATTTTTCCTCATACTCATGAACAAAATGACATTGTTGAACGTCGTCATCGACATATTGTCGAAACTGGCCTCACTCTTTTAGGCCAATGTAGTGCACCATTGCACTTTTGGAACTATGCTTTTGAATCATCGGTATACCTTATTAATCGCATGCCTACTCTTGTTCTCCAAAATAAATCTCCGTTTGAGTGTCTGTTTCATCGCACTCCTGATTATAACTTCCTACGTACTTTTAGGTGTCTTTGTTTCCCCTTTTTGCGTCCATATCATGCTCATAAATTAGATTTTCGGTCTTCTCCTTGTGTGTTTTTAGGCTATAGCTCATCCCATCTTGGTTATCGTTGTCTTGATTTAGAATCTAATCGTATTTATGTCTCCCGTCATGTTCGTTTTTATGAAATTGTCTTTCCTTTTGAGAAGTCTGAACAGGTAACATCCTCACCGGTACCTCCCACACTACCTACCTATCTTCCATCCTTGAACCCTCCTCCATTTTTTCCGCCTACTACTCCCCAAATAATCCAATTCTGCCCTCTGCCGCACCCCACCAGACCATCCCTTTAACCATAGCTTCTACCACTCCTTCATCCCTATCCCATACTACCATACTGTCACCATATGCTTGTCTTTCCCATGATTATTGTGCAGGAACAGGTTCTCCATCATCAGATGCACATGTTCTTTGGTCTGCTGCAGCAAAGTAGCCAGGTTCTACTGCAGAACATCCCAGCTCTGCTACAGCCTCCCCATCTTCTGCAGTATCGACCAGTCCATCCATTGCGTCTCCAGCTGGTCTGCAGCTTTGTGTAGACCTATCTTCATATCCTCTTTAGCACCTTCAAGTTACAGGTCACACTTCTCAATGTCCAGCAGCTCGTCAACATCCCATGGTCCTCTGTCTAAGATAGCCTAAGCCAACGTTGTTCACTGCCACTGCCTCAAGCTTTACTGCCTCTTTCAGCGGGGCAGTTTCTCCTCCCTCTCATGAGCCACTTATTTTTAATGATGCTAATAGATATGAGGCATGGCATAGTGTCATGCATGAGGAAATTCAGGCCTTACGCGCAAACAGAACTTGGACCTTAGTACCGTTTCACCCCTCCATGAATGTTGTTGGTAGTTGGTGGGTGTACAAGATTAAACGTAGATCTGATGGTAGATCGAGAGGTATAAAGCACGTTTGGTTGCTAGGGGTTTCACTCAGCAAGAAGGTATTGATTACTCTGAAACCTTTAGTCCTGTCATCAAACAGGCGACCGTCAAATTAGTCTTCTCCATTATCGTTTCGTGTGGTTGAAAAATTCATCAGCTTGATATCCTTAATGCCTTCCTTAACGGTGTTCTTGACGAGGAGGTCTACATGAAACAACCTCTAGGTTTTGTTGATTCTGCTCTGCCCTCTCATGTGTGTCGCTTACATAAATCTCTATATGGTTTAAAACAGGCTCCGCGGGCTTGGTACAGTCGTCTGAATGATTTCCTGTTATCTATTGGTTTCCATGCATCTAAGGTGGATACCTCATTGTTTATCTTTTCTGTTGGTGCTGATATTTGTTATCTTCTAGTCTACGTTGATGATATTCTTCTTACAGGTAGCAACTCTCTTCTGCTCCTATGCCTCATTCAGCTACTAACACAGTCTGTCAGTTTATGCATGCTCCTACAGATTCTCATTGGGCTGCCGTGAAACGCATCCTGTGTTATCTTCGGGGTACGACATCCCATGGCTTGCATATTACTCGCAGTTCCTCTTTTGCCTTACATGGTTTTATAGATGCAGATTGGGCAAGCAGTGTTGAGGATAGAAAATCTACGAGTGGTTACCTTGTGTTCTTTGGTTAGACGTCGATTTCGTGGAAATCTGGTAAGCAACGCACAATTGATCGCTCTTGTACTGAAGCTGAGTACAAAGCCTTAACTGATGGCACTGCTGAGGTTATCTGGCTTCAATACTTATTAACAGATCTCCAGATTCTGTCTGCTTCTGCTTCTATCATCTGGTGTGACAATCTTGGTGCCACCTATTTGTCTGCAAATCCAGTCTTTCATGCTCGCACAGAACATGTTGAGGTCGATTATCATTTTGTTCGAGATAGAGTTGCCAAGAAGAAAATTCAGATTCGTTTTATTTCCTCTCGGGGTCAACTTGCTGATGTCTTCACTAAGCCACTTCCTACTTCTTCCTTTACTGCTTTTCGTTTCAAGCTTTGGGTTGATCCTCCACCCTCGGCTTGAGGGGGAATATTATAGAATGTACTTATATAGGAAATACTGTATAGGAAATATTGTCTACATACTCTTGTGTGGCAACTTCCACCATTACTATTGTACATTGCCCTACACATATATATAGAAAGGGTTGGCTAACCATTAGGTCAAGCCTCCCAATTATTCTCAACTAGGACCAAGTTTTGAACGATTTGATAAAATAAAATTGTAGACATTGATAGTAATGAGCTGAATGCTATGCATCAACGTTGTTATGGGAAATCAATCAGTATCAAGCTAGGAATAAAAAATTGTCTCCCATTGCAAAGCCAAAATAAGCTTCAATACTGGCAACATTTTTAAATGCAATATCATGTATTATATTTTCTTACAGCCCAAAATATGCTGGACTCTAATATTTTTTTTTCAGTTCTTGTGTTTGAAAGAGTAAAAATAATGATACTTTAAAATAACGAGAAAGAAAGTTATAGGTTTGATACAATGAAACTCGTTTTTCCTCTCAACAAATGTGATGGTGGTGCTCAGCAATGAGCTCACTGTTTCTTTGTAGGGGACCATTAATTTGAACATTAATCTTTTCTTAAACCCTATAATTCCAAAACCTTTAGCCTACTCGGTCAGTTAACTTTCTGTAAGTGAGTTGTCATCCTTTTTCCATTACTTTTCTCATGGGTTTTATTTATTTATTTATTTTTTAAATGGGAGTAGTATTGTTCAATTTCTTTTTTTATATAAATCTAGTACCACATTCAACCCTTGATATTCTAGAATAACGTGTGTGATGTGGGACGCCATGTATTATGGATAATTGTTAGTTGTATGTACGCGAGGTGTTGAATGCTAAAAGAGATTTATCATCTGATTCATAATAGTTAAGAAACTTGAATGTACTGATTTTATAAAAAAATTTAAATGTAAGAGATAGGTTGTAGCTAATAAAGATATTAGCACCTGATATAACTATATTATTCAATAATTTTAACCATATTTAACTAGTGTTTTGCCTGTATTTTTTATATAAAATGTCTTGATATTATTTGTTTTATGTTTTGTAGACACTTTTGGATGAAATATGTAAAAAGGAGCAAATTAGAGGTAATTGGCAAATTTGACCTTTAGTCCATGTTTTGTGTAGAGCGTGAGCTCTAAAGGTTGAAATGAAGTGATTCCAATGGCATTAAAAGGCTAACATCCATACCTTTCTGGACATCTAAATTAAGAAAATAAAATAAGGAAGAGCATGAAAATCGCAGCCTTCAAACTTAAATATCGCAATCTGCTAGTGTTGACCTTTTGGTCATTCCAACTTGAATATCTTGAGCTAAAGAAGTCCATTTGATGCAAAATCATTTTGTTTGGATTTCTGACTCAAAGACCTATCAAGGCACCAAATTTCATCCAAAACAGATCTCATATGATGGGGATATGATTGTTTTAAGCTGACAGATGAACTCTGCCATCAAACAGGTTTTATGAAGAAACGAGTCCAAATTACGTCCCAAAACATCCAAACTGACATCCATAGTTTGAAGATTTTATGCAGGGTTATTTCTTCTTTTTTAAAAAAATAGTTAGTGAAGGACTATTTTGTAAAATAGAGACTTGGGTTTCCTATTATATAAAAAGAAAGAGAGAAGGGAGAGAGGGGGATGGTTAGAAGAGAGGAACACAAACCCTTTCTCCCACAAACCCAAATTCATGCCTTCTTCTTTTTTTTGGTTAGTTGTTCAATAGACATGCAAGACTAAACCCTTTTTCTTGGCTGTAAGGACACAAAAACTTTTGGATTTCAAGAACTGTGAGATCTATTTTACCTTTACTTTTCAGTTTATATGATGAATGAATATGTTTGTTCTCCTATGATTGTTTATTTTAATTGCTAGAGCGGACTCTAAGTTCTTATTGTGAACAATCTATTACTAAGTTTGCTTTCAAAACCGGAGTTGTGGTATATAAACTTGTGAAGCAACTGAGATTAATAATTGTGGTAGGTCTAGATTGGTAATATTAAGGACAACATTCGACTGATCAAATCAAATATGGACTGCGAACAATTATGTTGTCTAGATTAATCAACCCATCTAGTTCTTAAGGCTGCCATTGAATTAAATTACTAGTGCGGAAATTATGATTGTTTGATGGTTAGGATTAGTTATACAACGAATCAGTTAACTAATCAACATAAAAAAATATAGATATTCAGAGTATAAATTGACGTCTCGTTTCTATGATCAATTCTGATTTCTGTAGGTGAATGTTTATTTGTGACCAATGTTTGTTTTCTTGATAAATTTTAGTTTTATTTAATTTTTGCTTGATTGATTGATTCTATCATAGTCTAGATAATCACAAACCAAACCTCCCAATTGCATAATGTATAGCATACAAATCTGACTTGAACCTTCCTCGTGGGATCAACCCCTTGCTTGATCTATACTATCTTGTATGTTGTGTTTTAAGCTAGGGTAATTAATTTGTGCGACCGCTACATCGCAACAACACCCCTAGTACACCTTACCTGAGGTAGCACCCTTAGCACACCATACTCGAGGTAAGCTGCATTGTATGATCTGAATATGTTTTTAGGGTTTTGATGAGTTTCTAACCAACAGTTTGTTTGTCATCGGATGAAGATTTATTCATGTGAATAAATCTAATGTTTTGAATTTATTATGGGCTCGTGTGCCCAAATAAATTCTTATGGAAAAGGTTCATATAGGTGCGCTAACAGGGTTCACCTATCTTGAAAAGCAGAAGAAATTTTCACAACTCGTGTGTTGTGGTGAAAATACTTTCAATTAAAATGTAATGAACCTAGGAATCTCATTTAAATGAGCCACCTCTTTAAAGTAGAGATGGGCAATCCAAGCAGCATCCATAATCTCTATTTTTTTTTATCCTTTTGGTTTTAAATATTCAAAAAAATGTAAGAAAATACAAACACACACACACACACATTTGTTTTATTATATTTTACTAACACAAGCTACAATTACATTTTTTACATATCACCAAAATTCAATACAGTTCAAACACACACACAATAGACATTTATAATTTATAAAATAGGCCTCATAAAATTCACAAATTAATCTAGAGAAATTGCTAGAAATTTAGGAACAATGCTGGGAAACTTCCAAGTTGCAGGAACAGTGGTGGTGTGTTGGTCTCATACTTCACCTATCCCCTGTTTTTTCCTGCGGTGGCGCGTGAACCCATGCATCACTAGTGGCGGTGGTGCATAGAGAAGATGCGTCGCCATTGTTCTTACATTCCCAAAAGTATTCCTCTGCAATTCCTGAATATTTGGGGTCTATTTTGCAATTTCTGTATTGTATCATGTAAAAATGATGTGTGAGTGGAGCATAGTAAAAATGGATGTGTGTGTGTAATTTGTTTTTTCTCCTTGCAAATTTTGAGAATATATATACATGGTTTGTTGTCTTTAATTGCAATTAACTGTGATACTTGTTCTTTTAAAAAAATATATAAATTGTTTCCTTGTATGCTGCATATGGCCACTACCCTTACATATTATTAGGAATAACCTGTTATTATTCACTGTTAATATTTGGATAAAGAAACACTAAGTGGTTAATACCCAAAATATGTTTTTAGGAATAATACATCATTATCCCTTAATAATATAAGGACAGAAACCTATGAAAGGTAAATGTCCAAAATATTGTTGAGAGTAATACAACTTGTTCATTTTTACGATCCATGCAAGGTCAAATTCGGATTTTGGCGTAAAATGTGCAACTATCCAGTTTTACGCCAAGAGTCATAATTCTCAATCCTACCATTGGATCGGGCTGAAAGTTTACGTGGAGTCTCTTGACATGTTTTCCTACATTGGATTAAAATATCATGTGAATCGGAGTTCGGCAAGGCATCCAAACACGGGTCAACAGAGGCTGTACAGGTTTTGGTATTTACTTCCTTTTGACTTGTGGACTTCCTATTTGGCTAAGATTCTTTTCCTAAAAGGATATGGCAGCTTATTTTGGGAATCTCCTAATTCTACAAAGATCTTTAATGGGCTGCAACATAGTTTCCAAGTGTGGCAAGGATTGATAAATGTTTCAGAATCCTTTTCTTACAAGGATTCCTTATTCATCCTAGCTACAAAAAGGAAAGAAGATTTCAGAACTAATTCCACCTTCAGATTTGATTCTCCTATCTTATATGGGACTTCTAAAGGATAACAAATCTAATCCTATCATATTTAGGATTTTAAATTTGGATTTATTAATGTTATTGTTATTTTCTTCTTAGTTTAGGGTTTATTTCTATTATTTGGGTTTAATTGTAAGTGGGCATCATATAAGTCCACATAAGGGGTCCATTAGGGTTTATTTTAGTTTGGAGTCACTATAAATAAGGGCATAACCAGACATGCAAAGAAGATAATTTAGATTAATAAAACTTCTTGTTTGCCGCACTTTGTGTGTGTGTGTTAGTGAGATAATCTCCCTTCCATGGTTCTCTAAGGAACTGAAAAACGACTTATCGAAGAACAACTGTCTTCCTGGCGTCATCCTTACACTTCTCATTCGCGAATCAATATTCGTTGGGTGGGGGTTTACGTTTCCAATAGTGCTGGTGCCTAGGTACAAGTTATCTTTGTGTCACACTCCTATCAAACCTGATTTATTTGGCTTTCCGGGATCAGATCTCAATCTTGATTGTGGGTTGCGTGACCACGTGATCACGAGGTTCGCATCAATAATACAACTTGTTCATTTTTATCATAAGGGTAGATTTATGCCCAAAATCTTATTTAGAACAATTTAATTGCACACCCTTAAAAGAAGCCTCAATTATAATTGGGGACATTTCAATTTTTGTTCCACAGTTCATGAGTCATGAAAGTATGAAATATTAAGGAAAAAATGGGCTTTTAAAGCACCTTAAATTTCCTTACATTTCTAACTTAGTTTTTTTTTTTTATTATTATTATTGTTTCTTTACGATTTTCGAGTCACAAACACTTGAAATACTAAGGAAAAATGAACTTTTAAGCACATTGAATCTCCTTGGATTTCTATCTTAGTTGTTTCCTAATCCATGAGTTGCAAATTTAGTTTGAATCAAACACAGATTTCAAGAGATCTACATTGGTTCTCCTTGGTACTTTGTAGACATACCTAAGGTATGATCCACATTGGCCAATGATTCATTCTTAGACTTTGAACTCAAGTTTGTTCATCGTAGCAAATTTATCCTTAGAAAACTGATGGGATTAGAGAACACCAACACCATAGCAATTATAAAGCAAACAAAACACCAAGCAGCTTACCTTAGGTAAGGCATACTAGGGGTGCTAAAACATTCCCTTTACACAACCAGTCCCTTGTCTTAGAATCTCTAAAAGACTAGTTAGGTTTCCTGGTGACCATAATACTAGGTGGCAACTTCTTTATTCATAAAACAAAAAAAACCCGAAATTAATTCCCGCTTCCGAGGAGGGTCGCTGCGACGTCGAGCTCTTGCGAGGGTGCGACACCAATATTAAGCCAAATTGTTCACATGCTATGTAAACAGTGGAGCGTGGAAGAGGGGAAGCATAGAAAGAAACGGAAGAAGAAGAAGAAGGGGGACTGACTCGCGGTGAGGTGTTGTTGTTCATGGTGGCGGTGTTGTGGCAGCAGGCAGCGGTTCCTGGCAGCAATTCCTCCTCCCTTTTTTTATGTTTTTGTGTTGTTTCTTCTTTTTGTTTGTATTCACTCGCTTCTTTGTTCCTTCTTCTGTTTTTGATGGTGGTGTTGCTGTTGTCGATGGTGGCTCAAGGCAATTCTTGTGGCGGTGAAAAGGAAGGTAAATAGTGGTGCCCCTTTTTTTCCTTCTTGTTCCTTCCTTCTTTTTGTTTCCTCCCTTCTCCTTTCCTTTCCTTTTCTTTCTCTATTTTATGTGCTTTTGTTTAGTTCTTCTTTCTCTCCTCTTTTTCTCCATTTCTCTCTCTTCCTTCATCCTCTATTCTTAAACAACCACCCCCCATCAACTCTTTCCTTAGTCTACCCCTATTTTTCACCTCCTTTGTTTCCTTCTCTCTATATTGTCCCCTCTGTTTCAAATCATTCCCTCAACCTTCTCTCTATGTCTTTCTCTCAGCTTTGTTCTCTCTTTCTCTGGTCCTCAACAAAAACTCTTCAATGTTCTCTCAAAAGTCTCCTGCAAATTGTCGCCCTTTTCATTCTCCCCACTCTGGTATTTATAAAGGGAAAAAGGGAGAAAGCCACCCTACCCTGTCCAATCGCGTTGAATGGGTAGGGTGGCTAGGCGACCACTATGAAGCCATCCGTAGGGCTTGTCTCCTATGCTTTTCCATCTTAGGAGGCCAATAGGCGTGATGGGTCTTGTCAGTTGTGGGCTTTTAGGAGAGAGAGGGAAAGAAGTGTTACAGGGGACAAAATCTCCTTCTTCCCCTGCCTTTGTGTGTCTAGGGGAAGAAGGAGATGTACAATGTCGTTCAAAACAACACTGTTTCCCCTATTTTTTTAATCATGCATGAAACAATGTCATTTTGAACAAAATGTGCCATATCATTTAAATTCAAATGGCATCAAAGATGTCAATTTCCAAATCAGTCCTTAATTTTTTATTTATTCAATCAAGTCCTCAATTACAATTTTGATTTTAAGAATCAATTCAATTGCATCCCTGCCAAATAGGATGTCAGCCCTAAAGTTGGCCACCTTTTTCATTTTGATCTTTGATCTCGGATTTATGCAATTTGACCCTCAGTTGATCAATAACCTTTCATTGTCTTCAATTTAGTCCCTAATAGTCAATTCATGTTCCTCTACTTATGTGACTTTTCCAGTTTGGTCCTTTGTTTTGAATTTATTCAATCAAGTTCCTAATTGGCCATCAAACTTCAATAGTTCTTACAACTAAGTCCTTGATTTGACCAAATCAATTCTAAAAAATTATAATTTGACTGCTGAATTTTAATTTCTTCTAATTAAAACCTAAATTGACTTAAAAATTAATATTTCTTGCAATCAAACCCTTCATAAATTCAATTGAACCTTCAGTAAAATTTAATTGAGTCCATAAACATCTGATTTTGGAATTTCTTTCTTAAATTGAATTTTCTTTGTCAACAGGGCTCTCATCAGTAAAAAAATATACTGTTAAATTTTAATATTTTTATTTTTAAACCTCTTCAACCAATCTCTAGCCATTTTCTAGGCGCTCCAACATCTTCTTCTTACTCCTATTATTTTTTTGGATTTTTTGGTTTTATTCCGCATATTTTTTTTTAATTTTTGGAAGAGAAAAAAATGAATTTGGGGAATAACTCAAAAATAGGTTATGACAATTGTCCCCCTCTTTACAATGCTTATGATAGAAAGTCTTGTAGAAAACTTTACATAATAGCTTTGTAAAGAAGAGAAAGAAAACGATAATAAAAATTCACCATATCAAGAAATGATGAATTGTTTTGAAAGTATTTAAAGTGAGGGCTAGAAAGCATACTCAGAGGTGAAATTCAAATATTTTGAAATGGTTGAATTATCATGGGTGACCTGCCCAAGAAAAAAAATGAAATGATTTTTCAAGATGGTCTCATTGTAATGGGTACCCGGGTTGAAAAATACAAAGATTTTTCTAAAAAATAGTCTCATTGTAATGAGTGACCAACCCACACACACTAACACTGGTCTATTTTCACGGGTGACCTGCTCTTTCGTTTGGGTTAACCTGAGATCCCATCTGGCAATCTCCTTTAACCAGAACCAAAGTCGGTAGGTAGCTCGATCAACCTGAAATCTCATCTGGTGATTCCCTTTAACTAAAGCTAAAATTTGTGTATGGTTGGGTTAACCTGAGATCCCATATGACGATCTTCTTTAACCAGAACAAAAAACATATATGTGTGGTCTCATTGTAATGAGTGATCTACCCAAGTGGAAGATGAAAGTGAAGAGTGGTGTCATTGTTATGGGTGACCTATCCAGATGAAAAATAAAAAGTGAAGAGTGGAAGATGGTCTCATTGTAATGGGTGACCTATCTAAATGGAAAAAAAATATGAAAAACAGCCTCATTATAATAAGTGACCTACCCAAGTGAAAGATGGTCTCATTGTAATGGGTGGCCTACTTAGATAGAAGAAATATGAAAAATGGTCTAAATGTAACAAGTGACCTACCCAAGTGTTAAAGGATGTCATTGTAAGGGGTGACGTACCTAAATGGAAAAGGGTCTTGTCGTAATAGGTGACCTACCCAGGTGGAAAATATGAAAACAGACTCATTATAATGGGTGACCTACCCAAATGGAAACTAATTTGAAGAGTCTTGAAGGCAGAACATGATAGGGCTCGAAAGGAGAGAAGGGCTCAAAAGCGCACTCGAAGGAAGATAAGGTTGAGAAACGCATTACTTGAAATATAAGAGCTCTAAGATGAGCTTGAAAGTAGGTAGAGTTAGAAAAGGCAATACCGAGAGATGAGAGTTTAAAGGTGCACTTAAAGGAAGTGAGGGCTCAAAGGTGCCCTCGAAAGGAGATAGGGTTAGAGAAAGCTCTATCCAGAAGATAAGGGCTCAAAGGCGCACTTAAAAGAAAGTGAGGGCTCAAAGGAGGATATGAAAAGAGGTAGGGTTAGAAAACATACTACGCAACATTAGTTCTTGTGGCGGCAACAAGGAAGGTTTTTGGGAGAGAGAACAAAAGAGGCATTGCATGAGAGAAAATCTCCTTCTTCCCCTGCCTATACGTGTCTAGGGGAGGAAGGAGATGTACAGTGCTATTCAAAACGACATTGTTTCCCCCTCCCGTTTTTAATGGTGGATGAAACTGCGTTGTTTTGACCAAAACATGTCATTTCATTCAAAAGAAATTGGTGCCAAAGAAATCAATTTCCAAATCGCTTTTTAATTTTTTATTTATTATATCAAGTTCTCAATTGTAATTTTGATTTTAAGAATTTATTCAATTGCATCCCTGCCAAATAAGATGCCAGCCCTAAAGCTGATTGCCTTTTTAATCTCGAACTTTGGTCTCGGATTTATGCATTTTAACCCTCAATTGATCTATAAATTTCTATTTTCTTTAATTTAATCCCTGATTCAGTCAATTTCAATCCCTTTATTCACGTGTCTTAACCTTTTTGGTCCTTGGTGTTGGATTTCTTCAATCAAGTCCCTAATTGGCCATCAAATTCAATTAAACCTTCATTAAAATTTAATTGAGTCCATAAACATCGGATTTTGGACTTTTCTTCCTTAAATTAAATATTATTTGTCAACAGGGCTCTTCTCAGTAAAACAATATACTGTCAAATTTCAATCTTTATATTTTATAACCTCTTCAACCAATTTCTAACTATTTTCTAGGCGCTCCGACATCCTTTTCTCTTTGCTATTATTTTTTTGGATTTTTTAGTTTTATTCTAAATATATATATATATATATATATATATATATATATATATATATTTTGGAAGAGAAGTTTTTATGGGTATTTTGATGTGGGTTTTATTTGGGTTTAATGAGCTGATGTAGGCCAAAACAAAAATGGGAAGAAAGTGTTGTGGTTTGGGTTTAAATCTGCAGGCAAAAGGAAATTGAGCTACTCTGAGTGTGTTGTGGTAAAGTGTGGTTGTCGGTGAGGTTAGAGGAAAAATTAGTGGGGATACCGCTATTCTCTTGGTCGACAATTAGTGCCTGGTTTTCGGTCGGGTGAGGATGATTTTGGCAGTGCTGTTATGCGGCTTGAATAGGGAGCAGAGGTTTAAGAAGAAGGAATCGATGGAGAGACTGATTTGCTCACTGTTTAATTTTAGTTATAGCCATGAAGAGAGTGGGGTTGAGTGGTTCTTGGTTCTTGTGATTGGTAGATGTGGTTGCTGGATTTGCAATATTAATGGTAGGTATCGATACCATCTAATTATCCTTTTGACATTCGTTCAAATGTAGCCATGTGATAATATTCTTTTGTCTATCATCAAAAGGCATCTGTCATTATAGCTTTTATGGACTTCTCTAATTCACCATTTGATTATCTTTTTTTTTTGCCAGCTGATCTAAATATTATTTGTTTTCCTTCTCACGGTCCAGTGTATTGCTCCTACGTGGTCACCTTTTCAAGATTGAGCAAGAAGAGTTAATGTCATCTCTATCAAAGATTTTGAAAACTCTATCATTGTTCTTCTTGTTTGACAATATTTGTTGTTCTGAAATTAGCTCTCACATTTCAAAGATCATGTCTATTCAAGTCTAATTATTGAAATGAAATCAGAGAGTTGTCTATTTTTTTAAAAATACGCCCTACCTAAGGTAGGCTACATTGTTTTAATGTCTGATAAAATCTAAGATCTTATTGTGGTTTCTAGTTGTTGGTCCTGTCTGTCGAAGATTTAAGAAAAACTCTCCTCTGTAAAAAGGTTCTTATCTTAATGGGGTAAAACCTAACTGTTTTATGTTGTCAACAAGAAATACCTTTTTAATATCAGGAATACATTTTATGTATAAATTTGTAATCCATGATACCAAAACAAAACAAAATAAATTTTTTGTTGTTTTTGAAATTTTGGCCAATGTTCTCTTGACTTTAATAAACTAGTTATTAAAGCCAAAATGCATGATAAAACATTTTTTTTTTATGTATGAAAAATACAATATGATTTTTTTAGCTTTGACACATTTGGTCGTATGCACAAAAACATTTTTCTCTCTTATTTCAACTTTTTTTGAATTTTTGGAAGTTTTGACGAAAACCGGGTATTTTAGTACCGGATTTTGTATTTTTAACAACATAAAATACTGACCGATATTAAGCAAAAAAGGCATAAATCAAAAGGTGGGAAAATCATAAATATTAAAACTATACTTTTTTCTTTACCCTTTTTTTAAAAAATGGGCCGAACCAGACCCAATTGCATGAGCATTGTCGTACGACCCCCGCGCGGCGATTCAATGGTGATTTTTTTGTTTGTTTTGCTTGATTGGTTCTTTGGAGTCGCCACCTAGTATTTTGGTCACTATGAACCCTAACTGGTCTTTCAGAGATTCTAAGGCAAGGAACTGGTTGCGTAAAGGGAAGGTATTAGCACCCCTAATACACCCTACCTAAGATAACCTGCTTGGTGTTTGGTTTGTCTTATAATTGCTATGGTGTTGGTGTTTTCTAATCCCATCAGTTTTCCTATGATAGGTTTGCTATGATGAACAAACTTGGATTCAAAGTCTAAAAAAAAAGAACCCTTGGTCAATGTGGATCACACCCTTAGATATGTCTACAAAGTACCAAGGAGAACCAATGCAGATCTCTTGAAATTTGTGTTTGATTCAAACCAAATTTATTAAGATAGAAATCCAAGGAGATTCCATGAGCTGTAAAAGCTCATCTTTCCCTTAGTATTTCAAGAGTTTGCGACTCGTAAATCGCAAGAAGAAAGGATAAATATTTAGAAATCTAAGGAAATTCAGAGCGCTTTAAAAGCCTCCTTTTGCCTTAGTATTTCATACTTTCACGGCTCGTAAACCGTGGAGTCAAAATTTGAAAATTTGAAATGTCCTCGATTATAATCAAGGCTTTTTTCAAGGATGTGTGCGGATTTATTACTCCCAATAATATTTTCGATATTTGTCCTTTAAGGATTTCTTTATCCAAACATTAGCGGTGAATAATAGATGAATTCCCCCCAAAATAAGATTTTTATAGTTTTTGGAATATTGACCAATACCCTTCGGAGTTTTACAAACATGTTGTAAAATCCAGAAATGCAAGAAAACAAATTTTTTGATGATTAAGAAATTAATGCAAAAACACATTTTTAAAACTTCCAATATTTTTTGTATATAAAAAAACATTCAAAAATATGTTAGGGTATCAGCCGTATGCAACACACAATAAAACATTTTTATATTTAAAAAAAAAAACACAAAACATCACAATTTAGACGTAAACACAAAAATGGAAAGTAGCAAGCCATCATTCATATTCTAAGAATTACAAGAAGCTTGAAACAATTCGTAACTAAAACCGTTCAAAGCCAAAATCAACTTAAAATTCTGTAACTGGAAAGGACTAAACCCATATGCATGAGGGAGCCAAAGTTCTGAAACTGAAATTTTGAAATCAACCCCTATGTCCGTGCCTCACAAACCCATTATTTCCTCACCTTAAAAACAAAACTGCCTTATTCGTTTCACAACGCCAACAGAAAAACAAAACAGAAATTGGGATAAGCATGCTTTATTACAAACAAAAAGACAAAGTCATGGCCGACTAACCTTTCCTCCAGCAGGCGTTAGAAGAGAAAAGAACGTTAGGGTCCCTAAAGTTCTCGCAGCTGGAGCACTAGGGAAGAAACACCTGCAGATCCTGTTTTTGCAGGAAATGAAACAAAAGACCAAGAAACAGCTCATGCGTGCCTACTGACGGACGAAAACAATGACGTTGAAGTTGTGATGTGCTGGTGGAGTCTGTGTTCTCTTGCTCTTTCTTGTTTTTTTCTGCGGCTTGCCTCTCTTTTTCTCCTTCTTTTTTATTCTCTTCTACTATCAATCTTTCCAACCTCACAGTAACGTTACTGGAGAATGAAAGAAACTTTCTCTATTCTCTGCGTTTTTCTCCTGTCATTGGCTGTTTTTTTCTGCACTTTTCTCTCCGTTTTTTCTCTTCTTTTGATGCTCTCTCTTTCTGCTATTTTTTGCTCTCTTTTTGCTGCCGTCTTCCTCCTTTTCTTTAGTTCAGCAGAGGCATAGTATATATAGTCTATACACAGCTCTTATTAGGAAAGATTCAATGCATTAATCTAGGATGCAAATTCCAGCTGATTTGCAGTCAAATAATACAAATGAGGAAACTACAATATTCTCATTGATTATGTGATGATTCTAGTGATTTCTTTCCAACATTAACACATCATCCCAGCCATCTATGTTAGGGATAAAATCCCAGCCATTAGATGATGGTGAGGTTATTCTCTTTATGGCATTTTGCAGCTGTCAAAGGCTGTTGTCTCCTATGAATTATGGCTACACAAAAACGTGATTTTCCTCATTCGGTGTGGTAGAAATCCCATCATTTATGATGATCTAACCCCCCTCTCCAGCTTTCAATATCCTTCTTCAATTCAATCCCTCATTTTAACACTTTTCGATTCAGTCCTTGGTCCAAAAAAAATCCTTCGAATCAGTCCCGCGAACTTGGGCTATATCCTTCCCGCGGCAGAATTTTCTGCCCTCACGTTAGATATTCAAATGGGAATATCTTGAGCTTCTGATATTAAAATCAAGTGATTCAAAAGCCCAAACTCATCTACGTGTCTAGGAATAAAACTTTGATGAGGAGTTGAAGTGAGATAAAATCTTTTTACAAAATAGAATCTAGCAGTAATTTGGTTGGTTAAAAGGGATCTCCGGGTCTAACTCAAAAACTGACGAATGCCGAGAATCTTGATATGAATGAGAGTATAAACTAAGAACTAAAATCACAAAAACTAGGCCAAAAATAGAGTTTTTTTAGTGCAGACTCAAGTCAATATCCTTCTCGCGGCAGAATTCTTTGCCTTCACGTTAGATATTCAAACAGGAATATCTTGAGCTTCTGATATTGAAATCAAGCGATTCCAAAGCCCAAATTTATCTACGTGTCCAAGACTACATCTTTGATGAAGGAGTCGAAGTGAGATAAAATCGTTTTAGAGATAGAATCTGGCAGTAACCTAGTTGGTCAAAAAGCTTCTTGATCCGACAATGTTGAGCATCCAAATCTGACTGAGAATCTACTCTAAGAAAAATGATCCCAAGGACCTATTAAAGGTGTACGTCAATTTTTCAATATGTAATGAGTGACAGAATATACCTAGGATGGTTAGATATAGTACTAAATTGAGTCAGAATCAGAGCCTAAGTTGGAACAAAAAATTGCGACAGCAGCATAACCATTTTTTTTAGTGCAAATTCTAAGGGATTTATTCAACCTTAAAGACCAGATAAAAAGGAACGAATTTAGCATTATGACGACTCCTGATCAACCTAAGAAAACCTGATGATTTTGGTAGTAAAGGGGACGGCTAAAAAGAGCAGAAACAGCTCAAGCAAGGTTTTGAAAAAAACAACAATATTTCTTTATGTGCTTTTGTCAATCTTCTGGCGAATATGAGCTAAACTCCTACATTCTCTTCAAAAGAGGTTTACACCGTCTCCAGCACGTGGGGTTCAAAATTGATTAACAACAAGCATAGTAACCAGCTTTACCTCACCTGCATAGACGTGCACCGTGCACGTCCTGCATGGTGAGGGAAGAAACGAAAGTAAAAGAAAAGGGGGCAAAGTGTTTACCTGGAGAAGCGGCAACGCAGGGGTGGTGGTTCTTCTTCTTCTTCTCCCCTGTTTTCTGCTCTATTTTTTTTTCTTCTTCTCTTTCTCTCTTCTTCTTTATTTTTCTTAGCTTTCCAACAAAACAAGAATGTGCTAAATTGGATTTCTAGAACTCGAGATATGGGCTGAACACTGAAAAGTATCTAGGCTGCAAGATAAATTCCACGTCTCTTTTGTTGCTACAATTTGAACTTGAAAACAACCGTTTTTGAATCTTGGAATCTTATGAAAGTTTTAGGCCACTATCTTAGCTTTCTATCCATATAAACCAAACCTAAATCCATGTTCTACAACTCCAGTTATGATCCAATAACTGAATGTTGTTCTAGTTTGAATTAAACCAGCATATCTTCTTTTAGCTTAGCCCTCTCTTTGTCTTTTATCTTTCAATAGTTAAACACATCAATCAATCCTTTAAATTGTGAGATATGCCTGCATTCAAAATAAGTATTTACCATAAATTAAAAATATCTTATGTTATCAGATTTTTTATTATTAAACATGCTTAAGTTAGGGAATTTAATGATACTTTAAGTGTAAGATTATGATAAAAATACACTTTTAAATACTAATCACTGCAATAAGAGAGTATTGTGGGGGTTGAAGAGAGTGTGACGACCAGCAGTAGGTTGTGGCCACGGTAGAACAGAAGCAGAGGAAAACAAGGGTGTTGTGGCGGAGGAAAACAGGGGTGCTGCGGCAGGAGAGGGAGCTTGCACCGCCGGTGAAGAAGAAGAAGAAGAAGAAGTAATAGGTGGCTGTTTCATTGTGCAAAGAGAGCTGTGATGAAAGTGTTTTAGTTAATTTAGGGCTCTGATATAATAGAATGTCTTAGCTTGTACCTTAGCCAACTTTCATATTTATATACATGTTATAGAACACCATAGTAACTGTAGGAATTATAATATTGGAATAATCCTTGTATAATTTTCTATTTACATGCTATACATTCTATAATATAATATCACTAGAAATACAACTTATTGTTCATTAATTAATTGTTTCAATGTCATGAAAAAGCCAATAACCACTTGCACAAGAGTGCACCGTCACCAATACGCCGTGAGTCCTCCATAGCACCTCAATCCCTATTTGTCCCTAGCTAGATTGGACCACATTTTCTATATATGTATAAATTTTGTTACAGGAACACATTAGATTGGCTGCATATATATCATATATTCTTTTTTGTTTACAAAGAAAATACATCACATTGGAGTTCACATACCAGGAAATAATGAGAAGTGAAAATTTCTAAGAACGAACATACAAAGATCCTGAACGTTAACTTAAACTACATCATCATCATCATCATCATCATCATCATCAATCAATCCTTCCCTAAGATCTCCAGTAATGCCCTTTTGTCCCCCCTTACAAGGACCATAAGCCTTGCTACAAGCAAGATAATAAATGAAGTTAGCAACACCCAAACTAGAAAGCAGCCAGTAATAATAATCATAATGTCCTTTGTTGATGTTGCTTGAAACCCAACTCTCTTGATTTGCTTCACTAATAAACCCACGAACATTACCTACTATAAAACTGGCCACCAAGCTTGCAGCAGACAGTCCAACACTATAAAGATTCGAGGCCACGCTAGACATGCTTTTAGGCAATTCAGTGTAGAAGAACTCATTCAGTCCAACACCATTCATAGCCTCAGAAAATCCAAGTAAGAAATAAAATGGCAATAACCACATTGCAGACATGTGCGTAACCGCGTCAGGAATATCTGAAATTCCTTCCCTGATTGCAGTTTCTCGTCGCACCCTCTCTATAATTGCCAGTACTGCCATGGAAGCAGCCGAGCCCAGAATCCCAATTCCTATTTTCTGTTTCAAACCGAGACGTGTTGGTTTTCCCGTGATTTTTGATGCTAGAGGGATGATTACGCGATCGTATAGAGCAATCCACATTGTTAGAGAGAGCAACATAAATGCATAGAATGATCCAGCAGGAATTTCAAATTTCGAAGTGATATGTCGGTTCATAGTGGATGCCTGGAGTAATAAGAAAGAGTTTTGACAGACATTTACAGACACCATCATCCCTGTCGACCATATTGGGATTACCTTTATTAGTGCTTTTAGCTCTTCTACTTGATCTACTGTACAAAGACACCATGGATCTGAAGCTCTTCCATCTGGCATCAAGTCTTCTTCAGGATTCTTAATCACACAAGCTTTGTTTAGAAACCTAGGACAAGATAAGACAAAAGGAAATCCTTATAGGAACTATCATATATAAAATTACCTTATTAAGTGCTTCACAGGTAGGTTAATTACCTTATTCTTTCACTTGGCACGACAAGTGCAGATCCCTTCCTATGATGATACAGCTCATCCGTGTCTAGTGAAGATAATTCAATCCTTCTCTTTCTAAACGAGGCCACGAGAACTCGAGCAAATCCGATGAGCCAGCTTGCCTTAGCCTTTGGCTTGACATAAATGGGAGAAGCAAAGAAGAAGGAAAGAGTTGACAGGATCATGAGAACCACAGGAACTCCGAAACCCACCTTCCAGCCCATGGCATCTTGAATGTAAACTATACAAGTCATGGAAATAAATACAGAAGCTGAGGATGTAACATAGTACCAACTGAAGAAGCTTTCTAATATTCCAGCATGTTTAAGGCTGTCCCTCTTGCTCAATTGATCAGCACCAAAGGCCAGGGAGCATGATCTTATGCCACCAGCTCCGATAGACATGAGGCCTAAGCAAAAATATAGAAACAAAAGCTGTGGTGTCGTCGCGTCGTTACTGCATCTGCTACTAAATTGGGCGCAAGAAGGCACCGTTGCCCCAGGAATTATTGTTGTCAGCCACAGTAAAACCATTCCCTGCACATTTATTTGATTCCAGTCAATAGTTTGACATGATCCAAAGTTTTGAGAATGTATTTTTTCCTTCTTCTAGACTTCAACTTCGTATTAATTAGAGAAGTGCAAACAACTTTAGTGTGTGTGTGTGTGATGAAGATTTGTTAATTTGGACATCACATGATAATAGGACTTGTTGAAGAATTTTATAAAAGGATTTAATTAAGAATAATATATATATATATATAATTAAACGTGTGTGTGTAAGGATTGATAACTATATATTTTCCCAAGTAGCCTTGGTTTCGTAACAGCATCTCATTACTTATTTATTAATTCTTGTGAGATTGGCTTCCGAAACAAGCTATGGGTCCATCCATAAGCAGATATCTCATTACTTATAAAATATTCAGAAATTTAATAATAAAATATGTTGTTGTTTTCATCAGCTATATTAAAAGGAATTAATCATCCAGTAATAAAATATTACTGGTGGAGGAGGATTCAATTTAGGCGGCAGTGTTTGGAAACGTTGGAATGAGGTTTACATCGAGTTTAAAATTAAGTGAAAATGAAACTTATCAATTACGGGCTCTCTCACGTGGTGTTATATATATATATATCTGAAGTTATTAATGAGTTCGATATAAAACAATATGTATTATAACATATTTTAATTGAAAATCCTTTAAATTTAAAATTTGTAGAGGTTAATACTATAAAATGTTATAAATTTTAAATTTAATTAAACAAATTAACACGTTTAGTAAATTTAAAGCTGGAAAGAAATAATGTTACCAGAAGGCTCGCAATACATCCACAGCCGATCATCGGGTATCGACCCACATATGTATCAGCAAGAAAAGCCCCAATAATGGGCATGAAATTCCCAGCAGCTGAGTAGAGGAAGAGTATTTGGGCACCGCTAGCTGCATCCATACCATACTCTCTAGTCAAATACAGTATCATATTTGTTGATAGCCCAAAACTTGCTAGCCTCTCCAGTGCCTCGTTTGCTGTCAAAACATGAATTTAAACCACATTACTTGAATCGTAATATATATATATAAGCTGCCAAGTAACCTGCTGGTTATAATATATACGTCTGCATGCATGTTTTAAATACCTATGATGAAAAACAAGGCTCTTATGCCTCCCTTCGGGCTGCTCAAGAGTGGCTCTGTGATCATCTCCTTCGGATCTGATTGTGCACTCTGTCGATGGAGGGAAAGAGTCTCGCAGCTAATTTGTTGTGAGAAATCATTTGGTGCACGATGAATACATTTATACACCCAGAGAGTTGCTGCCTTCAGTAAGCTTTAGGTTTTGTCTCTTCCCATTCTTTTCCCTCTGCTGGTTAATTTTGGCCTCATTAGCTGTTCCTCTAGGCTTCATTAGCTGTCCTTCGATTGATTCTATCCATCAAAAAGAAATATAGATTGAACGTTGGTGTCACTGGATAATAATTCTTTAGTAGACGTAAGATTTTGTCAACTTGCAATTTTTTATTTCACTCTAACCTGTTTCCCGGAAGCTAAGTATCCAAGCACAGACAAGCTGAATTTTGTAGAAACTGAATTTTGGATTTAGGACCAGGTTTTTGGATTAAATTATGTATCCTTGTTAATCCAATCAACTTCATGTATGATCTTCAGCAAGGATATTGCACGTGTCAGGTGGTTTTTTCGTTTCTAAGAGAACTGCGTTCTTCTTTTATTTAACACACTGCCACACCTCTCGCCTGGACCACAAAAAAACTGAAAGGGAAAACCACCCCGCTTATTGTACTTCAACTTGCATATATAATAAATTGAAAAAGAAATCAAACTAACATGAATAAGAATGAGAACTTTCGATGCAATAGCGCATTTAATTACTTAATTAATTATGAATTTAGGTAATACATGACATTTTCAAAATGATTTGCTATTATTTTGAAAAGACAATTAAAAATATAATACATAAATTGCTATTCGTACGCATTCATTGTACTCTTTGCTTATTAGTATTATTATTATTATTTGCTTTGCTTTTGTTTTTGTGGTTTGTGAACGATTTGATAAAATAAAATTGTAGAAGTTGATAGCAATGAGCTCAATGCTATGGATCAACCTTGTTATGGGAAATCAATCAGTATCAAGCTACGAATAAAAAATTGTCTCCCATTGCAAAGCCAAAATAAGCTTCAATACTGGCAACATTTTTAAATGCAATATCATGTATTATATTTCTTACAGCCCAGAATATGCTGGACTCTAATATTTTATTTTCAGTTCTTAGGTTTCAAAGAGTAAAAATAATGATACTTTAAAATAACGAGAAAGAAAGTTATAGGTTTGATACAATGAAACTCGTTTTTCCTCTGTGAACAAAAGTGATGGTGGTGCTCAGCAATGAGCTCACAGTTTCTTTGTAGGGGACCATTAATTTGGACATTAATCCTTTCTTAAACCCTATAATTCCAAAACCTTTAGCCTACTCGGTCAGTTAACTTTCTGTAAGTGAGTTGTCATCCTTTTTCCATTACTTTTTTCATGGGTTTGTTTTTGTTTTTTTATTAAAATGGGAGTAGTACTGTTTAATTTCTTTTTTTATATACAACTTAATGTGGGACGCGCGCCATGTATTCTAGTATAGCATGTTTGATGTGGGACGCCATGTATTATGGATAATTGTTAGTCTTATGTACGGGAGGTGTTGAATGCTCAAGAGATTTATCATCTTATTCAGAATTGTTAACAAACTTGAATGTGCCGGTCTTATAAAAAAACTTTAAGGGTAAGAGACTGGTTGTAGCTAAGAAAGATATTAGCACCTGATGTAACTATATTATTCGATAATTTCACTCATATTTAACTAGTGTTTTTCCTATGTTTTATATATAAAGTACCTTGATATTCTTTATTTTATGTTTTGAAGGCATTTTTTTAATGAAAGATGCAAAAATGAGTAAATTGGAGGTAATTGGTAAATTTGACCTTTAATAGATGTTTTGTGCAGAGCGTGAGCTCTAGAGGTCGAAAAGAAGTGATTCCAGTGGCATTCAAAAGCTAACATCCATACCTTACTAGACATCTAAATCAAAAAAATAAAATAAAAAAGAGTATGAAAATCGTAGTCTTCAAAGTCAAATCTCACAATCTGCCAGTGTTGACTTTCAGCCATTCCGACTTGAATAATTTAAGATACAGTTTTGGATTCCGAACTGAAAGACCTATCAACATACCAAATTTCAGCCAAAACAGAGATCTCATATGATGTGTCGCACCCTCGTGGTGGAGTGCGGTGGAGCAGCGACCCTCGATTGAATTCCCCCCAAAATAAGATTAATTTTTATATTTTTTGGAATATTGGCTAATACCCTTTGGAGTTTTACAAACATGTTGTAAAATCCAGAAATGCAAGAAAATAATTTTTTGTTGTGTTTAAGAAATCCATGTGAAAAAACATTTCTTTTTTGTATAAATCTAGTACTAGATTCAACCCCTGCTATTCTAGAATAACGTTTCTGATGTAGGATGCCATGTATTATGGATAATTGTTAGTCGTATGTACACAAGGTGTTGAATGTTCAAGAGATTATCATCTGATTCAGAATAGTTAAGAAACTTGAATGTAGTAGTCTTATAAAAAGTTTTAAATGTAAGAGACTGGTTGTAGCTAATAAAGATATTAGCACCTGATATAACCATATTATTCAATAATTTCACCTATATTTAACTAGTGTTTTGCCTATGTTTTTTTTATATAAAATGCCTTGACATTCTCTGTTTTATGTTTTGTAGGCACTTTTGGATGAAATATGTAAAAAGAAGCAAAATACAAATAATTGTCAAATTTGACCTTTAGTCAATGTTTTGTGCAGAGCGTGAGCTCTAAAGGTTGAAATGAAATGATTTCAATGGTATTAAAAAGCTAACATCCATACCTTTCTAGACATCTAAGTTAAGAAAATAAAATAAGGAAGAGCATAGCAATGGTAGCCTTCAAAGTCAAATCTCGAAATTTGCCAATGTTGACCTTTAGCCATTTCGACCTAAATATCTTGAGCTAAAGAAGTCCATTTGATGCAAAATCAATTTGTTTGGATTCCTGACTCAAAGACCTATCAACGCACCAAATTTCATCCCAAAATAGATCTTTTATGATAGAGATATGATTTTTTTTAAGATGATAGATTAATTCTGCCAGCAAACAGGTTTTGTGAAGAAACGAGTCCAAATTATGTCCCAAAGCATCCAAATTGACATCCATAGCTTGAAGATTTCATGCAGGATTATTTCTCCTTTTTTTGGAAAACAGTTAGTGAAGTACTTAAATGTAAACTGTCTACTTAAAGGACGACTATTTTATAAAATAGAGACTTGGGTTTCCTATTGTATGAAATGAAAGAGAGAAGGGAGAGAGGGGATGGTTAGAAGAGAGGAACATAAACCCTTTCTCCCACAAACCTGAATTCATGCATTCTTTTTTTTTTTTTGGTTAGTTGTTCAATAGACATGCAAGGCTAAATTCTTTTTCTTGGTTGTAAGGACCCAAAAACCTTCGGATTTCAAGAATTATGAGATCTATTTTACCTTTACTTTTCAGTTTATATGATGAATGAATATGTTTGTACTCCTATGTTTATTTCCTATGATTGTTTATTTTAATTGCTAGAGCGGACTCTAAGTTATTATTGTGAACAATCTATTACTATGTTTGTTATCAAAACTAGAGTTGTGGTATATAAACTTGTGAAGCAACTGAGATTAATAATTGTGGTAGGTCTAGATTAGTAATATTAGGGAGAACATTTGACTGATCAAATCAAACATGAAACTGCGAAGAATTATGTTGTCTAAATTAATCAACTCATTTAGTTCTTAAGGTTGCCATTGAATTAAATTACTAGTGCGGAAATTGTGGTTGTTTGATGGTTAGGATTAGTTATACAACGGATTAGTTAACTAATCAACATAAAAAAATATAGATATTCAGAGTATAAATTGAGGTCTCGTTTCTATGATCAATTCTGATTTCTGTAGGTGAATGTTTATTTGCGACCAAGGTTTGTTTTCTTGATAAATTTTAGTTTTATTTAATTTTTGCTTGATTGTTTGATTTTGTCATAGTCTAGATAATCACAAACCAAACCTCCCAATTGCATAATGTATAGCATAAAAATTTGACTTGAACCTTCCTCATGGGATCCACCCCTTGCTTGGTCTATACTATCTTGTATGTTGTGTTTTAAGCTAGGGTAATTAATTTGTGCGACCGCGACATAGCAACAGCACCCCTAGTACACCTTACTTGAGGTAGCACCCTTAGCACACCCAATTCAAGGTAAGCTGCATTGTATGATCTGAATATGTTTTAAGGGTTTTGATGAGTTTCTAACCCCCAGTTTGTTTGTCATCAGATGATGATTTATTCATGTGAATAAATCTAATGTTTTGAATTTATTATGAGCTCGTGTGCCTAAATAAATTCTAATGGAAAAGGTTCATATAGGTGCGCTGATAAGGTTCACCTATCTTGAAAGGCAGAAGAATTTTTCACAACTTGTGTTGTCGTACCCTCTTAAGAGCTTGACGTCGAGGCGACCCTTCCTGGTAGCAGGGATTGATGTTGGGGTCTTTGTTTTGTGAAAAAGGGAGTCACCACCTAGTATTATGGTCACTAGGAAACCTAACTGGTCTTTCAGAGATTCTAAGGCAAGGGACTGGTTGCGTAGAGGGAAGGTTTTAACATGCCTAGTACGCCCTACCTAAGGTAAGCTGCTTGGTGTTTGGTTTGCCTTATAATTGCTATGGTGTTGATGTTCTCTAATCCCATCAGTTTCCTAGGATAAGTCTGCTCTGATGAACGAACTTGGGTTCAAAGTCTAAGGGAAAGAACCCTTGGCCAATACAGATCATACCTTTAGATATGTCTGTAGAGTGCCAAAGAGAAACGGTGCAGATCTCTTGAAGTCTATGTTTGATTTGAAATAAATTCGGAATTTATGAATTTAGAGACAACTAAGATAGAAATCTAAAGAGATTCAATGTGCTTAAAAGCTCATTTTTCCCTTAGTATTTCAAGTGTTTGCGACTCGTAAATCGCAAGAGAAAGAAAGGAAAAATATTTTAGAAATCTAAAGAAGTTCAAGGTGCTTTAAAAGCCCATTTTTTGCCTTAGTATTTCAAATTTTCATGACTCTTAAATTGTGGAATCAAAATTTGAAATCTCCCCAATTATAATTGAGGCTTCTTTCCAGGGTACGCAATTAAATTGTTCTAAATAAAATTTTGGCATAAATCGACCCTTCCGTTAAAAATAAACAAGTTGTATTCCTATTAACAATATTTTAGACATTTACCTTTCATAGGTTTATTTGCCCTTATATTATTAAGGGATAATGACTCTGTTGTTCCTAAAGAATATTTTGATATTTACCACTTGGGGTTTCTTTATCTAAATATTAACAGTGAACAATGACAAAATATCCCAATAATATTTCGGATATTTACTCCATTCGGGATTTCTTTATCCGAACATTAATAGTGAATAAAGACAAATTCCCAAAAATAAGATTTTTATATTTTTGGAATATTGGCCAACACCCTCTGGAATTTACAAACATGTTGTAAAATCCAAAATGCAAGAAAATAATATTTTTGTGTTTAAGAAATCCATGCTGAAACACATTTTTTTCTTAAATCTTGAATATTTGTTTTTTCTCTTTTAGAAGGAAAATTTAAAATATGTTAGGATATTGGCCGTATACAACACACAAAAACATTTTTATATTCTAACAAAAAACTATTTATCACAACAATTAAATGCAAACATCACAATTAAAGCTAGTAAAACGTCCCAAAAATAAGTTCGCCATATGAGAGACCAAAGTTCTGAAATTAACATTTCGGACTCAAAACAACGGTTAATCACGATAATTAAACACTATCATCACAGTTACAGTTATTGAACCATCACAAGAATAAACTTGTCAACCAAAGTTTTGAAAGGAACATTTTAAACTTAAAATCCTATGTCAGTATTGGTGCCCCACGACTCATGCTCTGTTTTCTGAATCCTGAAAACTGTCATGCTTGCAAAAATAAAGAAACCTGAGGGAGCATGCTTTTATACCATGTATTAAAGACTAAACTAAAGAAACCAACGACCAGCTATCCTGTAAGGAAAAAAATGTGATCTAACAGTCTGTAAAAAAAAAAAAACGAAGCCCCGTCTGAAAAGGAAACCTTCGTCATGCCCTTTTATTTTCTCCTCCCCAAAACTTCCCTTACGTTATATACTTCCTTCTCTTCCCAACACTTTGTTTAGAATCAAGACTGCTTCCTCTGCGACATTCTGCAGTACCTGCTCACAGAACCAAGAAAATGGTGCACAAACCGCCGAGCAATTTCGTCCTTACATTACCTTTGATCCCCCAAGGAAACCTTCCTGTTCTTGCCGTTAAGAATTTTTTCAAAAAAAACTCTTTAGAGCTTGTTAAACTCCTTTTCGGCAAGGGAGGATAGATTGCAGTCAAGATCTTCTCTCTTTTGTTGTTTCCTCCCTCTGTCTTCTCTATTGCGTTTTTTCCTTCTTCGTATTCACCCTCTACCTTTCCCATAATCTCTTTGTTTTCTCTTCCTCCTCCCCACATAAAAAAAAACTGCGCTTCTAAAACCCACACCCTTCCTAGGCTACATTCCCCGGCAAGGAGACACTCACGGCAGAGGGAGGAGGAGGCAATGAAGACCATAAATGCTCACGGTCTCTCATAGAAATAAACCAAGAAAAGATCATGTAAACAGTAACCTAACTAAAGATCCTAGAAGCATCAGTGGGCAAGCACAAAACCTTCTGTCCAAGCCAAGAAGAAAAAAACTAGACGTCTAGAGCAAAGCGGGGAACAGTTTTTTTTTGGAAAATAAACAAGCAAAAGATGCCAAGTTTCATTACAGCAGAAATTGGCAGCTATATCTGAAGGTGCTGCAGGGCCATGAACTCACGGTCCCTCATAGTAATAAACCAAAAAAAACATACAGCCTTAACGTAAGATCAAGAGAAAAACGCAGCTGCAACGATACAAGTAATCCAAACTGTAAAGCTTGGCAATGACAGTAGGCAAGCATAATCCTTTTGTTCAAACCACAATAAAACTGAACATCTAGCAAACCATGAAGCAGGTTTTGGAAAAGAATCACACAACAATTGTCAAGCTTAAATAATAGCAAAGAAACGGCAGACTGGGAACTATACCTACTGATGTTGCTATTTCAGATGCCGAAAATGAGGTGTAGGCAGGTGAAAACCTTTGCTTTTCTGCTTCTGAAACTAAAGAAAGCCTTCCTCTTTTGTCGTTAAGAGTTTTTAGAAAACCCGTAGGTTTGGTGAACTCTTTTTCGACAAATGCAAGATAGACTGGAGCTGATTTTTTTCCTCTCGTTCTCTTTGTTTTTCTATCGTAGCCTCCTCTGTTCTCTTTCTTTTCTCTGGTTTTTCACAGCTTACTTATATAGCCAAGCAAACTGGAGAACAGCCCCCCACCCCTTCTCATCCTAGTTGTCTGTGTTAGGGATGGAATTCCAACCATTAGATGATGGCGAGGCTCCCTCTGCGTGACTGCGTCCTCTTCCCCAGCTGGCATTGGAGGTACAACTCCGTTTCCTCTCGCAGCTGTCATCCTAGCGTGGATAGAGGGATTGTTTTATGCAGCAGGTTGCAGGATGCAAGGACGGAGGATTTCAAAAAAACAGCAGCAAAAGGTTTGCAGGGGATGGAAGAGAATGCAACGGGTACAGTACTATGCTAATTGTATTTTCAGGATGTGGCTCTCTCATGCGGCACCGTCTAGCTAAAGCAGTGAATAAAAAAAAGACGGTGTCGTTTTAAAAAGGCAACAAGAATGTAACCAATTATGGCAAAATTTCTGTCATTTTCTAATTCTATCCCTGTTTTTTTCTCTATTTCTTGCCAAAACCCAGCCACGTTTCTTCCCATCTTTATCAGCAATTAACTCCATTATTTTAGTTTTTTTTTTTAAGAAAAAAAAATCCTTCCTGCGGCAGAATTTTCACTTCCTCATTAGATATTGAAACATGAATATCTTGAGCTCCTGATATCGAAATCATGTGATTCAAAAACCAAAATTCATCTATGCGTGTAGGACTACAACTTTCACGAAGGATTCAAGGTGAGATAAAATCCTTTTACAGAACAGAATCGGGTCGCAATCTGGTTGGTGAAAAAATGGTCTCCTAATCTGATTCAAAAACTGACGAATGTTGAGCATCCTGATATGACAGGGAGTATAACCTAAGAATAACAACTAGAAAAATTGTGACGGAAGTAGAAGTTTTAGTGCAACTCGGGTCAGATTCCTACTCACGACGGAATTCTCTACTTTCACGTCAGATATTCAAACAAGAATATCTTGAGCTCCTGATATCAAAATCAAGCGATTTGAAAGTCCAAATTCATCTATGCGTCCAGGACTACAACTTTCATGAAGGATTAAAAAATGAAAAAAATTCATTTTTGAAGTACAGAAATTGGCTACAACCTAGTTTGTCAAAAATGATCCTCTGATCTAAATCAGGAAACTGACAATGCCAAGCATCCTACTTTGACCGAGAGTCTGCCATAAAAATAGCGAGCCCTAGGACCCAATAAAAGTGTAGGTAAATTTTCAACATGTCATGAGGGACAAAATATAGTCGGGATGGTCAGATATTGCATTGAACTAGATCAGAATCAAAGCCTAAGTTGGAACAAAAAATTGCGACAACGACAGAGCCAGTTTTTTAGTGCAGCTTCGATCTGAGGGATTCATCTAACCTTAGAAACCAGATAGCAAAGGAATGAATTTATCATTTTAAAGATTCATAATTAGCCTAAGAATCCAGACAATTTTGACAGCGAAGGGGAAGGATAAGGAGAGCAGACGCCAGCTTAAACATGGTACGAAAAACATTTCCTTCTCCTTTGTTTTTGTCAATCTCCCAGCAACCTTGAACTAAACTCTTGCCTTTAATTTAAAGGGGATATACACCATATCCATTAGCACGTATGACTCAAAAAATGAGTAACAACACGTGTGTTATGGTGAAAATACTTTCAATTAAAATGTAATGAACCTAGGAATCTCATTTAAATGAGCCACCTCTTTAAAGTAGAGATGGGCAATCCAGGCGGCATCCATAATCTCTATTTTTGTTTTGTCCTTTTGGCTTTAAATATTCAAAAAAAATGTAAGAAAATACAAACACACACACACACACACATTTGTTTTATTATATTTTACTAACACAAGCTACAATTACATTTTTTATATATCACCAAAATTCAAAACAGTTCAAACACACACACAAATTAATCTGTAGAAATTGCTAGAAATTCTGGAACAGTGCTGGGAAGCTTCCAAGTTTTAGGAACAGTGGCGGTGCATTGGTCTCACACTTCACCTGTCCCCTGTTTTTTCGTACGGTGGCGCATTCCCAAAAGTATTCCTCTGCAATTTCTGGATATTTGGGGTCTATTTTGCAATTTCTGAATTGTATCATGTAAAAATGATGTGTGAGTGGAGCATAGTAGAAATGAATGTGTGTGTGTAATTTGTTTTTTCTCCTTTCAAATTTTGAGAATATATGTACATGGTTTGTTGTCTTTAATTGCAATTAACTGTGATACTTGTTCTTTTTAAAAAACATTTAAATGTTTTCCGTCTATGCTGCATACAGCCACTACCCTTACATCTTATTAGAAATAAACTGTTATTATTCACTGTTAATATTTGGATAAAGAAACACTAAGTGGTTAATATCCAAAATATGTTTTTAGGAATAATACGTCATTACCCCTTAATAATATAAGGACAAAGAAACCTATGAAAGGTAAATGTCCAAAATATTGTTGAGAGTAATACAACTTGTTTATTTTTATCATAAGGGTAGATTTATGCCCAAAATGTTATTTAGAACAATTTAATTGCACATCCTTGAAAGAAGCCTCAATTATAATTGGGGATATTTCAATTTTTGTTCCACGGTTCATGAGTCATGAAAGTATGAAATATTAAGGAAAAAATGGGCTTTTAAAGAACCTTAAATTTCCTTAGGTTTCTAACTTAGTTTTTTTATTATTATTATTCTTGTTGTTGTTTCTCTTCTTTGCGATTTTCGAGTCGAAAACACTTGAAATACTAAGGAAAACTGAACTTTTAAAGACATTGAATCTCCTTGGATTTCTATCTTAGTTGTTTCCTAATCCATGAGTTGCAAATTTAGTTTGAATCAAACAAAGATTTCAATAGATCTGCATTGGTTATCCTTGGTACTTTGTACACATACCTAAGGTATGATCCACATTGGCTAATGATTCTTTCTTTTTAGACTTTGAACTCAAGTTTGTTCATCGTAGCAAATTTATCCTACGAAAACTGATGAGATTAGAGAACACCAACACCATAGCAATTATAAGGCAAACAAAACACCAAGCAGCTTACCTTAGGTAGAGCATACTAGGGGTGCTAAAACATTCCCTTTATGCAACTAGTCCGTTGTCTTAAAATCTTTGAAAGACCAGTTAGGTTTCCTAGTGACCATAATACTAGGTGGCAACTCCTTTATTCATAAAACAAAAAAAACCCGAAATCAATCCCCGCTCCTGGGGAGTCTCGCTGCGACGTCTAGCTCTCGCGAGGGTGCAACACTAATATTAAGCAAAATTGTTCACATGCTACGTAAACAGTGGAGCGTGGAAGAGGTGAAGCATAAAAAGAAAGGGAAGAAGAAGAAGAAGAGGGACTAACCTCGCGGTGAGGTGTTGTTGTTCATGGTGGCGGTGTTGTGGCAGCAGGCTGCGGTTCCAAGCAGCGGTTCCTCCTCCTTTTTCTTATGTTTCTGTGTTGCTTCTTCTTTTTGTTTCTATTCCCTCGCTTATCTGTTCCTTCTTCTATTTTTGATGGTGGTGTTGTTGTTGTTGATGGTGGCTCAAGGCAGTTCTTGTGGCGATGAAAAGGAAGGTAAGTAGTGGTGCCCCTTTGTTTCCTTCTCGTTCCTTCTTTCTTTTTGTTTCCTCCCTTCTCCTTTCCTTTCCTTTCCTTTCCTTTTCTTTCTCTGTTTTATGTCCTTTTTTAGTTCTTTCTCTCCTCTTTTTCTTCATTTCTCTCTTTTCCTTCATCCTTTATTATTAAACAACCACCCCCCGGCAACTCTTTGTTCGGTCTCCCCCTATTTTTCACCTCCTTTGTTTCCTTTTCTCTATATTGTCCCCTCTATTTCAAATCGTTCACTCAACCTTCTCTCTATGTCTTTCTCTCCACTTTGTTCTCTCTCTCTCTCTGGTCCTCTAAAAAAATTCTTCAATGTTCTCTCAAAAGTCTCCTGCAAATTGTCCCCCATTTTCATTCTCCCCACTCTGGTATTTATAAAGGAAAAACGGGAGAAAGCCACCCTACCCTGTCCAATCACGTTGAATGGGCAGGGTGGCTAGACGATCACTATGCAGCCGTCCGTAGGGCTTGTCTCCTATGCTTTTCCATCTTAGGAGGCCAATAGGCGTGGTGGGTCTTGTCAGTTTTGGGTTTTTTAGGAGAGAGAGGGAAATAAGTGTTACAGGGGACAAAATCTCCTTCTTCCCCTATTTTGCTTCTCCTATGCAGCCTTTGCATGTCTAGTGGAAGAAGGAGATGTACAGTGTCATTCAAAACAACACCATTTCCCCTATTTTTTTAATAGTGGATGAAACAATGTCATTTTGAACAAAACGTGCCATATCATTTAAATGCAAATGGCCTTTGATTAGTACTTAAAAGTGCATATTTATCAAGGTTTTATATCATTATTTTGCACTTAAAGTATCAATAACTCTTTAACTAAAGAATGTTTTATAATAACAAGTCTAATACTATAAAATGCCTTAATATATGGTAAATGTTCATCTTAAATGCAGGCCTATCATATAAATCAAAGGATTGATTGATGAGTTCAACTATGGAAATTGAAAGGACAAAGAGAGGGCTAAACTTAGAAAAGAGATGTTGGTGCAGTCCAAACTGGAACACTATTCGGTAATTGGGTCATATCTCGAGTTCTCGATGTCCAAATGACCTCAAATTTTTACACAGATTTTCTAAGCCATAGGCCTACAACTTTCATGTTTTCATCAAGATCTAAGAAGGCCGTTTGCATGTCCAAATTATAGTAACAACGGAGAAGTCCGAATCTGTCCTCCAGCCCAAACATTGTTCAGTGTTTGGCCCATATCTGAAGTTCTAGAAGTCCAAATCACCTTCATTTTTTTTTCCTGGAAAGCTGAGTCAATTTCCTACAACTTTCATGCTTTCAAGTGGACCCAGTTCTGATGCTAGTATTTTAGTTTTATTCAGACAAGAAGATAATGATTTTCATAAAGTCAAAAGTTGGCCACCCACTCAACAATTAGTCATCAAATCAATAATTCCGAATTTTGGCCTATAAAAGGAGGCATTTGCCATGTATTTAGGGGCTTGGTTGTTCACATCAAGTTCATTCTCTTTATTTCTCTCTTTATATTTTTTGTAATTCTTAAGTTTTGCTTTCATTAATTTCTTGTTTATGCTTTTCATTTCCTTTCCTTTCCTTAGTTAACTTGTATCTTATTTATGTTCTTGTTTTGTTTATTTATGTTTCTCTTCTTCATTATGTTTAGCTAAGTTTATTATGTCAAGGTGAAAAGGTTACACTAATGGTGTAAAAACAAGTATAGTGTAAACTCAACATGGACCTTAATGTTTAATATTAACATGTCTTATCTTTTTATCTTACTAATTCTTAATACCTTGCTTGTTAAATGGTTAATCTAGATTTGTGTAGTATAACACTTGGTACAATAAATGCTTGGCACTCTTATAGCCCAACCGTATGGTATTATCTACACCTGGGCTATGAAAGGAACTTGATTTGTTGTTAACATCAGTTAACATCATGAATTCCTGACAATATTTAAAAGTTTGGTGTTATGTAAATAAGATAATTAATATGATCATGTTAATAATTTATAATGAACTATTAATGACAATTCATCCGATTGGAACCTCCTTCGTGTGTGGTTTCCAAATTGAGTAATAAGAGTTTATACTATACTTGTTTGAAATACCAATGGTGGATCCTCTAACCTTGACATTTGTTTTTATCATTGTTTAATCCTTACATTCATCTTTCATCTCAAAGTTCTCATTAATTTCTTCCTCCTCTTCTTTTTATTGTTATTATTATTATTATTATTTTTATTATTTTTATTATTATTATTATTATTATTTACATTCTTATTATATTTTATGTACGTTAAGTATACTCTGTGTTTGATCAAGGATCCTGATATTGTTGGTCTTGCCTTGTTCATTCGCATCAGAAATCTGTTTATATTATATAATATATCTCTTTGATCTTTTCATAAACTCAATATATAGGCTGGAAACATGTGACCCGATCTTTTAGATCATTCTCAAGTATAACAACGCCACGTACTGAGTATTATTATTGTTATTATTATTATTATTACTATTAATACTATTATTACTATTACTATTATTGTTATTATTATTGTTGTTATTTTTGTTATTATTGTTGTTGTTGTTGTTGTCTTGTTATTTATAATTTTACAATTAACCTCTCTGTGGTTCGACCCCGATCTTGCCGGGTTATTTATTACTTCGACACTCCTGCACTTGGGAGAAGACATCAATCTTTTGGTCGTGTCAGCCTTAAAGATGTCAATTTCCAAATCGGTCCTTAATTTTTTATTTATTCAATCAAGTCAATTACAATTTTGATTTTAAGAATCAATTTAATTGCATCCCTGCCAAATAAAATGTCAGCCCTAAAGTTGGCCACCTTTTTCATTTTGGTCTTTGGTCTCGGATTTATGCAAATTGACCCTCAATTGATGAATAACCTTTCATTTTCTTCAATTTAGTCCCTGATAGTCAATTCATGTTCCTCTATTTATGTGACTTTTCCAGTTTGGCCCTTTGTTTCAGATTTGTTCAATCAAGTCCTGAATTGACCATCAAACTTCAATAGTTTTTGCAACTAAGTCCCTGATTTAACCAAATCAATTCTAAAAAATTATAATTTGACTGCCGAACTTTAATTTCTTCTAATTAAAGCCTAAATTGACTTAAAAATTAATATTTCTTGAAATCAAACCCTTCATAAATTCAATTAAACCTTCAATAAAATTTAATTGAGTCCATAAACATCTGATTTTGGAATTTCGTTCTTAAATTTAATTTTCTTTGTCAATAAGGCTCTCATTAGTAAAAAATATACTGTCAAATTTTAATATTTGTATTTTAAACCTCTTCAACCAATTTCTAGCCATTTTCTGGGCGCTCCGACATCCTCTTCTTACTCCTATTATTTTTTAAGATCTTTTGGTTTTATTCAAAGTATTGTTTTTTTAATTTTTGGAAGAGAAAAAACTAAATTTGAGGAATAACTCAAAATGGGTTATGACAATTGTCCCCCTCTTTACAATGCTTGTGATAGAAAGTCTCGTAGAAAACTTAAGATAATAGCTTTGTAAAGAAGAGAATGAAAACGATAATAAATTAACCATATCAAGAAATGATGAATTGTTTTGAAAGTATTTAAAGTGAGGGCTAGAAAGCGTACTCAAAGGTGAAATTCAAATATTTCGAAATAGTTGAATTATCATGGGTGACCTGCCCGAGGAAAAAAATGAAATGATTTTCAAGATGGTCTCATTGTAATGGGTACCCAAGTTGAAAAATACAAAAAAAAATTCCAAAAAATAGTCTCATTGTAATGGGTGACCAACCCACACACACTAACACTGGTCTATTTTCATGGGTGACCTGCCCTTTCGGTTGGGTTAACCTGAGATCCCATCTGGCAATCTCCTTTAACTAGAACCAAAGTCGATATGTAGCTCGATCAACCTAAAATCTCATCTGGTGATTCCCTTTACCTAAAGCTAAAATTTGTGTATGGTTGGGTTAACCTGAGATCCCATATGACGATCTTCTTTAACTAGAACCAAAAACATATATATGTGGTCTCATTGTAATGAGTGATCTACCCAAGTGGAAGATGAAAGTGAAGAGTGGCCTCATTGTTATGGGTGACCTATCCAGATGAAAAATAAAAAGTGAAGAGTGGAAGATGGTCTCATTGTAATGGGTGACCTACCTAGATGGAAAAAAATATGAAAAACAACCTCATTATAATAAGTGATCTACCCAAGTGAAAGATAGTCTCATTGTAATGGGTGGCCTACTCAGATAGAAGAAATATGAAAAATGGTCTAAATGTAATAAGTGACCTACCCAAGTGGAAAAGGATCTCATTGTAAGGGGTGACGTACCTAAATGGAAAAGAGTTTGTCGTAATAGGTGACATACCCAGATGGAAAATATGAAAACAGACTCATTATAATGGGTGACCTACCCAAATGGAAAATAATTTGAAGAGTCTTGAAGGGAGAACATGATAGGGCTCGAAAGGAGAGAATGGCTCGAAAGCGCACTCGAAGGAAGGTAATATTGAGAAACACACTACCTGAAATATAAGGGCTCCAAGATGAACTTGAAAGTAGGTAGAGTTAGAAAGGTACTATCGAGAGATGAGAGTTTGAAGGTGCACTTAAAGGAAGTGAGGGCTCAAAGGTGCACCCGAAAGGGGATAGGGTTGGAGAAAGCATTATCCAGAAGATAAGGGCTCAAAGGCGCACTTAAAAGAAAGTGAGGGATCAAAGGAGGATACGAAAAAAAGTAGGGTTAGAAAACATACTACCCAAGAGGTGATGATGGTACACCAATCTGTTAATGTTGAAAGCAATGTATTATGATCAATATGCATGTATACTTACTTGAGAAATATAGGTCCCCTTTTCTTTATGGAGTCTTTATTTTCTCAAAAGTTTGAGTCTTGGTAGTAAACTTCAATGGCCTTTTTACTATTACTTACTCGAGTCACATCTTGTGATCTTGACCTTTGTGAATGGCTTGATATTAGCATACCTCTTTGTCCTCCAACCTTTATCTCAAAGGTCACACTAGCTTTGCCCTACATTTCATTTTCTTAGAGAGGGAATCATGGAGCCAACCCTACCATGTGTTTTTGGATTGCCCCCTAGCTTGATCATGCCCCTAAGTATTCAATTTGGATTTTCTTTGGGATGAGGCTATGTGAAGCAAGGTTTGGTTGGTGACAAGGAGTTGTTTTCATGCAGAACTTTTGGAATTTTAAAGCTACTCTAGACACACAAATCATTTTGACATCAGTTTAAAGCAAACTTATTATGAAGAGATTCAAGTAATTCATATTGACAAGTTTTCATAAGTGATGAAAGAATTTTTGTTTTGCATTTGGTGAAAATGTGCAGTGATGTTTTGTTGGTAAAAAAATGATTCAAGATTCAAACTGAGGGTTTCAAAGAACCAATCTTCAAAGCATTCACTTTATTTGCATGACTAATGAAGCTTGTTTCTCATGGTTCCACCTATTTTCTCTTATGTTTATGCATTGCTTCTTCTTTATGTTTCTATACCCCCGGCTTCTTTGTTTCTTCTCCTATTTCTGACAGTAGTGGTGTTATTGTCAATGGTGGCTCAGAGTAGTTCTTGTGGCGGCAACAAGGAAGGTAGGAGGTGGTACCCTTTTTTTTCCCTTCTTGTTCCTTCCTTCTTTCTATTTCCCCTCTTCTCCCTTCTTTTCCTTTTCTTTCTCTATTTTATGTCATTTTCTTTCACTCCTCTTTCGCTCATCTTTCTCTCCTCTATGTCTCTGTTTCTCTCTCTGCCTTTGTCCTCTGTTCTTAAACAACCATCCCCCTGTCAGCTCTCTCCTTGGTCTCCTCCAATTTTTTACCTCCTTTGTTTCCTTCTCTCTATATCATCCCCTCTGTTTCAAATAGTTCCCTCAACCCTCTCTCTACGTCTTTCTCTCCCCCTTCATTCTCTCTCTTTCTCTGGTCCTCTAAAAAACAACTCTTCAATGTCCTCTAAAAAACTCTCCTAAAAATCGTCTCCCCCTTTTGTTCTCCCTAGTTTGGTATTTATAAGGGGAAAAGGGGAAAGAGCCACCCTACCCTGCCCAATCACTTCGAATGGGTAGGGTGGCAGGGCAGCCATTGCACAGCCACTCGCAAGGCTTGTCTCCTTTGTTTTTTCATCTTGGAAGGCTAATGGGCATTGGTCTTGTTGGTTTTGGGTTTTTGGGAGAGAGAACGAAAGAGGCATCGCATGAGAGAAAATCTCCTTCTTCCCCTGCCTATACGTGTCTAGGGGAGGAAGGAGATGTACAGTGCTATTCAAAACAACATTGTTTCCCCTCCCTTTTTTAATGGTGGATGAATCTGTGTCGTTTTGACCAAAACATGTCGTTTCATTCAAATGAAATTGGTGCCAAAGAAATCCATTTCCAAATAACTCTTTAATTTTTTATTTATTGTATCAAGTTCTCAATTGTAATTTTGATTTTAAGAATCAATTCAATTGCATCCCTGCCAAATAGGATGCCAGCCCTAAAGTTGACTGCCTTTTTAATCTCGAACTTTGGTCTCGGATTTATGCATTTTGACCCTCAATTGATCTATAAACTTCTATTTTCTTTAATTTAATCCCTGATTCAGTCAATTTCAATCCTTTTATTCACGTGTCCTTGGTGTCGGATTTCTTCAATCAAGTTCCTAAGTGGCCATCAAACTTCAATATTTATGCAATTCAGTCCCTGATTTGACAAAATCAACTCTTCAAAATATTAATTTGACACCTAAACTTTAATTTCTTCCAATTAAAGCCCAAATTGACTTAAAAATCAATTTTTATTGCAATCAAGCTCTCAATAAATTCAATTAAACCTTCATTAAAATTTAACTAAGTCTATAAACATCTGATTTTGGACTTTTCTTCCTTAAATTAAATATTCTTCGTCAACAGGGCTATCCTTAGTAAAACAATATACTGTCAAATTTCAATCTTTATATTTTATAACCTCTTCAACCAATTTCTAGCTATTTTCTAGGCGCTCCGACATCCTCTTCTCATTGCTATTATTTTTTTGGATTTTTTAGTTTTATTCTAAATATATATATATTTTTTATTTTTGGAAGAGAAAAAAGGAGTTTGAGGAATAACCAAAAACTAGGTTATGACAGTGCTTTGTAGTTTACAGTGAGGAAGAGAAGTTTTTATGGGTATTTTGATGTGGGTTTTATTTGGGTTTAATGAGCTGATTTAGGCCAAAACAAAAATGGGAAGAAAGTGTTGTGGTTTGGGTTTAAATCTATAGGCAAGAGGAAATTGAGCTGCTCTGAGTGTGTTGTGGTAAAGTGTGGTTGTCGGTGAGGTTAGAGGAAAAATTAGTAGGGATACCGCTATTGTCTATATCGACAATTAGTGCCTGGTTTTTGGTCGGGTGAGGATGATTTTGGCAGTGCTGTTATGCAGCTTGAATAGGGAGCAGAGGTTGAAGAAGAAGGAATCGATGGAGAGATTGATTTGCTTACTATAGAATTTTAGTTATAGCCATGAAGAGAGTGGGGTTGAGTGGTTCTCGGTTCTTGTGATTGGTAGATGTGGTTGCTGGATTTGCAATATTAATGGTAGGTATCGATAACATCTAATTATCCTTCCAACATTCGTTCAAAAGTAGCCATGTGATAATATTCTTTTGTCTATCATCAAAAGGCACCTATCATCATAGCTTTGATGGACTTCTCTAATTCACCATTTGATTATCTTTTTTTTTTTGCCAGCTGATCTAAATATTATTTGTTTTCCTTCTCAGGGTCCAGTGTATTGCCCCGAGGTGGTCACCTTTTCAAGATTGAGCAAGAAGAGTTAATGTCATCTCTATCAAAGATTTTGCAAACTCTATCAATGTTCTTCTTGTTTGACAATATTTGTTGTTCTGAAATTAGCTCTCACATTTCAAAGATCATGTCTATTCAAGTCTAATTATTGAAATGAAATCAGAGAGTTGTCTATTTTTTAAAGTATTTTTGAAAATCAAGCTTGTCTAGTTAAAGACCCAACACATGCCATTTAATACATGTAGTCCTATAACTATCTTTTATTTTAAAAACAAAAATTGACCCGTTGTATAATTAAAGTAACATTTCTATGGTTCTTTGTGTTCATTTTAATATTTGATCTTGGGTACATTTATTTATGGTACGTGATAAGGTGATCTTCTATGAATTTCAAAAAATCAGGATGCTTAAGTTAAAACTCAAGGCTTTATCAAGGAATGTTGTTTCTTTTAAGCACCTATTTTATTAGCATGCATTACAACTAGTGACTTAATTCATAATGTTATGACCCTTATAGAAAAGCTCTTCAAGTTTTGAGGGCGCTATTTATTGGTTCAAATTTCTTACCTGATTAAAAAGGGCTTTTACAAGCACGTGATGCGGGCTATGGTTCATGTTTATGAAATAAAGGAAATTTCATAAGCTCAAAAGGTGTTTGAGGGTTTCAAAGACCTAGGATCAACATCAACTATTCATCAGCTCTCTTTCTATTGTTGTCTTTGTAAAGGAAATGACATATAACCATGTTGACCTTAACGATCAAAATTATCTTTATATAGATCATAGTACAAATCCAACTTTTGATTTGAGGAATAACCAATCTAATCATTTGAAGATACTAGAGGCTTTATCATAGATGTCGTATGTGTGCGGCGTCGCGGCGATCGTCCACCCTCAAGGAAAAATGGAATGTAATGGTTTATCTTGTACAAATATGGACAGACAAGGAATTCTTGTCTCCTATCAGTGAAAAATTTGAATGGGAGTCGCCACTTGGTATTCTGGTCACTAGGAACCCTAACTAGTCTCAGAGATGGGGTACGGAGACTGGTTGTGTAAAAGGAAGGTATTAGCACCCCAACTACGCCCTACCTAAGGTAGGCTACATTGTTTTAATGTCTGATAAAATCTAAGATCTTATTGTGGTTTCTAGTTGTTGGTCCTATCTGTCGAAGATTTAAGAAAAGCTCTCCTCTGTAAGAAGGTTCTTATCTTAATGGGGTAAAACCTAACTGTTTTATGTTGTCAACAAGAAATACCTTTTTAATATCAGGAATGCGTTTTATGTATAAATTCGTAATCCATGATACTAAAACAAAACAAAATAAAATTTTTGTTGTTTTTTAAATTTTGGCCAATGTTCTCTTGACTTTAATAAACTAGTTATTAAAGCCAAAATGCATGCTAAAACATTGTTTTTTGGTGTATGAAAAATACAATATGATTTGTTTTAGCTTTGAGACACTTGGTCGTATGCACAAAAACATTTTTCTCTCTTTTTAAATTTTTTTTTGAATTTTTGGAAGTTTTGACGAAAACCGGTATTTTAATACCGGATTTTGTATTTTTAACAACATAAAACACAGACCGATATTAAGCAAAAAAGGCATAAATCAAAAGGTGGGAAAAACATAGTAACCAGCTTTACCTTACCTGCATAGACGTGCACCGTGCACGTCCTGCATGGTGAGGGAAGAAACGAAAGTAAAAGAAAAGGGGGCAAAGTGTTTACCTGGAGAGGCGGCGACGGCAGGGGTGGTGGTTCTTCTTCTCCCCTATTTTTTGCTCTATTTTTTTTCTTCTTCTCTTTCTTTCTTTTTCTTTATTTTTCTCAGCTTTCCAACACAACAAGAATGAGCTCATTTGGACTTCTAGAACTCGAGATATGGGCTGAACACTGAAAGTGTCTTGGCTGCAGGACAAATTCCACTTCTCTTTTGTTGCTACAATTTGAACTTGAAAACGACCGTTTTGAGTCTTGGAATCTTATGAAAGTTTTAGGCCAATGTCTTAGCTTTCCATCCATATAAACCAGACCTAAATCCATGTTCTACAACTCCAGTTATGATCGAATAACTGAATATTGTTCTAGTTTGAATTAAACCAGCATATCTTCTTTTAGGTTAGCCCTCTCTTTGTCTTTTATCTTTCAATAGTTAAACACATCAATCAATCATTTAAATTGTGAGATATTTCTGCATTCAAAATAAGTATTTACCATAAATTAAAAATATCTTATGTTGTTAGATTTGTTATTATAAAACATGCTTAAGTTAGGGAATTTCATGATACTTTAAGTGTAATATTATGATAAAAATACACTTTTAAGTACTAATCACTGCACTAAGGGAGTATTGTGGGCAGTTGAAGAGAGCGTGACGACCAGCAGTAGGTTGTGGCCACGGTAGAATAGAAGCAGAGGAAGACATGGTGTTGTGGCAGAGGAAAACAGGGGTGCTGCGGCAGGAGAGGGAGCTTGCACCGTCGGTGAAGAAGAAGAAGAAGAAGTAATAGGTGGTTGTTTCATTGTGCAAAGAGAGCTGTGATGAAAGTGTTTTAGTTAATTTAGGGCTATGATATAATAGAATGTCTTAGCTTGTGCCTTAACAACCTTCATATTTATATATATGTGATAGAACACCATAGTAACTGTAGGAATTATAATAGTGGAATAATCCTTGTATAATTTTCTATTTACATGCTATACATTCTATAATATAATATCACTAGAAATACAACTTATTGCTCATTAATTAATAGACTGGTTGCGTAAAGGGAATGTATTAGCACCCCTAATACACCCTACCTAAGATAACCTGCTTGGTGTTTGGTTTGTCTTATAATTGATATGGTGTTGGTGTTGTCTAATCCCATCAGTTTTCCTATGATAGGTTTGCTATGATGAACAAACTTGGATTCAAAGTCTAAAAAAAAGAACCCTTGGTCAATGTGGACCACACCCTTAGATATGTCTACAAAGTACCAAGGAGAACCAATGCAGATCTCTTGAAATTTGTGTTTGATTCAAACCAAATTTATTAAGATAGAAATCCAAGGAGATTCCATGAGCTGTAAAAGCTCATCTTTCCCTTAGTATTTCAAGAGTTTGCGACTCGTAAATCGCAAGAAGGAAGGACAAATATTTAGAAATCTAAGGAAATTCAGAGCGCTTTAAAAGCCTCCTTTTGCCTTAGTATTTCATACTTTCACGGCTCATAAACCGTGGAGTCAAAATTTGAAATTTTGAAATGCCCTCGATTATAATCAAGGCTTCTTTCAAGGATGTGTGCGGATTTATTACTCCCAATAATATTTTGGATATTCGTCCTTTAAGGATTTCTTTATCTAAACATTAGCGGTGAATAATAGATGAATTCCCCCCAAAATAAGATTTTTATTGTTTTTGGAATATTGACCAATACCCTTCGGAGTTTTACAAACATGTTGTAAAATCCAGAAATGCAAGAAAACAAATTTTTTGATGATTAAGAAATTAATGCAAAAACACATTTTTAAAACTTCCAATATTTTTTGTATATAAAAAAACATTCAAAAATATGTTAGGGTATCAGCCGTATGCAACACACAAGAAAACATTTTTATATTTAAAAAAAAAACACAAAACATCACAATTTAGACGTAAACACCAAAATGGAAAGTAGCAAGCCATCATTCATATTCTAAGAATTACAAGAAGCTTGAAACAATTCGTAACTAAAACCGTTCAAAGCCAAAATCAACTTAAAATTCTGTAACTGGAAAGGACTAAACCCATATGCATGAGGGAGCCAAAGTTCTGAAACTGAAATTTTGAAATCAACCCCTATGTCCGTGCCTCACAAACCCATTATTTCCTCACCTTAAAAACAAAACTGCCTTATTCGTTTCACAACGCCAACAGAGAAACAAAACAGAAACTGGGATAAGCATGCTTTATTACAAACAAAAAGACAAAGTCATGGCCGGCTAACCTTTCCTCCAGCAGGCGTTAGAAGAGAAAAGAACGTTAGGGTCCCTAAAGTTCTCGCAGCTGGAGCACTAGGGAAGAAACACCTGCAAATCCTGTTTTTGCAGGAAATGAAACAAAAGACCAAGAAACAGCTCACGCGTGCCTACTGACGGACGAAAACAATGACGTTGAAGTTGTGATGTGCTGGTGGAGTCTGTATTCTCTTGCTCTTTCTTGTTTTTTTCTGCGGCTTGCCTCTCTTTTTCTCCTTCTTTTTTATTCTCTTCTACTATCAATCTTTCCAACCTCACAGTAACGTTACTGGAGAATGAAAGAAACTTTCTCTATTCTCTGCGTTTTTCTCTTGTCTTTGGCTGTTTTTTTCTGCCCTTTTCTCTCCGTTTTTTCTCTTCTTTTGATGCTCTCTCTTTCTGCTATTTTTTGCTCTCTTTTGCTGCCGTCTTCCTCCTTTTCTTTAGTTCAGCAGAGGCATAGTATATATAGTCTATACACAGCTCTTATTAGGAAAGATTCAATGCATTAATCTAGGATGCAAATCCCAGCTGATTTGCAGTCAAATAATACAAATGAGGAAACTACAATATTCTCATTGATTATGTGATGATTCCAGTGATTTCTTTCCAACATTAACACATCATCCCAGCCATCTATGTTAGGGATAAAATCCCAGCCATTAGATGATGGTGAGGTTATTCTCTTTATGGCATTTTGCAGCTGTCAAAGGCTGTTGTCTCCTATGAATTATGGCTACACAGAAATCCCGTCATTTATGATGATCTAACCCCCCTCTCCAGCTTCCAATATCCTTCTTCAATTCAATCCCTCATTTTAACACTTTTCGATTCAGTCCTTGGTCCAAAAAAAATCCTTCGAATCAATCCCGAATGCTGAGAATCTTGATATGACTGAGAGTATAAACTAAGAACAAAAATCACAAAAACTAAGCCAAAAATAGAGTTTTTTTAGTGCAGACTCAGGTCAATATCCTTCTCGCGGCATAATTCTTTTCCTTCACGTTAGATATTCAAACGGGAATATCTTGAACTTCTGATATTGAAATCAAGCGATTCAAAAGCCCAAATTTATCTACGCGTCCAAGACTACATCTTTGATGAAGGAGTCGAAGTGAGATAAAATCGTTTTAGAGACAGAATCTGGCAGTAACCTAATTGGTCAAAAAGCTTCTTGATCCGACAATGTTGAGCATCCAAATCTGACTTAGAATCTACTCTAAGAACAATGATCCCTAGGACCTATTAAAGGTGTACGTCAATTTTTTACTATGTAATGAGTGACAGAATATACCTAGGATGGTTAGATATGGTACGAAACTGAGTCAGAATCAGAGCCTAAGTTGGAACAAAAAATTGCGACAGCAGCATAACCATTTTTTTTAGTGCAAATTCTGAGGGATTTATTCAACCTTAAAGACCAAATAAAAAGGAACGAATTTAGCATTATGACGACTCCTAATCAACCTAAAAAAACCTGATGATTTTGGTAGTAAAGGGGACGACTAAAAAGAGCAGAAACAGCTTAAAAAAGGTTTTGAAAAAAACAACAATATTTCTTTATGTGCTTTTGTCAATCTTCTGGCGAATATGAGCTAAACTCCTACATTCTCTTCAAAAGAGGTTTACACTGTCTCCAGCACGTGGTGTTCAAAATTGAGTAACAACAAGCATAGTAACCAGCTTTACCTCACCTGCATAGACGTGCACCGTGCACGTCCTGCATGGTGAGGGAAAAAACGAAAGTAAAAGAAAAGGGGGTAAAGTGTTTGCCTGGAGAAGCGGCAACGCTGGCGACTATTGGTGGCAGCGGAGGCGGCAGGGGTGGTGGTTCTTCTTCTTCTTCTCCCCTGTTTTCTGCTTTATTTTTTTTCTTCTTCTCTTTCTCTCTTCTTCTTTATTTTTCTCAGCTTTCCAACACAACAAGAATGAGCTCAATTGGACTTCTAGAACTCGAGATATGGGCTGAACACTGAAAAGTATCTAGGCTGCAAGATAAATTCCACGTCTCTTTTGTTGCTACAATTTGAACTTGAAAATGACCGTTTTGAATCTTGGAATCTTATGAAAGTTTTAGGCCACTATCTTAGCTTTCCATCCATATAAACCAGACCTAAATCCATGTTCTACAACTCCAGTTATGATCCAATAACTGAATGCTGTTCTAGTTTGAATTAAACCAGCATATCTTCTTTTAGCTTAGCCCTCTCTTTGTCTTTTATCTTTCAATAGTTAAACACATCAATCAATCCTTTAAATTGTGAGATATGCCTGCATTCAAAATAAGTATTTACCATAAATTAAAAATATCTTATGTTATCAGATTTGTTATTATAAAACATGCTTAAGTTAGGAAATTTAATGATACTTTAAGTGTAAGATTATGATAAAAATACACTTTTAAGTACTAATCACTACAATAAGGGAGTATTGTGGGGGTTGAAGAGAGCGTGACGACCAGCAGTAGGTTGTGGCCACGGTAGAACAGAAGCAGAGGAAAATAGGGGTGCTGTGGCAGAGGAAAACAGGGGTGCTGCGGCAGGAGAGGGAGCTTGCACCGCCGGTGAAGAAGAAGAAGAAGAAGAAGAAGTAATAGGCGGTTGTTTCATTGTGCAAAGAGAGCTGTGATGAAAGTGTTTTAGTTAATTTAGGGCTCTGATGTAATAGAATGTCTTAGCTTGTGCCTTAGCCAACTTTCATATTTATATACATGTTATAGAACACCATAGTAACTGTAAGAATTATAATATTGGAATAATCCTTGTATAATTTTCTATTTACATGCTATACATTCTATAATATAATATCACTAGAAATACAACTTATTGCTCATTAATTAATAGTTTCAATGTCATGAAAAAGCCAACAACCACTTGCACAAGAGTGCACCGTCAGCAATACGCCGTGAGTCCTCCATAGCACCTCAATCCCTATTGGTCCCTAGCTAGATTTGGACCACATTTTATATCTATGTATAAATTTTGTTACAGGAACACATTAGATTGGCTGCATATATGTAATATATTCTTTTTTGTTTACAAATAAAATACATCACATTGGAGTTCACATACCAGGAAATAATGAGAAGTGAAAATTTCTAAGAACGAACATACAAAGATCCTAAACGTTAACTTAAACTACACCATCACCATCATCACCATCATCATCATCAATCAATCCTTCCCTAACATCTCCAGTAATGCCCTTTTGTCCCCCCTTACAAGGACCATAAGCCTTGCTACAAGCAAGATAATAAATGAAGTTAGCAATACCCAAACTAGAAAGCAGCCAGTAATAATAATCATAATGTCCTTTGTTGATGTTGCTTGAAACCCAACTCTCTTGATTTGCTTCACTAATAAACCCACGAACATTACCTACTATAAAACTGGCCACCAAGCTTGCAGCAGACAGTCCAACACTATAAAGATTCGAGGCCACGCTAGACATGCTTTTAGGCAATTCAGTGTAGAAGAACTCATTCAGTCCAACACCATTCATAGCCTCAGAAAATCCAAGTAAGAAATAAAATGGCAATAACCACATTGCAGACATGTGCGTAACCGCGTCAGGAATATCTGAAATTCCTTCCCTGATTGCAGTTTCTCGTCGCACCCTCTCTATAATTGCCAGTACTGCCATGGAAGCAGCCGAGCCCAGAATCCCAATTCCTATTTTCTGTTTCAAGCCGAGACGTGTTGGTTTTCCCGTGATTTTTGATGCTAGAGGGATGATTACGCGATCGTATAGAGCAATCCACATTGTTAGAGAGAGCAACATAAATGCATAGAATGATCCAGCAGGAATTTCAAATTTCGAAGTGATATGTCGGTTCATAGTGGATGCCTGGAGTAATAAGAAAGAGTTTTGACAGACATTTACAGACACCATCATCCCTGTCGACCATATTGGGATTACCTTTATTAGTGCTTTTAGCTCTTCTACTTGATCTACTGTACAAAGACACCATGGATCTGAAGCTCTTCCATCTGGCATCAAGTCTTCTTCAGGATTCTTAATAACACAAGCTTTGTTTAGAAACCTAGGACAAGATAAGACAAAAGGAAATCCTTAAAGGAACTATCATATATAAAATTACCTTATTAAGTGCTTCACAGGTAGGTTAATTACCTTATTCTTTCACTTGGCACGACAAGTGCAGATCCCTTCCTATGATGATACAGCTCATCCGTGTCTAGTGAAGATAATTCAATCCTTCTCTTTCTAAACGAGGCCACGAGAACTCGAGCAAATCCGATGAGCCAGCTTGCCTTAGCCTTTGGCTTGACATAAATGGGAGAAGCCAAGAAGAAGGAAAGAGTTGACAGGATCATGAGAACCACAGGAACTCCGAAACCCACCTTCCAGCCCATGGCATCTTGAATGTAAACTATACAAGTCATGGAAATAAATACAGAAGCTGAGGATGTAACATAGTACCAACTGAAGAAGCTTTCTAATATCCCAGCATGTTTAAGGCTGTCCCTCTTGCTCAATTGATCAGCACCAAAGGCCAGGGAGCATGATCTTATGCCACCAGCTCCGATAGACATGAGGCCTAAGCAAAAATATAGAAACAAAAGCTGTGGTGTCGTCGCGTCGTTACTGCATCTGCTACTAAATTGGGCGCAAGAAGGCACCGTTGCCCCAGGAATTATTGTTGTCAGCCACAGTAAAACCATTCCCTGCACATTTATTTGATTCCAGTCAATATTTTGACATGATCCAAAGTTTTGAGAATGTTTTTTTTCCTTCTTCTAGACTTCAACTTCGTATTAATTAGAGAAGTGCAAACAACTTTAGTGTGTGTGTGTGATGAAGATTTGTTAATTTGGACATCACATGATAATAGGACTTGTTGAAGAATTTTATAAAAGGATTTAATTAAGAATAATATATATATAATTAAACGTGTGTGTGTAAGGATTGATAACTATATATTTTCCCAAGTAGCCTTGGTTTCGTAACAGCATCTCATTACTTATTTATTAATTCTTGTGAGATTGGCTTCCGAAACAAGCTATGGGTCCATCCATAAGCAGATATCTCATTACTTATAAAATATTCAGAAATATAATAATAAATATGTTGTTGATGTCAGCAGCTTGTACGCTCGTCTAGCTATATTAAATCTGTTATTAAAAAAAACAAATTGCAATAATGTATGGTCCCAAAAAGATCAGTATAGATAATCTCCATCTAATATTTTCTAATTCTCATCATTGTGGATTGTGGATGTTCAAAGTAGCTTATATGTATCTAAATTAATTTTTTAAGATCTTGAAGTTAATGATTAATAAAGTTTTTAGCAATCCTGGAGTTTATGACACTCGAACAAGTGATTTCTAAAAAACAAACTTAAAACCTAACCAGTTAAGTTATACCTCTCAAAATTTGTAATTAGAATTATTTAATTTATTATTGTGTATTTATTTTATTATGGTAACGATTATTTCATTTATAAATATATTAAAATAATATTAAATCTAGTATGGCATCCATCTGAAAACCAATTAACTTTAGCCAAGTTCAAAAGAGGCAAATTTCGTAGAGCATTGATCAATGTTGTTTTAACTTTTAATTGATCAATCATCAGGTACGTCAATGAAGTCTTGTACGGAGTTTAATAAGTATGAAAATAGGTTATTATTTACTTTACATGAAAATGTTTTGACTTTCGTCGTAACTTTAAAAAATTAACGTAGACGGACAGTAAACGGGGGAACCTGTCGGCTTTCATGAAACTAGCGACTAGGAATTAATCACTGTCGGCTTTAATAAAAATTTTATTTATATATCTTTTAAAATTAAGTGAAAATGAAACTTATCAATTACCCGGGCTCTCTCACGTGGTGTTAAAAAACCCCTTTCAAAAAAATATAAATATCTGAAGTTATTCATGAGTTCGATGTAAAATAATACGTATTAACTCTAACATATTTTAATTGAAAATCCTTTAAATTTAAAATTTGTAGAGGTTAATACTATAAAATGTTATAAATTTTAAATTTAATTAAACAAATTAACACGTTTAGTAAATTTAAAGCTGGAAAGAAATAATGTTACCAGAAGGCTCGCAATACATCCAAAGCCGATCATCGGGTATCGACCCACATATGTATCAGCAAGAAAAGCCCCAATAATGGGCATGAAATTCCCAGCAGCTGAGTAGAGGAAGAGTATTTGGGCACCGCTAGCTGCATCCATACCATACTCTCTAGTCAAATACAGTATCATATTTGTTGATAGCCCAAAACTTGCTAGCCTCTCCAGTGCCTCGTTCGCTGTCAAAACATGAATTTAAACCACATGACTGGAATCGTAATATATTTAAACCTCATATGCGTCTGAATGCATGTTGTTGAAAGTGTTTTAAATACCTATGATGAAAAACAAGGCTCTTATGCCTCCCTTCGGGCTGCTCAAGAGTGGCTCTGTGATCATCTCCTTCGGATCTGATTGTGCACTCTGTCGATGGAGGGAAAGAGTCTCGCAGCTAATTTGTTGTGAGAGATCATTTGGTGCACGATGAATACATATATACACCCAGAGAGTTGCTGCCTTCAGTAAGCTTTAGGTTTTGTCTCTTCCCATTCTTTTCCCTCTGCTGGTTAATTTTGGCCTCATTAGCTGTTCCTCTAGGCTTCATTAGCTGTCCTTCGATTGATTCTATCCATCAAAAAGAAATATAGATTGAACGTTGGTGTCACTGGATAATAATTCTTTGGTAGACGTAAGATTTTGTCAACTTGCAATTTTTTATTTCACTCTAACCTGTTTCCCGGAAGCTAAGTATCCAAGCACAGACAAGCTGAATTTTGTAGAAACAGAATTTTGGATTTAGGACCAGGTTTTTGGATTAAATTATGTATCCTTGTTAATCCAATCAACTTCATGTATGATCTTCAACAAGGATATTGCACATGTCAGGTGGTTTTTTCGTTTCTAAGAGAACTGCGTTCTTCTTTTATTTAACACACTGTACCTCTCGCCTGCACCACAAAAAAACTGAAAGGGAAAACCACCCCGCTTATTGTACTTCAACTTGCATATATAATAAATTGAAAAAGAAATCAAACTAACATGAATAAGAATGAGAACTTTCGATGCAAGAGCGCATTTAATTACTTAATTAATTATGAATTTAGGTAATACATGACATTTTCAAAATGATTTGCTATTATTTTGAAAAGACAATTAAAAAAATAATACATAAATTGCTATTCGTACGCATTCATTGTACTCTTTGCTTATTAGTATTATTATTATTATTTGCTTTGCTTTTGTTTTTGTGGTTTGTGAACGATTTGATAAAATAAAATTGTAGAAGTTGATAGCAATGAGCTCAATGCTATGCATCAACCTTGTTATGGGAAATCAATCAGTATCAAGCTACGAATAAAAAATTGTCTCCCATTGCAAAGCCAAAATAAGCTTCAATACTGGCAACATTTTTAAATGCAATATCATGTATTATATTTCTTACAGCCCAGAATATGCTGGACTCTAATATTTTATTTTCAGTTCTTAGGTTTGAAAGAGTAAAAATAATGATACTTTAAAATAACGAGAAAGAAAGTTATAGGTTTGATACAATGAAACTCGTTTTTCCTCTGTGAACAAATGTGATGGTGGTGCTCAGCAATGAGCTCACAGTTTCTTTGTAGGGGACCATTAATTTGAACATTAATCCTTTCTTAAACCCTATAATTCCAAAACCTTTAGCCTACTCGGTCAGTTAACTTTCTGTAAGTGAGTTGTCATCCTTTTTCCATTACTTTTTTTTTTTCATAGGTTTGATTTATTGTTTTTCTCAAAATAATGGGACCAAGTTATGATTCAGTATAACGTGTACGCATGGCATACGTGGGACCTATATATGCCATGTATTTGGGATAATTGTTTTATGATGTGCACATGTATGCGTGGCATATACGGTACCCATATGTGCCATGTATTTTGGATAATTGCTTTTGATGTCTCACGTGTATGTGTGGCGTTAGGTGGTTAAGGGAATCGTCATCCCGCTGTTTGGTTCAAAATCATTACGAAATTTTAGTTATGGTTAAAAAAAGTATTAGCACCATAGCACACCCTATACCTAATATAAATTGTATTAGTTGAGAATAATTAGGAGGCTTAACCTAATAGGTTAGCCAACCCTTTCTATATATATGAGTAGGGCAATATACAATAGTAAAGGTGGAGATTACCACATAAGAATATGACTACAATATTTCCTATATAATTACATTCTATAATACGCCCCCTCAAGCTGAGGGTGGAGGATCAACCCGAAGCTTGAATCTAAAAGCAGTAAATGAAGCAGCAGGAAGTGGCTTAGTGAAGACATCGGCAAGTTGATCCTGAGAGGAAATAAAACGAATCTGAATCTCCTTCTTCGCAAATCTATCTCGGACAAAATGATAATCAATCTCAATATGTTTTGTGCGAGCATGAAATATAGGGTTTGAGGAACAAATACGTGGCACCAAGGTTGTCACACCAGATAATAGGGGCAGAAGGAGTCGGAATCTGAAGATCCGTTAACAAGTACTGAAGCCAGATAACTTCAGCCGTGCCATTGGCTAAGGCTTTGTACTCAGCTTTCGTCGAAGAACGAGCAACAGTGCGTTGCTTACTCGATTTCCACGAAATTGGCGTCTGACCAAAGAACACAAGATAACCACCTATAGACTTTCTATCCTCAATACTACCTGCCCAATCTGCATCTGTAAAACCGTGTAAAGCAAAGGAAGAGCTGCGAGTAATATGTAAACCATGTGATGTCGTACCACGGAGATAACGCAAGATGCGTTTCACGGCAGCCCAATGGGATTCTGTAGGAGCATGCATAAATTGATAGACCCGGTTAACAGCAAAGCAAATATCCGGGCGTGTGAAAGTGAGATATTGGAGAGCACCAACAAGTTGCCGAAAACGAGTAGCATCAGAAAACAATGGATCCGATATAATGGTGGCTTTGGATGCCGAAATAGGAGTATCAACTGGTTTACAGGATAACATACCAGCTCGTGTGAGGATATCAAGTGTATATTTATGTTGACAAAGCATAAGTCCCAGACCAGTACACTGCACTTCAATACCCAAGAAATAATGAACATCACCCAAATCCCGAAGTTTAAATTATGAGCTCAGTAGCTGAATGAGTCGTTGTAGCAGAGTTCCATTATTACCCATAAGCAGAATATCATCAACATAAACCAAAAGATAACAAATATCACTACCAACCGAGAAGATAAACAATGAGGTATCCACTTTAGAAGCACGGAAACCAATGGATAATAGAAAATCATTCAGATGAGTGTACCAAGCCCGCGGAGCCTGTTTTAACCCATATAGAGATTTATGCAATCGACATACATGACTTGGGAGTGCAGAATCAACAAAACCTGGAGGTTGTTTCATGTAAACCTCTTCATCAAGGACTCCATTTAGAAATGCATTATGAATGTCAAGCTGATGAATTTTCCAACCACTCGAAACTGCAATGGAGAACACTAAGTGAACTGTTGCCTGCTTGATAACAGGACTAAAAGTTTTTGAGTAATCAATACCTTCTTGCTGAGTGAAGCCCCTAGCAACCAGGCGCGCTTTATACCTCTCAATGCTACCATCAGATCTGCGTTTAATTTTGTAGACCCATCGGCTACCAACAACATTCATAGACGGATGAAATGGCACTAAAGTCCATGTTTTGTTTGCGTGTAAGGCCTGAATTTCCTCTCGCATAGCATTATGCCACGCCTCATATCTGTTAGCATCAGGAAAAATAAGTGGCTCATGCGAGGGAGGAGAAGTTACTCGACTGAAGGAAGCAGCAGAGGTGGCTGCCGTGGTGGTGATTAGCGCTGTCTTGGGCTGTCTCGGACGAAGAACCATTGGGTGTTTAGGAGCAGCTGGACAGGGAGTAGCAACACCTGTACCTGGAATGTGCTGAAGAGGATAAGAGGAGAGATCAACACAAAGTTGCAGACCAGGAGGTGAAGCCGGGGAGGTGCTGGGTTGTGCCGCTACTGAATCCTGCAAGTCAGAACCTGTTCCTGCACAATAATCATTGGAAAGACAAGCACGTGGTGATAGTATGGCTGTGTGGGGTGATGAGGCAGGGTCGGCTAAATCAACTGGCAGGGGAGCAAGCTGGGGGGTTGCGGCAAGGGGCAAAGGTGGGTTGTGTGTTTTGCCGAGTTGGGAAGGAAGAGGCTGAAAACAAGAAGGGGGTTGCAATGATGGAAGATAGGTAGGTGGAGTGGGGGGAACCGGGGGTGTTGTTACCTGTTCAGACTTTTTAAAAGGAAAGACACATTCATGAAAACGAACATGACGGGAGACATAGACACGACCAGACTCTAAATCAAGACACCAATAACCAAGATGAGACGAGCTATAGCCTAAAAACACACAAGGAGAAGACCGAAAATCTAATTTATGAGTATGATATGGACGTAAAAATGGAAAACAAAGACACCCAAAAGTGCGTAGAAAGTTATAATCAGGAGTGTGATTAAACAGACACGCAAAAGGAGATTTATTTTGAAGAACAGGAGTAGGCATGCGATTAATAAGATAGACCGATGATTCCATAGCATAGTTCCAAAAACGCAATGGGGCATGACACTAGCCTAAGAGGGTTAGGCCAGTTTCGACAATATGTCTATGACGACATTCAACTGTGCCATTTTGTTCATGAGTATGAGGACAAATTAATCGATGATGAATACCAATTGTTTGAAAAAATGTATTTCATTTACGATATTCACCACCCCAATCAGTTTGAACAGATTTAATTTTAAGAGAAAACTGACGCTCAACAAGTGTCTGAAAACATTGAAACGTGGAAAATACATCAGATTTCGCAACAAGCGGATAATACCTGATATATTTAGTGTGCGCATCAACAAAGATAACAAAATAACGAAAACCATCAGAAGAAAACATTGGAGCAGGGCTCCAAACATCACTAAAAATTAATTCAAGTGGGGTAGAAGTTTTGTGACCCGTCGGTCGTAATGACAAACGGGATGACTTGCCTAATGGACATGCTTGACATTGAGTAAGAGATCGTTTAGACGTACAAATAATTTTATTATCAGAAACTAACAAATTTAGAATGCGAGGAGTTGGATGACCTAAACGACGATGCCACAAGTCGGCTGTCGCGGAAATGCAAGGAGACCAAAAAGCTTGAGGAACTGACGTAGCCGAGGACTCCGAGAGAACATAAAGACCATCATGACTCCGACCGGAAAGAAGAACTTCCTTGGTGACGAGATCCTTCACATAAAACATAGAATCGTGAAATTCAAAATAAACATGATTATCACGATAGAATTTCTGAACAGATAACAACGGTTTGGTAATGTGAGGCACACGAAGAACATTAGTTAATGTAAACAAGCGTTTGGGGGAATATAAAGTAGTATGTCCAACATGGGATATGTCAAGGGCCTTACCATCACCAACATGCAAGAAATCATTACCAAGATAAGGAGCAGAATCAGTTAGAGTTGCAAGATCAGACGTTACATGTTGATTCACGCCGGTGTCGGGAAACCAAGTCGTTACAGCAGAATCATTCGCAACAGCAAGGTGAGTAGAGGGCTGCTGTGTGCTGCTGCGAAACTGATAGCATTGAAGAGCTGAATGGCCAGGAGTGGAACATAATTGGCAGCGGACATGTCCAGACCACTGCCCCTGATTTGGCCGGAAATCTGCAGCAGAGGTGCGCCTGTTCTGCCACTGATTTTGCCTCCAATCTACAGCGGAGTGACCTCTGTTTGGGGCCTGAAATCTGTTGGTGTTTGAGCGCCAATTACCTCTAGAACGTCCCCTGTTTCGGCTGTGATTAGCCATGGCATAATAAGCAGAATTCGGAGGTGTTGGCAGCAATGGTGGCTGCTGCGGCAGAGAAGAAGAAGACAGTAGTGATGGAGAGGATGAACCGACAGCCATGGAGTGAAAGGAATTCTTGTGCAGAAACTCATGGGTAAGGAGATGGCTATGAAGATCAGCATACGATAGCGGTTCAGCCTTGGTTATGAGACTAGTTACCAAGTCTTTGAACTCACCGCGAAGTCCACGAAACACATAGAGATTGAAATCTTCAAGGGACATTGGGCGACCAGCAGCAGCCAATTCGTCAAATAACGATTTGGCTTGCTGCATATACATACTAACCGATGCATCACCTTGTCGAAGGTCTTGAAAGGAGCCATGTAGTTGCATGATCTGGGAATTAGATGGAGAGGCAAGTGCCTTCTCAAGCATGCGCCAAACACAATGTGAAGTAGAACAATCGACTACAAGATGCAGCACATCCACGGAAAGAAAGGAGAGTAGAGCACTCAAAATAAGTTGATCTTGTTGCTTCCAACGAAGAAAAGAGGGGCTGATGGCAGAAGAAGAATCAGCCGAAGCATCAATCATATGAGATGGAGGACACGGCAAGGAGCCGTCAACAAAGTGAAAAACACCTTGACCAAGGAGATATGGCTTCATCTGCATTCTCCAATAAAGATAGTTTGTGTTCGTAAGTTTCAACGACACAACATGGTGGGTGTTTGATAGAGGAACCATTGTTGTAGATTGTGTTCCCATGAGAGGCAGAGGAACGGCAGAGCCAGCAGCAGGAAAAGGGCTGGCCGGTGATGATGCAGCACCGATGGAGGGAGAGATTGGATCAACGGCAGCAGGAGGAGAGTCCATAGGGGAGAAAATTAGGGCCGACTGCAAGGAGAGAAAAAATTAAGAGGCTCTGATACCAAGTTGAGAATAATTAGGAGGCTTAACCTAATAGGTTAGCCAACCCTTTCTATATATATGAGTAGGGCAATATACAATAGTAAAGGTGGAGATTACCACATAAGAATATGACTACAATATTTCCTATATAATTACATTCTATAATAGTATTGTATAGTCTAAATATGGTTTAAGGGTTTTGATGGGTTTCTAATCAGTAGTTTGTTTATGGCTTAGGATGAAGATTTATTCGTGTGAATAAATCTATCGTTTTGAATTTATTATGGGCTCATATGTCCAAATAAATTCTTAAGAAAAAAGTTCATGTAGGTGCATTGATAGAGTTCACCTATCTTGCAAGGCATAAAGATTTTTCACAACTCGTGTGTTGTAGTGAAAATACTTCCAATTAAAATTGATGAATATTCAAAATGATTCTGAAAATTTTATAGTCAATTCCTGATATTTAAATACCAGCCTACTTGCAAATCAAACATTTATACCAAAATATTGACCATTAATTCTCATGAATTAAATTTTTTATAATTATTGGAATATTGGTCAAATTCTCATGGATTAAATAAATTGATTATTAAATCCAAAATGTGTGCTAAAAAAATAAAAGATACTGTGTATTTTATTTTTTAGACAAGATATGATTTTTATACTTTTGAGAGATTTGACCGTATGCAATTACGATATTAATTTTATTTTATTTTTTGTCTTTTTGGTTTTAAGCATTCAAAAACATGTAAGAAAATACAAACACACACACACACACACATACATTCTTTTTACTAGATTTTACTCACAACACTACAATTACACTTTTTACATATCACCAAAATTCAAAACAATTCAAACACACACACAATAAAAATTTATAATTTATAAAATAGGCCTCCCAAAATTTGTAAATTAATTTGGAGAAGTCACTAGAAATTCAGGAACAGTGCTGGGAAGCTTCCAAGTTGTAGGAATAATGGCAACGCATAGGTCTCATGCATCACCGCCACTGACAACATGTGGAACAACTTACTGTCACTGATGAAGACAAGAAATGGGTGGATCAAGACTACTTTTTCTCCCTTTTCTTCCTATGTTGGCAATGAGTTCTTTTTTTGTTACCTGCAAACAAAAGAAATCTTAAACATGCACATTTGGTTTATTTCTTTTTTTATAGATCCATTTCTCTCTATAGTTTTCTTTTAGGCTCTCTAATGGTTACTACAACACTCAACAATATGTGAGGAGGTGTTAGAGGTAGTAACCAATTAGTCTGGCGTGGTGGTGGTCATGCTTAGTAGTTGATAGTGAAGAAGAGAAGTTTTATGGGTATTTTGATGTGGGTTTTATTTGGGTTTAATGAGTTGATTTTGGCCAAAATAAAAATAGGAACAAAGTCTTATGGTTTTGGGTTTAAATCTATAGGCAAGAGGAAATTGAGGTGCTTTGAGTGTGTTGTGGTGAAGTGTGGTTGTCAGTTTGGTTGGAGGACAAACTAATAGGGATGCCACTATTATCATGGTCAATAATTAGTAGGTGGTTTTTGGTCGGGCGAGGAGAGGGGGGTTGAGTGGTTCTAGGTTTTTGTGACTGGTTGATGTGGTGGCTAGCTTGGCAATATTAATGGTTGGTCTTGATAGGTTTATTTGTTTTCAAATAAAAATATAAGAGGGGTAGTTGATTTTGGGTTGTGTGGCTGGTAGTGCAGGCATTCATGATGGTGTTGCTGGAGTGGGTTTTTGGTGGTTATTTGGACGATGAGATTGCGGCTACGGTGGTGGTCAGGACCTGCTCGTGGTGTCGAGTGGCAGTAAGAGGGAGATGTTTGGAGAAAGATTAAGGATGTCTGGAAATTCAAGGCCACACAACTGATCTCGAAAGATTGAGGATGGCTGGAAATTTAAGGCTACACAACTAATCTCGTTGCTGGTATTGCTAGATGAGTGAATTATTTTTCACTTCTTTGGCTTGAGGAAAAGGGTCATGTGTTTGGTGTTGGTTTTAGTATTTGGGTGAGTGAGTTGTGAGTGGGAAAGGATGAGGGATCATTTTTTTTGCTTTTTATTTTCTGTTAGTTTTTTTGTAATGGCCTCCCTTTAAAATCCTCTCATAAGTTTCTGCCTCCCATTAGTGTGTGGTGCAAACCCCTATTTATAGATAAAAAAAAGTTTGTTATTTTCAATTTTTTAGTTTGGAAGCAACTTTGGTGACCAAGTAACCCAAAAAAAATTGGTTCATTTGTAAATTTTGATTTTTTATATTTTTTGTATTTTTAATTTTTTTAAAAAAAAGAGCATCAACAAAATCTCAAAAAAATGCGTTAACAACTTAATGCCTTGAAAGTAGAATTTTTTATTTTAAATTCTTTGGAAAAGTCCCTAAAAATGACATAACTACGTTAAGAGCATTTTGTTTTTTGTGTTTTTGTTGCTTTTTACTATTTTTGGTTTTTTTTTAATTCAAAAATAGGGTAAACAATTGGGTAGCAACAGTTGAGAATAATTAAGAGGCTTGACCTATTGGTTAGCTAACCTTGTCTATATATATGTGTAGGGCAATATACAATAGTAATGGTGAGGTTAGAACATAAAAGTATGACTACAATATTTCTTATATAGTATGCCTACAATATTTCCTATATATATACATTAATATGCCCCTCAAGCTGAGGGTGGAGGATCAACTTGAAGCTTGAATTGAAAAGCAATAAATAGAGCAGTAGGAAGCGGCTTAGTAAAAACATTTGCAAGTTGATCATGAGAAGGGATAAATGAATCTGAATCTCTTTCTTCGCAACCCTGTCTCGTACAAATGATAGTCAACCTAACATGTTTAGTGCGAGCATGAAAGATAAGATTTGCAGATAAGTAAATTGCGCCTAGATTATCATACCAAATAGTAGGAGCAGAAATAGAAAGAATGTGCAGATTCTCAATAAATATTAAGCCAGATAACCTCAGTAGTGCCATCAGCCAAGGCTTTATACTCAGCCTCGGTGGAGGAGTGACCAATTGTACATTGTTTGCTAGATTTCCATGAAACCGATGTCTGACCAAAGAAGATAAGATAACCACTTATAGACTTGCGATCATCAGTACTACCTGCCCAATCCGCATATATAAAGCCATGAAGAGCAAAGGAGGAACTACGAGTGATATGTAAGCCATAGGTGATCGTACCTCGTAGATAATGTGGAATGCATTTAACGGCACCCCAATAAGAATCGGTAGGAGCATGGATAAACTGACAAAATCTGTTAACAGCAAAATAGATATTTGGTCTTGTAAAGGTGAGATATTGAAGAGCACCCACAATTTAATGAAACCGTGTAGGGTTAGAAATAAGGGATATAGCAGTATGGTGACTTTAGAAGTAAAGATAAGAGTATCAGCCGGTTTGCAAAAGGTCATACCCTCTTGAGTGAGGATGTCAAGAATATACTTATACTGGCTTAAAATCAGACCCATAGTAGTGGGCTAAACCTCAATGCCCAAAAATAGTGAACGTCGCCTAAGTCACGAAGCTTGAACTCTGAACGCAATAACTGTATTAGGTGGTGAAGCATAACAGAGTTGCTACCTGTAAGCAGAATGTGATCAACATAAACCAGAATATAGAAGATATCATCACCAATATACAAGATAAATAATGAGGTGTCAACCTTGAAAGCATGAAAGCTAATAGAAATAAGAAAATCACTCAGACGAGTGTACCATGCTCATGGAGCCTATTTTAAACCATATAAAGACTTATGCAACCGGCACACATGAGAGGGAAGAGTAGAGTTAACAAAACCTGGAAGTTGTCTCATATAGACCTCTTCGACAAGAATACCATTGAGGAAGGCATTATGAATATCAAATTGATGAATCTTCTAATTACACGAGACTGCAATGGAGAACACTAATCTATTTTTCATGTGCTTAACAACTGGACTGAAGGTTTTAGAATAATCAGTGCCTTCCTGTTGAGTAAAGCCTCTAGCCACCAAACATGCCTTATACCATTCAACACTGCCATCCACACTGTGTTTTATCCTATACACCCAAACAATAAGGATAAAAAGGATAACATTCATCAAAGGATAAAAAGGAACCAAGGACTAGGTGTTATTAGAGCGTAACGTCTGAATTTCATCATGCATAGCACCATGCCACGCGTAACGCCTGTTAGCATAGAGAATGTAAAGGGCTCACAAATAGGAGAATAAAATACCCAATAATTTGGTGTAGCAAAGGTTGCTACAAATGCTATTAGAAGAGTAGTGTTCATCAATCGAGGATGAAGAACCATCAGATGCTGACGAGCAGCAGACCGAGAGGTAGAAGGATCTAAACTGGGGAGCTGCTAAAAAGAATAATATGAGAAATCAATAAAAAGTTACAGAGCTACATGAGAATCACAGGAAGGACCGGTGCTTATAACAACAGATGTAGAAGAACTTGCGGCAGAATCAGAGGTGGCTATAATGACAGACCTCGAAATATGTGACCTTGAAGGAGGTGAACCTGTTCCTGTATAATGATCATTAGAGAAACATGCAGATGGTGATATAGGGGTAGGGCTAGGTGGCGGTGGTATGGTCGTAGACAGGGGTGTAAAACGGTGGGGCTATTTAGATGGAGCTGGAGGTATGGTAGAGCTTCTAGTTGAGGCGTTTGGTAGGTCAACCAAGAGAAAGTTGTGGGAGGTGATCAAGGTGGGCAAGTGTGTGGGCTGTGAGGGAGTGGTTGGGGGTTAAGCTAGATGTTCAGAATCTAGGAAAGGAAAAACATTTTCATGAAACAAACATGACGAGAGATATAGATATGTTGAAAGGCAAAATCGAGACAACGATAATCAAGATATAAGGAACTATAACCTAAGAACACACAAGGAGAAGAACAAAAATCCAACTTATGAGCATGATATAGACGCAAAAAAAGAAAACAAAGACACCTAAAAGTATGTAGAAAATCATAATCAGGAGTATGATTAAACAAACATACAAATGGAGACTAATTTTGGAGGACAAGAGTAGACATGCAATTGATTAGATATACAGAAGATTCAAACACATAATTCCAAAATCATAATGGAGAACTACATTGGTCTAAGAGTGTAAGACCAATTTCGACAATATGACTATGATGACGCTCAACACTACCACTTTGCTCATACATATAAGAACAGATTAACCTATGATAAATATCAATAGTTTGAAAGAAACTATTTAACTTACAATATTCACCACCCCAATCAGTTTGAATAGATTTTATTTTGCAAGAAAACTGACGCTTTACAAGCACTTGAAAATGTTGGAATATAGAAACACATCGGATTTTGCAATAAGTGAAAAATACCATATGCATTTCGTATGTGCATTGATAAAAATAAATCAAGAGATAAAAATAAACCATCAAAAGAAAACATAGAGCAGGGGCCCAAACATCACTAAATATTAAATCAAGGGGAGCAATAGTTTTGTGACCCATAAGTCGCAATGACAGATGCGAAGACTTGCCAAGCGAATAAGCTTGACAATGAACAAGTGAGTGTCTAGAAGTACACATTAATTTTATTTTTGAAAACTAACAAACTAAAAATATAGGAATTAGGATGACCCAATGGACGATGCAACAGATTAGTAGTGGGAAAGACGCAATGAGACCAATAAGCTTAAGGAATGGTAGTGGTAGAAGACTCATAAATAAAACACAAAGGCGTGAAAATCAAAATAAACATTATAATCATGATAAAATTTCTGAACAGTTAGCAATGGTTTGGTAATATGAGGAATATGAAGAACGTTAGATAATAATGTAAAGGTGCATTTAGAGGATCATAACATGGTGTGTTCAATATAGGATATGGATAGACCCTTACCGTCACTAATGTGCCGGTTCGTACCAGTATCTAAGAACCAAGTAGGGGCAGAAACCGAAGCAATAGCAAGATGGGCAAAAGGCCAGTGATCACTGTTATGAAATTGAGCACATTGTGGGTTGTATGGCCGAAGAAGCATAACTGACACTTGACATTCTACTCAAAAGACCAATGAAGAGGCCACTACCCACTAGCAGTAGGTTGTCTGGCCTGCTGCCAATGACTTTGCTTCTAGTCTGTCGGAGTAAAGGAATGAGAACCATGAAAATCAGACCTATCATAGCTGTTGTACCTGTTCTTGTTGGAGCGCCAGCTGTTGTAGGAACAAACTCTGTAATGACCAAAATTAGAGTTATGTTATTGCTGGGCAAGATGAGCAGAGGGCAGCAAAGATGGTATGGGCAGCATAGGTGTATTTGCAGCCAAGGAGGGAAGAGAAGACTTATGCAAAAACTCATGAGTAAGAAGATGGTTATGAAGGTCCATATATGACAGAGGTTCTGCCTTGGTCACGACACTAGTTACCAAGTCTTTAAACTCACCATGAAGACCATGAAATATATAAAGGTTGAAGTCTTTAAGAGAGAGGGGTCAGCCAGTAGCAACCAATTCATCAAATAATGACTTGGCGTGCTGCATGTATATAGTAACCGAAGCATCTCCTTACCGAAGATCTTGAAAAGACCCATGGAGTTGCATAATACAAGAATTTGATAGATAAGCGAGTGTTTTCTCAAGAGTGCACCAAACACAAGAAAAAGTCTAACAATCTACCACAAGATGCAAGACGTCCATAGAGAGAAGGAGAGTAACGCGCTTAAAATAAGCTGATCATGTGGCTTCCAACAGAGAAAAAAGGGGTCGATTGCTGAAGAAGAACCATTAGAACATTCAGAATCATAAGAGGAAGGACACGATATTAAGCCATTGACAAAGTGGAAAACACCTTGACCAAGAAGATATGGCTTCATCTGCATTCGCCAATAGAGATAGTTAGTGGTCGTAAGCTTTAATGAGACCACTTGATGAGTGTTGGACAACGAAATAATAGAAGGAGTTATTGTCCCTATGATGTGAAGAGAGATGGCAGAAACATCGGAGAAGGAACCAAGTTTTGCTCTGCTGGTGGGAGAAGAAACCAGTGGCAGCAGCTTCTAAGTGGATAGTTGGCTGGCTAGGCTGCATCGCCAGTTTGGTGAGGGGAGAAGGCAGCAACAACAGCTAATTAGTACTTAAAAGTACATTTTTATCAAGGTTTTATATCATCGTATTGCACTTAAAGTATCACTAAATTCCCTAATTTAAGCATGTTTTATAATAGCAAGTCCAATAACATAAGATATCTTTAATTTATGGTAAATTCTCATTTTGAATGCAGGCATATCTCACAACTTAAAGAATTGATTGATGTGTTTAACTATTGAAAGTGAAAAGACAAAGAGAGGGTTAAGCTTAAAGAAGAGATGCTGGTTCAATTCAAACTAGAACACCTTTCAGTTATTGGATCATAACTTGAGCTGTAAAACTTGGATTTAGGTTTGGTTTATATGGATAGAAACCTAAAACATAAGCCTAAAACTTTCATGAACGTTCATGATTCAAAACGACTATTTTCAAGTTCAAATTGTAGCAATAAAAGAGAAGTCAGAATCTATCCTACAACCCAAACACTATTCAGTTTTCATCCCATATCTCGAGTTCTAGAAGTCCAAATGAGTTCATTCTTGTTTTGCTGGAAAGCCGAGACAAATGCCTAGAACTTTCATGAAGACTATCTGTTTAATATTGACAATTTTCTTGCTTCAGAATTTTTACCAGCTCATTGGGATACCTAAGACAAAAGAAAGTTTTTGAGCAACATAAAGAACTTTTATTAGGATGACCCTTACTTATTCAAATATTATCCTGATCAAATATATCAAAGATGCATTCTTGACAATGAGGTAAGTAGTGTTATCAAATTTTGTCATTCCGAGGCTTGTAAAGGTCATTTCTTGTCAACAAAGACGATTGCAAAAATCTTACAATATGGATTTTATTGATCCACGATGTTCAAGGACACACATGTGTTCTCCAACACCTGTGAAAATTTTCAAAAGTTAGGTTTTATTTCAAAACATAAAGAGTCCTTAGATAATCTTCTATTGACTCTTAGAGTGTACCTTAATGGATATGTACATCGTGCAATTCATGATTTATGACCCCATTTTCATAAAGAACATGCTCGACATAGTCTTGGGAATCTGACTAAAAAAGACCATGTTTGCCAGTTTTTAATAAAAATAGATGGGAAGCTTATCCCCAACCTATAGAGAGCGTTAAAGCCATTCTTGGACGTAAAACCAAGGGAAGATGTTAGCCACAATCACAACTACATGTATATACACATGCTTTTCCAAAAAGAAAAAAAGAAAGTAAGAAAATATCTCGTTGTTTAAGTGTGTTTCAAATTCATCAGTGTTTGCTATTTTAGGTGATATCTCTATACTCTAGCTTTTTACCTTAAGACATTGAGAATAGTGTCTTGTTTTGGTTAGGGGGAGAGGGTAGTAATTGACATAAAGAAAAAGCTAACTAACTAACTGTTTTTGCTATTATTAAAACCATTTGACAGAACTGTTATTAGGATGGTAAAGTAAGAAGGAATTCTATTGAATCTTAAGACGCATCTTAGTAAACATTCTTATCAAGGTCTATCATAACACTTCTTGAAATATTCAAGTTTACAAGCTCTCGCATTGTTATCACTTTATTCTGCTCATATACTCATTTAACAAGTATTCTAAAACCTTCATTTTCACACACACACACTTTAACATATGATTATGGGTTGCACATTGTATTATTACATTATTTATATTTATTTTGTTAAAGGTAACAACTAAGGGAAAGGGATAGTATATAATTTGCAAAAACCAAAAAACAAATTGATAATAAAATGAATAAATAAAAAAGTAGATAAGTTTGGTTTCATAGCCTCATTGATTTAAGCAATTAAGCCCAAAATGGTGTTTTAACACCTAATACCCTAAAATTACCTAACTTGAGAGCTATTGGCTCAACGCTTATTACATTGGTTGAGGAGAAAACTTAAGAGAATCAAACATTGCACATCTGCAGCCCGAGTTCCTAAGCTCGAAGGGGTGTCTCAATACCTAATACCCTAAGACCAACTGGTCTAGGAGTCATTAGCTTAAAGCTCACTATATGGGTTAATGATGCATTGTGTTTCAAGTTATCAAAATAATAATAATAATAATAATTCCAACCCAATAAAGTTAACCTTAAACATTATAACAAAAATTTAAATTCTTCCAAGAAAAGCTCCATAGTTATGTTTTGATATATTAAGCACAAAATGAAGATTTATTAATATATTATTTAAGAAGTATGAAGCAGATATATAAATTTAATGAGAGTTTGTTTATTTGGATAGACTAATGAAAGTTGAATGATGAATGCCTTCCTTTTGAATGTCACAAATTGTTTTAATGCTTTGATTACTAGGGACTAGTAATAAGCTGGTTAAAGGGTGTGATTAGTACTTAAAAGTGCATTTTTATCAAGGTTTTATATTATCATTTTGCACTTGAAGTATCAATAACTCCTTTAACTAGAGCATGTTTTATAATATCATGTCTAATACTATAAGATACCTTTAATTTATGATAAATTTTCATCTTAAATGCAGGCCTATCACATAAATGAAAGGATTGATTCATGAGTTTAACTACTGAAATTGAGAAGACAAAGAGAGGGCTAACCTTAGAAAAGAGATGTTGGTTCAGTCCAAACTGGAATACTATTCAGTCATTGGATCATAACTAAAGCTATAGAACTTGGATGTAGGTCTACTCTATATGGATGGAAAGCTAAGACATAGACCTAAAACATTCATGGGAATTTAAGACTCAATTCTGTTGTTTTGAATTCCAAATCATAGCAATAATGGAGAAGTCGAAATATGTCCTGCAACCCAAACATTATTTAGTGTTCAGCCCATATCTCGAGTTCTAGAAGTCCAAATGCAGTGATTCTTTTTATAAAAAAAAAAAAGCTGAGACGGTTTCCTAGAACTTTCATGAGGACAATATGTTCAAATTCTGACGTTAACAATGATATTTTATTCAAACAAGAAGATAAGGATTGTCACCAAGTCAAGATATAGCCACCCACTTTCGTTTAATCCTCTTTCAATATACTGAAATGAGAAAGAACGAGGGTTTTAAATGAAAAAATCACAAAAGAATAATTCCAAAAATAATAAATTGATATGTCATTAATTAATTCAAGGGTCACATATCCATTCCTATAATTCTATTAGTCATCGATGTAAAATAAATCTTCTTTAATGTCAAACAAATAAATTTGATCCTATAATTCTATTAGTCATCGATGTAAAATAAATCTTCTTTAATGTCAAACAAATAAATTTGATATCCCATAAAGCTGAGGAAAATCAATGAGATTACGAGTATATTAATTAGAAAAAAGTCTCTAATTAAGTTCTTACCATCAAAAGAATGTAATATTGAAAGCAATTTCCATTCATTGGCAGTAGTCTAGGAATAAAATATGTGCATTTATTCTAAGCAAACGCTTAAAAGCTTGACAATTTAACTTAGTTTATTCTTCCATGATAAATCAAGATGAGAGTTGCAGCAATCAAATTAATTCTTTTTCTTCTTACTCTAGTCCCTAACAATAATTATGGATTGAAAGAAACTAGAAAGCACACATGTCATCTCAAAACAATTCAATAAGCTTGAATAACAATCAATAGCATAATTCTGAACAAGGAAAAATAAATACTTGAATTTGAAAGAATTACAATGGTAACGTTGCTTCTCACAACTTGCTAATGGAGATGATGTATATCCTTCTTGAATCAAATTCAGGAGTTTAGTTCATATATAGCTCCTGGAAAATTGACAAAAGTAAAGAAGAAATGAATGTTTTTTCGACCCTGTTTCAGCTTTATACTGCTATATTGATCCTCCCCTCTAGCTGCCGAATTTCTTCAGGATTATTCTCTAATTAGAAGTCTTCATGATACTTAATTCTTTTTTTTTTTTTTGGTTCTTAAAGTTGGATAAATCTCTTATAATTATTGTGGAAAACTGACTCTGCTACTGTCATAACTCTGTTGTAATTGCAACTTTGCTACAACTTAGACTTTGTTTCTAACTTGGTTTCTTGCAACATCTAACCATTCTAGCTATATTCTTTTATTCATTGCATGTTAGAGTCTTGATCTGAACCTTTCTTGGGTCTTAAGGCCCACCATTTTTATGTTAAACTCTCAGCTGAAATGGGATGCTCAGTACCATTAGTTTCCTTATTAGATCAGGAATCTCATCCCGTCCTTCAGATTACATCCATATTTTGGCCTTCAAAATAGTTTTATCAAACTTAGAGGCCTTTATAAAAGTGAATTTGGGCTTTTGAATTGTCGAATTTTGATATTTGAAGCTCAAGATATTCTCGTTTGAATATCTAATGTGAAAGTAGAGAATCCAGCTGCGAGTAGGATTCTGGCCTGAGTTTACAAGTCTGATTAGAGGTCCAAATGAGATCAAATTTTTACCCATAATACCTTCTTTAAAAGCTTGACATGTGTACTTTGACTTAGAGCAAGCCCACATTCTCATATTGAAACTCTAACTTGACGAAAAACCTGTCACAAAAAGTTAGGTCCAAAACATAAAATGTAAATTTTTTTATTTTTAGCAATTAATTCACATAGTATCTTAGGCATGTCAAACTTATAAAAATAACTTCCAATAAACTCAAATAAGTTCAAAATACATTAAAAAGCATATTGTAAAAGGAGTAAAAACATATGTATATTTTGCACTTATCAAACATAAAAGTACACAACCATAAATCTTCCAATGAATGGTCTTAACACGGAATGCATGAACCACATAAAGATACTAGGTATATTTAATAGTTTAGAAGGTATCACCATCCACGCATACAATTAATGTCATGTCTTAAATGTTGTTTTTCACACATACAATTGTGTTCAAACTTTTTTTTTAGTTTTTGGGTTTGAAAGAGTAAAGAGAATGACACTTTTAAACGATGAGAAAGAAAATTATTGGTTTGATCACCTTTCGACAATAAAAGTTGTTTTTTTTAGTGCTAATGAATTTTCATTTAACAAGATGGGTTTGATGGTGATATATAATTTTGAACTTTGATCTTGCTTGTTAAAGTAAACTGTGGTAAAGAGAGAAAAATCCCCCCTGATTTGTTTTTGTTTTATTTGGATCTTTATGTAGGTGTTTTTGGAATATTTTTTTTTGGATTTTAAAAGTGTTTTTAGGGGTTTTTTTTTATTAAAAGGGGTGAAAAATATTTTTTTGGACAAAACATCCATTATTTTTATGGGCTTTATATGTGATCCATGACTTTTTATAGGCCAAGCACATGGGTAGGATCATCCCCTGATAATAAAATAATAATTTTTTATTTTTTTTAATTATTTAAAAACATAAAAAAATAATTTTTTTTAAAAACCACAAAAACAATTACACTTTAACCCACATCAAATTGGCCATTGGAAACATAGAATTGTATATCTTACCAACTTATGTTCGTTCTTCCTAACACTCAATTTCCTAAATAAAAATCGTACCATGAACATATATAAATAAAATTTAAGAATCTCATGAGCTGCGGCTAATAACTTTCATCTGCAACAATGTTCCTTTGTTCTTCCATGGAAGGACCATAAGATTTGCTACAAACAAGATAATATAAGAAGTTAACCAAGCTCAAACTTGCAAGAAGCCAATAATAATAATCATAATGCCCCTCGTTGATATTGCTTGAAACCCAACTCTCCTGACCTTCTACTTTCGTTAAATCACGAACAGCACGAACTATAAAACTGGATACCAAGCTTGCAACAGACATTCCTATCCCATTAAGAGTGGAGGCTACACTGGACATGCTTTTAGGCAATTCGGTGTAAAAGAATTCGTTCTGTCCGATGGAAGTGAAAGCCTCAGCCACTCCAGACAGGGCAAGAGATGGCAATAACAAAAATGCAGAAATGTGCAATCCAGCATCAGGTCTGTCTGAGAATCCTTCCTCGATTGCAGTTTCCCTCCTAACACTCTCAGCAATGGCTAATGCAGCCATGGAAATAGTGGATAATAGGATTCCAATTCCCATTCTTTTTCTCAAGCCGAGACGAACTGGTTGTCCCTTGATTTTCGAAACTAAGGGGATAATTATGCGATCATAGAGAGCAACCCACAATACCATAACAAGAACTGTTATTGAAAGGAAGGTGGCAGCAGGAATTTCAAATTTCGAAGTGATGTGTCGGTCCATGGTGGATATCTGGAGCACTATAAAAGATCCTTGGCTTACATTCACAAACATCAACATTCCTGATGACCATATTGGGATTACCTTTATCAGTGTTTTCAGATCTTCTACTTGTTCTACTGTACAAAGACTCCATGGATCCAAAGCATTTCCATCTGGACTCACGTCTACTTGAGGATTTCCAACAATGCAAGCTTTGTTGAAAAACCTAAGACAGGGAAAAGGAAAAATAAAATGGCTTTAGAAATTATTGTAAGATATAGTTAAATGAATACAGAGCAAAACTACTCAAGTATTCCCAAGCCAATGAACTTAATTGGAGTAAAAAACAATACACAAAACAAAAGCTTCCACGTTTAAGGTTCAAAATGCGCTTCACCTTGTTTATTTCACATGCATAAATATAGCAAATGTTTTGAGGTATATTATTCTATTCACGTAAGACTTGCAGCATCAGGACTCAAATTTTCAGATTTGTATATTGATGATACCTCAATCTTTTACTTGGCACTGGGAGCATTGATCCCGTTGTGTGATAGCGCACCTCAACTGTGGCTTGGGTAGATAATTCGACACTTCTATTTCTAAAGGAAGCAACAACAACTTGGGCCAACCCAGTAATCCAGCTTGCCTTAGGCTTCGACTTGACATAAAAGGGAGAAGCCAAGGAGAACGAAAGAGCTGACAGAATCATGAGCACCACAGGAACTCCAAAACCCACCATCCACCCCATGTTCTCTTGGATGTATACAACACAAGTCATAGCAACAAATACCGATGCCGTGACTGTAACATAATACCATCTGAAGAAGCTCTCCCTTATTCTGGCACGTTGAAGATTGTGTGTGATGCTCAATTGATCAGCTCCAAAAGCCATGGAAGACGATCTAATGCCACCAGCTCCTATGGCCATGAAGCCAAAAGCTGTATATAAATGCACAAGCTCTAACGTGCTTCTGGAATTGCAACTGTGACTGAAGGGGACACAAAGAGGCTGTCTTGCTTCAGGAAAAGTTGTTAGCCATAATAGAACCATCCCCTGTTCCACGAAAGTTAAAGCTGTAATTGAAAACATAATTTACTTGCACCTTTGGAATTAATTGATTCATAAGAAGAAACTTGAAAGTTTCAGACCAAATTTTTCTATTTCAGAGTTTTAAATTGAAACAGCTGACGTATATATCAAGAGACTTCCATTTAATATTACCATTAGAAGAGACGCTGCCAATATTAAATTATGCTTTTAAATCATTTAGTTCCTGCCTTCTGAACATGGAAAAAAAATTGCAACCATATTTTCCTATTTCTATTTTTTTTTCCCCTGGAACTAACTCCTTTAGAAGAATTTAGAAACTCCGATTGTCTTATAGAAAATATATCTAAGAAATATAGGAGGAAATGTCAAAAACTCTATTTTTGTTTTCTGGGGCAGGCAAAAAAAGTCCATGTTCACAAAGACAGCATCATAAAGTAGAGCAAACCACCGATTTGTCTGTTGCAAGGGCATATATGTGGTCCTTTTGGCCCCGTTTTTGAAACCCCCTCAAAAAAACTATGTACTTGAGAGTATAGTGAAGAGAGCAAGGGAAAAGGAAATAGTTACCAAAAGGCTAGCCATACACCCAAAGCCTATCATCCGATACCGACCAACATAAGAATCAGCGAGGACAGCCCCAAGAATTGGTGTGAAATTCGTGGCAGATGAGAAAAGGAACAATAGTTGAGCACCTTGAGCAGCATCCATGCCATATTCTCTGGTCAAATACATAATCATATTTGTCGATAGCCCAAAACTTGCTAGCCTCTCAAATGCCTCATTTGCTGTCAGAAAATCGAAGATTTACCACATAATTCGAGAAAAAACAATCGTAAGGTTAGACAAATAAGCATGTGTACTGGGTAGTACCTAGGATGAAAGGTATGGTTCTGATGCCACCCTTTCCGTTGCTCAAGAGTGGTTCTGTGATCATCTGTCTTTGTTCCGATGAGCAATCCATTTATCTTCTTCTCTTGAGAGAGAGGGAGAGACTGGTGTAGAAAATGAACTCACTGCATCATCCTCATACTACGGAAAAAGATTAGTGGACCTTTGAAAATTATAATTAGAAAATGAAAAGTTGATTTCATTATCTGAGGGAAGTGTGTTTACCTTGATGTGATAATATTAAAAATAAATTTTAAAATATAATAAAATTGATATTTTTTTCAAGCACTAGTGATCGCATGACATTTGAAATAATAAACCATCTTAATTGTTGCTTTCTGTGGTTACATTAACAAGGAACACTAGATGTAAGACTTTGTCTTGTTACTAATTATTTTGATTCCAGTGGTTGGGAGGAATCCTTTCAAACGTTAACAAAAAGATTGTGTGTGACAAGTATAATATAAATTTGTGGGGACTCAACAATGAGCCAACTCGCTTTAAAGGATGCAAGTTACCATGAAAACTAATTAGTAAGGTTCTGAAGCCACCCTTCTGGGTTTCGGTTCAAGAGTGGCTCTGTGATCATCTCTTTCGGATCTTGGTCCAATCTCGTTTACAATTATAATACAGGGAAAGAAAGTGGAAGACAAAAGAGAGTGCGAGAGAAAAGTTGTCACTCACATTAATCCATTGTACACTAACTGACTAGATGGGCATTATAAGATAATCCACATAAAATAGTTAAAAAGAGTTTTCAGCGAGTTCTGTCAAAAATATTATCACGTCTAATTTCTAAAATAGAAAAACATAAATGTTTTATTATTATTTTTTGAATGGACTAATAATATTTATTTTTAAAATTTAAACACGACTACAACTATATTTTAACGGTTATAGTCTTACGATTATATTCTTAAAAACTATATTGTCACCTATAAAATGAGTGTGTGTGTGTTATTTTTTGTTCATTCAATCTTAATTTCTTCTAAAAATTTCTTACTTAAAACATGAAGGATGTGTGACAAGTATAATATAAATTTAAAGGAGTTCATAAAAGAAAACATAAATTCATGTGTAGTTACAATATTATTAGTACTAAAAAAGAATGAGACATGAAGGATATTTATTGATTATTATACCATTAATAATATTACAATTACAAGTATAGACATTCAATTCCTAAACTTGATGATATGCTAAATGAAAAATTATCTTTAAAACTAAATATGTTTTGTATGATTGGTTAGTTATGTCTTTTGAACTTACTAATATACCTAGTACTTTCATAAAATTAATTAACCATGTTTTGTGCAATTTTACAAGTAAGTTCGCTATGATTTATTTTGATGATATCTTGATTTATAATAAGAATTTAAAAAAGCATGTTGAATATTTAATGAATTTATTGGTTGTTTTATGAAAACAATATTTATACGTTAATCTGAAAAAAGTTGACTTTTGAAAGGAAAATGTTGTATTTCTTGGATACATTATTAGTGAAAAAGGTATTAAAATGGATGAGAAAAAGGTTAAAACTATCTAAGAATGCCCTATATCTAAGTCAATCATTAAAGTAATAAATTTTCATGGTTTGAATAGTTTTTTAATATGAGATTTATTAAGAATTTTAATACTCTAGTCGCACCTTTAACTAAGATAGTTAATAAATATATGGGTATTAAATGTGGCAAAGAACAAGAGCATGCTTTTAATTTATTAAACGATAAATTAATTTTGGCTCTATTGTTATCATTGCCTAATTTTATAAAATCTTTTGAAATTGAATGTGATGCCTCAAAGATAGGTATGAGAGTAGTTTTAATACAAGGAAAAAAAAACCCATAACTTATTTGAAGACCCATAACTTATAATAAGCTCAATAGTGTAACATTGAATTACTATACTTATGATAATAAGCTTTATGTTTTGATAAGAACTTTATATACTTGGCAACATTACTTATGCTCTAATGAGTTCATTATCCATATTGATCATAAGTAATTAAAAAATCTTAAAGGTCAAGGAAAGTTGAACCATTTGCATGTTAAGGGGGTAGAGTTCATTGTAACATTCACATACATGATTAAATACAAGCAAGGTAAGGAAAACATAGTATTTGATACATTATCATAAGAGTATGTACATCTTTCAATTCTAAACACTAAATTATTAGAATTTAAGTATGTGAAAATTTATATATTGAGGATGTTTATTTCGACCAAGTATGTATTGCATATTAACATTCAACCTTTGATAAATTTTATAAGGTTGGTGAATATTTATTTAAATAAAAAGATTGTATGTTCCTAATTGTTTTATGCGGGAATTATTATTCATAAGGCTCACGGGTAAGAGCAATTTTGTTGGCCTAATATGAAAAAATATGTGCAAAGAATTTGTGATAGATGCGTAACATAAAACAAGTTAATTCTAAAGTTTTACCTCATGGTTTATATACACTCTTACCAATGCCTTAGGAACCTTGAGTTGACATGGATTTTATGCTAAGTTTGCCTAGATCAAAAGGAGGTAGGGATTTTATTTTTGTAGTTAAGGATAAGTTTTTTTTAAGATCACATATTTCATATCTTGTTATAAAACTAATGATGCAACTAACATAATAGATTTATTTTTTAAGGAGATAGTTTAGCTACATGGGGTACCTAGAAGTATTGTGTTTGACTATGATGTTGATTTTTTTAACTATTTTTGGAAGGTTTTATGGGGATATTAGGAATAAAATTGTTATCTTATAAGTAAAATTGATTTTTATTAGTAAGTTTATGTGATTGAATCTTACAGATATAAAAATCAAGAAACTTAAAATCAAATTGATTTTTTTCTCAAAAAGCTAAGATCAGATTTGGAATTGAGCTTGACATAATAATAACTTGTACCAAAACTTTAAGACTATAAATAACCGACCTATCACCTTATTGTTAGTGGCTTTGTGTCAAGGAATTATTAGATTAGTAAAAAAAAAAAATTGTTAAATAACCACTTTAATCTAAAGGCAAGTTATTCGATGAAATTTTAAGAATAATTTTAAGATTAGTAAATATTTTAAATAAAAAAAATTAAACTTGAAACCTGTTTACTTTCACTATCATCTTATACTTAATGTTATTAATTAAAAGAGGATAGTAAAATTCAAAGTCTCGAGAGCTTAACCATTAAAGTTTTAATATAATATTAAAGAACAAGTTCAAGGTAAAATTTTAAATTATTAGATAAAATATAAAAATTAATTTTATATTACTGTATGATATATTCAACTATTCATCTCAGACCCAATAAAAAAAAACTAAACAATTGCATTAGAGAAAAAGAAGCCATGGTCAAGAAGAAAAGGAGATGGCTTTTATCTCATTCCATCGTCCCACTAAACATCTTATAAGAGCTGTTTTTAATTAATGGTATCCAATATATTTAATTTATTATATATAGTGCAAATCAAATCACTTAATTAAGTGTTAGATTCGGTATCAATTTTCTTTTATAATTTCATAAATTAAAATCAATAGATAAAGTGATGACCTGTTATACAGTAGGCAATCAATTGTCCGAATTCTTCAACAGTTTTTAGTTTTAAATTTAAACCTGAAAGAATGAATTTCACAGGATAAGTATTTCAATTACATGATGTTTGCAGGTTAGTATTTCATCTATCAGTCGATTCTGAACTTTAAATGAACATTTCGTCAGGTTAATTTCACTCTCACATTTCACTATTCATAGCCAACTTTTCCCTTTTATTTCTTTCCAATTCATCATTGCAAATTATATATATTGGCACAATTTAAGTATTGAATTGAGATTGGTTTTGATTTGCATGCTCGTGCATTTGATATTTCATAGAATATTTCAATGTTAAATTAAAAATTATTTTCAAAAACTAAAATAAAATGTTAGATCATTGTTAAAAAAAGAGTTTGAAAAGTTGAAAGGACCAAAATTAACATAAAAAATAGAGCATTTCTTGTGTACACTGTTCACAAGGCAAGGAAAATTTCAATTTGTCCCTCAAGTTCTGATTTTTACATATTCTAACCTCATTCTTTTAGATTTTTATGGTTTGGTCATAAATTTTAATTTTGTTATGTTTTAGTCTCTAATGTAGAGAACGAAGTTGACAACCTTTTGGGAAAAAAAAAACTGATTTTGTGTCAATGTATTGGTTTCTAATAAGATAATTTAATGAAGGTAGTTCTGATATTTAAATATGTAAAAAAAAAAAATCATTGTGATTCATGAATTTTATTTTGTTTGAATTTAATTTACTTTTAAAATGATTAAAAGGTAATTTAGGGTTAAAAGGTAATTTAGGGTTGAAAGTGGTTTTATAGTGATTTCTATAATGTTTTTGAAGTGTTTTCATGTTAAAACAAGTTGAAAATGGAGTTTTGAAGATTTTAAAATTAAAATCCTAACTTTTAAACTAGAAAATGACAGCAGGTTTAACTAGTCAAATAATATTTTAGACCCATATGTGCATGGATTTTTAATTTAGACTAGGCACGCGAGACCATCTTTCCAGACCTAAACACACTCAAGCTTTTTCTTAAATAGCCTTTAACTTTTATATTCTTACAATTTTTTTTAATTTTAGTAAATTTATTAAAATAATATATAAGAAATTATCTAATTATGTCATAGTTTTTAGGAATATTAGAGCTTTTTATGGTAACATTAACAATTAATTTATGAATAATTACATATTAACCTAATATGAAAAAAAATTAAATTTTACCATTAATATTTAAAATAAAATATTTATTTAGTTATTTTTTATTTTTATTTTTTATATAATTTTTTATACAAGTGCTTAGAAATGATCGATTCATAATTTTTATTTTATGTTATTAAAAATATTTTTTTTATGATTATAATAAGTTTTCATTTAAACAAAACAATGTTTATGATTAAAAAAGATATTTTCGTCGAAACAAAAAAGAAATACACGAGTAAGGAAATAGAGTTTTAATTAAGAAAATACTTTTTTCCTCTTTAATTCAAATTATTATGTTTTTTTAAAATATTTTGTAATTATCACTAGTTTTTATTCAAAAATATATTTTCATAAGAGAATATTATAAATAGTTGTCTGAAAGCCCAGATGCTTTATAATAACTAATTGAAAATTCCACTTCTTAAAAAACGATCTTATGAAAAGGAAATAGTTCATGTAAACATAATAACATATGATCTTGATGTTATAATGTTGTCATCAAGCTAGATTTAACTGGTAATATTTTCAAGTGGGAAAGAGTTAACAATTAAAGAAGATTCACTCAGATCGAGGTGAAATGATTTGATTCTTGAAAATAGCTTTCAAATCTATTTATAAACATGGTTGTAGTTTGTTTTTAAAGTGTTTTTTATTTAAAAATATATTAAAATAATTTTTTTTATTTTTTTAAAAAATTATTTTTAATATCAGTATATTAATCTAAAAATATTAATTTTAAAAAAATAAAATAAAATTTAAATTTAGTTAAAAATATTTTTAAAATATAAAAACAAACAGCATCTTCACTAACACGAGTCAAGTCCTGAAGTGTGTTCACTATATAGAAAAAGAAAACAAAAAAGTATGCATGCTACGATTAAGAGTTCTTGAACTGTAACCAAAAGCAGTCATCTGTTAAACCATTTTTCTTCCCTGCAAGGACCATAAGACAAGCTACAAACAAGATAATATATGAAGTTAATCAAGCTCAAAATTGTAAGAAGCCAGTAATAGTAATCATAATGCCCTTTGTTGATGTTGCTTGAAACCCAACTCTCCTGAGCTTCTCCTTTCGTAAAATCTCGAACAGCACTGACTATAGAACTGGATACCAAGCTTGCGGCTGACAATCCTAACCCTTGAAGCGTGGAGGCTACACTGGACATGCTTTTAGGCAACTCGGTGTAAAAGAATTCATTCTGTCCAATAGCATTGAAAGCCTCAGCTAATCCACTCAGGACAAAATACGGTAACAACCACATTGCTGAAATGTGCAGTTGAGCATGAGGATCTTCTGGAAATCCTTCCTTGATCGCAGTTTCCCGTCGAAAACTCTCGGCGATCGCCAGTGCTGCCATGGAAATAGTCGATAATAGAATACCAATACCCATTCTTTGTTTCAAGTTGAGGCAAACGATTTTTCCCTTGACTTTCGATACTAGAGGGATAATTATACGATCATAGAGAACAACCCACGTTGTGATAACGAGAACCACAATTGAGGGGAAACTGGCAGCAGGAACTTCAAATTTTGAAGTAATGTGTCGGTTCATGGTGGATGCCTGGAGTATTAAAAAAGAGCTTTGGCTTACATTCACAGACTTGAGCATTCCGGCTGACCATATTGGGATTACCTTGATCAGTGCTTTTAGATCTTCTACTTGATCTACTGTACAAAGACTCCATGGATCTGAAGCTTTTCCATCTGCGGTCAGATCTTCTTGAGGATTTCTAATAATGCAAGCTTTATTTAAGAACCTAATACAGGGTAAAGCAAAAAGGAAGTTTTTAGGACTAACATTAAAACTCATCGAAACAGATTATGACGCGCATATTCACATGCTAATTATCTCAACTCTTAGCCTAACTTAATGTAATGCCAGAAAAAGGAGAAAGCAATTAAAAAACAAAATTTTCAACATTTTTCATTCAGAAGGTTGCTGATCCTCCTTTCTTTTGCATTTATCAATAAAAGCAAATGATGACCTCAGAGGCAGAGTTGGTATTCTATGCAGGCAAAACTTGCAATTCTATAAATTCAGGACGCAAAGTGCGCAACCTAATAAAAATATGATACCTCAGTTTTTCACTTGGCACAAGAAGCATTGATCCCGTAGTATGATAATCCACCTTATCAGTGGTTTGGGATGATAATTTGATTCTTCTATTTCTAATGGAACCGACAACAACTTGAGCCAACCCAGTGATCCAGCTTGCTCTAGGTTTTGACTTGACATAAGAAGGAGAAGCCACGAAGAATGAAAGAGATGACAAGATCATGAGCACCACAGGAACTCCAAAACCCACCATCCACCCTACGTTATCTTGAATGTATACAACGAAAGTCATACCAAGAAACACTGAAGCTGCAACTATGCCATAGTACCAACTGAAGAAGCTCTCTCGTATTCTAGCATGTTTAAGGCTGTTGCTCTTGCCCAATTGATCAGCACCGAAGGCTAAGGAAGACGATCTTATGCCACCAGCTCCAATGGCCAAAAAGCAAAAAGCTGTATATAAAAGCAAAAGCTGCAATGTAGTTGCAGATTTGCAGTTGTAACTAGATTGGACACAAGGAGGCGGTCTTGCTTCAGGAAAAGTTGTTAGCCACAGCAGAACCATCCCCTGTAACATGAAAAATAAAGTGATTCCTTGTTCTGGATTTAATTTAGTACTTTTCATGAGAGCCTTACAACCTTAATTGTAAGTCAGTAAGCTGCAGAGCATGCTCCAATTCTCATCCTTGTTAAACTCAAAATGAAGTATCTTGTTAACAAAAATAAGACGCAAATCGCCCTGTAGATATGAGAACAGGGGGCTGGTTCCGGTTGTGTGGATGGATAGAAGAAACATACGGACAAATGGAGAAATTGAGGATAGATGATACATCAGCATAGCTAACATACAAAACATGGTCCTCCATTACAGTAAAACTTTGACAAATGAGGTAAAGAAAGGATACATCTGGATCGCTAGGAGATATCATATGTCGGGTAGCAAACAAATTATCACGGCTGAGCTGAATTATTTGGAGCAACGACAAAAAATAAATTAATGATTTTTTTTCACCTCCTGCGTCAAGCAACAGTAATTTCGAAAAGAAGGAAAAAATAGACCTTGGAAAGAAACAGAAATATTACCAGAAGGCTAGCCATACATCCAAAACCAATCATCCGATACCGACCCACATAAGTATCAGCAAGAAAAGCTCCAAGAATTGGTGTGAAATTTATGGCAGATGACAAAAGGAACAAAATATGTGCCCCCTTTGCAGCATCAATCCTATACTCTCTTGTCAAATAAATTATCAGGTTTGGAAGCAGCCCGTAATTTGCCAGACTCTCGAATGCCTCGTTCGCTGTCAAAAAATTGAAAATTCATCACATAATTCGAGAACAAACTAATCATAAGGTTAGACAAATATGCCTGTGTATTATACAGGTAGTAGTAAGTACCTAGGATGAATGGTAAGGTTCTGATGCCACCCTTTCGGTTCCTCAAGAGTGGTTCTGTGATCATCTGTCCATGTTCTGATGGGCAATCCATTTATCTTTCTTTTCTTCGGAGACAGAGAGAGAGAGAGGGAGGGAGAGAGAGGGAGACTGGCGTTGAAAATGAAAGTCACTGCATCTTCCACATGCTACGGAAAAAGATAAGAGGAACTTGGAAAATGATAATGGTGGGCCAGGTACAGATAGAAAGCCCGTTTCATTTTTAACCACAACCAGAACAAAGAGATGCTCTACTGCTGAGTTTTTTTCAATAATAAAATAGTGAGTTGACAAAATAATTATTAAATTAACATTGTTTAATTAGGTGCCCAAAGACCACATGTGCCTCTCTTGTAAACAAAAAATGATTACAATTAATCTTTATATTGAAGGAGGGATCTAAGGTTAAATTTTAAGTTTATTTTTTAAAAATTATCAGTTTAAATATTAAAAATCTTAAAATTATTAGAAACTTATATAATTATTAATTTTAAAATACATAAAACTAATCAAGATATACATAAACTACCCAATATATATATATATATATATAAATAAAAAAAATTACAATTTGACTATTTCTTCTACTTTCTTCTCTACTTAAATGCATCACAACTAGAAAATTAGCTATTAATGATGGAATATTTTATCAGTGTTTTAAGTTTTTTTTTCATCGGCATATAAATTACTATCGAATATCTTTATGGAAACTTGTTGTTGATGAGGGTCTCGTTAAGAATTTCAGATGCATAAGTAATTTAGTCAGTAAAGTACTTTAGCAGTTTTGTTTACTCCAGTTTTATTGTTTTTATTTTAATAGTGTTTTAATCGTTTTACTATGTAATTGAAATAATAATAATAAAATATTTACCCCTAATCAATTTAATAATAAAAAAAAATATTCCTAATTGCTAGTGTTAAGTTTTTTTTTATTTTTTTAATAGAGACGCAAAACCATGAAACGACTGATCCACTAAACAATAGTTTCACTCACAAGCTAAAGTAAAAAATGTCTTTCCAATTAGCTTTTTCCAATAGTCAATGTTATCACCGCTATTGAATCCTCCAAATTTGTCCCAGAATTGCTAGGGTTCATCAAATCATACAAATCACAATCTTTAACAGTGTGATGACAAGAAAGAGGAAAACTATGACCAGAGGAAGGAAAATAACCATCTTAACTGATCCAGAGAAATTAAAAAGAAAAGGAAAAGGCAAAGGAAAAGGAAGGAGTAATTAAAGAAAAATCGTGTGTTTGATATTATGGTAATTTTTAAAAATTATTTTATAAAAAATAATTTTAGTTGAGATTGGTTTGTTAAAATATATATTTTGTTAAAACTGTGATTAAAATTGAGATTGAATAAAAAGTTGTTTGATATATTTGGTTAAAAATATTTTTTAAATTGAGGTTATAAAATAATTAAAATATGTATATATATATATATATATTGATGATTTTTAATTTTAATATTGTAGACTTAAGTATCATTACATCATGAAATAAACAATATTTTATATAAAATATTTTTATTATTTCATTAAATTATCTATAATTTTATCATGTATGAAATCTATATAAATAAATTATTGGAGTTTTTTTTTTTCCTAATAAATTTCCCCTCATTTTGTTTCATGCACTAGGTCCATGTCATTGATTTTGGGCTTGCAAAAAGATATAGGGATACAACAACACAACAACATATTCCTTACAGGTAGCTATTTTCATAACCAAGCTCTTGTTTGGCTTCTAGCGGGTTTTGGATATCTCTTCTCTAAGTTTCCATGTTGTCTAAATTGTTTGGTTGTCTAAATAGATGAGAATGAAAATGGATAAACAGTTTTCATGTGAGAAAGTGGGTTAAGTTTATATCTGCTATTCATCTAAATTAGTTTGTCAAAGGCTTGGGTTTGCTAAATTGAGTTTGGCCTTTTATCTTCAGATTTTTATTTTGAGATGATATTATGGCTTGTTGCTATCCCTGAAAGGTCTTTTATTTTGTTTAGCATCAAGATATGACTTTATAACATGTATGAAGAACACTATGATATGTTCACAGCTAGAAAACCTCTGAGGTTTCTGGGCTAAAACCTTTTGTGATATAACATTTTTGATTGCCTTTGTTGATGATTTGAAGGCTACTTTTCTCAGTTCCTTTGTTTTTTGCATATCATGTAGCAACCCATCCCCTTAATCTTTATTTGTCTTCCATGATTAACTAAAGCTTCATTCTTCTTTCCCTTTCCTGATTTGAAAAGAGAGAACAAAAACTTACAGGAACTGCGCGGTATGCAAGTTGCAATACTCATCTAGGAATTTGTAAGTTAGAGAGGTTTTGTTGCCGTGTTTGATGTATCAAATGAACCATTTGGTCTACGTACACTCACATTTTATTTGCTACTCAGAGCAAAGCCGTCGAGATGATCTGGAGTCCATTGCTATGTTCTTTTATACTTTTTGAGAGGGCAGTGGCGGAGCCCCCTTAATATTTTTTATTTTTTTATTTTTTATATTAAACTCATATGTTAATCACATCTCATTGCCCTAATTTCCCCCTCTTTTTCCTTTCCTTTCTTTATCTTCTCTTGTCTAATATTGTTCAGCTACCGTTCCCTGCCTCTTGCTTTACTCATTAATTAATCTTTCTTGTCTTTTCCTTTATGCTTTAGGTAAAAAATTTTATTTTTTCTATTTTCTATTTGTTTTATTATTTAATTTTAGTTTTATTTTTTTATAATTAGTTATTAAAAATATTAGGATTCATGATAATTTAGGGGTTTTGATATGAATATTTTTAAAATAAATATTTAAATATGCTAATTTAATCAATTAAGTGTTTCTTTTCTTATTATAAAAAATAAATTAATATTCATGTAAAACCACTATTCTTGATATCTCTTGCATTGACATTGTAGTTTATTAAAATTTAATATTTTCACATGATTTGTTTGTGAGTAAAATATCGAGTAAAAAACATGTTTTTTCAAGCATTGTTCCTCTTATACATATACTAGGTATTGTTTCTTAATTAAATTTCTAGAAATAATTAAGTATAATTTAATCAATATACTTATTATATACATATAAATATGAATTGAATTAGGTTTTGATTTTGATGAATTGACGTGTATTTTTAAATTAATTTTATTTGATATGAATTAATATATATGTTTTGAATTGATTTCTAATATATATCTATATAATATAATATTTGTTAATAATATGCCCCCTCATTTAAAAAACTCTGGCTCCGCCACTGAGAGGAAGGTATGCTGCCACAGTATAAGTAGAGAAAATATTTTTATTAGTGAGGGAGTTGTAAATTTGGTCATTTTTTCCTTTAATACCTAGATCATTTTGATGGTTGTTTGATGTTTTAACTAGATGATATGATTAGTTGGTCATTGACTATCTGATAATTGGTTTCTGAGAATTTAGCCTTCCATGGCAGGGTCTGAAAGCTGCAACGAAGAAGCAAAAGTACAATAAAATATGCGAGAAGAAGTTATCAACTCCAATTGAGGTATGTGGTCAAATGCATTAATCGTCTTGGAAGTTAAATCCTGATTTTAGAGGGGGGGGGGGGGGGGAAGATAACAAGGCTGGCTCTTCAAAAGGTGACCCTTTCCTCAAACTTCTGTCATCAAATCATGCTTCTTATCATATATCACATTTGTAAACATTCATCTGAAATTCAAAAAAATATAGTAATGTTGTGATGTCGCAGTCGCACAAATTAATTACCCTAGCTTAAAACACAACACACAAGATAATATAGAGCAAGCAAGGGGTCGATCCCACGAGGAAGATTTAGTTCAGATTTTTATGCTATACGTTATGCAATTTGGGGGGGGGTTGGATGTTATATAGGCTAAAGAAAAATAAAACAGAAAACTATCAAACAAAATTTAATAAAATCAGAAAATTATCAAGAGAACAAACCTTGGTCGCAATCACACATCCACCTATAGAAATCAGAACCGATCCTTGAAACGAAATTCCAGTTTATATTCTGAATTTTTATCTTTTCTTAACGTTGGTTAATTAACGGATCCGCCGTATAACTAACCCTAACCAACAAATAATCACAGTGTCCGCACTAATGATTTAATCCAATGGCAGCCTTAAGATCTAGATAAATTCATTATCATAACAACTAAGTTGTCTGCTTATGTTGCTTTGATCGAATGTTCTCCCAAAGATTAATAACATAGATCCGCTACAATTATTAAACTCAGTTGCTTCACAAGTTCATATACCACAACTCCGGTTTTGATATCAAACTTAGCAATAAATTGTCTATAATAAAAACTTAGAGTCCGCTCTAGCAATTAAAATAAACAATCATAGGAAAAATAAGCATAGGAGAACAAACATATTCATCATATAAACTGAAAAGAAAAGGTAAAATAGATCTCACAGTTCTTGAAATCCGAAGGTTTCCGTGTCCTTGCAACCAAGAAAATGAGTTTAGCCTTGCATGTTTATTGAACAACTAATCAAAAAAATGGAAGAATGCATGATTTAGGGTTTCTTAGAGTAGGGGGCGTTTTTCTCCTCTTGGGTGGCTCCCCCCCTTCTCTTCTCTCATTCTTTTTATATGCTAGGAAACCCTAATATCTATTTTACAAAATAGTCCTCCCTTAAGTAGACAATTTATATTTAAGTAGTTCAATAACTATTTTCCTAAAAAAGGAGAAATAGTTTTGCATGAAATCTTCAAGCTTTGACTTAGAGGAGCTACATTGCTGAAATAAAAACTTGGATGTCGGTTTAGATGCTTCGGAGCGTAATCTGGACTCGTTTCTTCACGAAACCTGTTTGCTGGCAGAATTCAGTTGTCATCTTTGAAAAATCATATCTCCCTCATATGACATCTTTTTTGGCTGAAATTTGGAGCGTTTATAGACCTTTGAGTCAGGAATCCAAAACAATTGAGTTTGCATCAATTGGACTTTTGTAGCTCTAGATATTCAAGTCGGACTGACCGAAGGTCAACACTGGCAGATTGCGAGATTTGACTTTGAAAGCTGCGATTTCCATGCTCTTCCTTATTTTATTGTCTTGCCTTAGATTTTCAGAAAGGTATGGATGTTAGCTTTTTAATTCCACTGGAATCACTTCATTTCGACCTTTAGAGCTCACGTTCTGCACAAAACATCGACTGAACGTCAAATCTGCCAATTACCTTCAATTTACTCTTTTTTGCATCTTTCATCCAAAAGTGCCTTCAAAACATAAAACAAAGAATATCAAGGTATTTTATATATAAAACATAGGCAAAGCACTAGTTAAATGTGGGTGAAACTATCGAATAATATGGTTGCATCAAGTAACCTGAAAATCATGCAATTACAAGAACTAAAAGTGTAGAAGATTATTAAATAAATGTGGCTTACATGTTATCCTGTCGGGATCATATAAGCAAAAAAATGTGCCTGTTTCAGGTTTTTAACATAAAGTATGTTTTTCATTTTACTTTCTGGTCTAATATTTATGGGTTTAACACAGGAAATTGTTGATAAAGCTAAGGTTACAGTGGATCTATCGGTTCTAAGGAAAATAAAGTATAACTAAATGCCTCAATAGCTCTCATTTGTTATGTAAAGAAGAAAAAGGCTTTGAGAGCTGCTTTTCTCAAACTTGAATTCTGTATGCGTTTTTGGTTCCTTGTATTAGTTTGAATCTCTACCTTCTATTTTATCGTCTGTTGACATCACATTTGTTTTCTAAAGGTACTGTGCAAGTCGCATCCTGTAGAGTTTGCTTCTTACTTCCATTATTGCCACTCTTTAACATTTGACCGAAGACCTGATTATGGATTTCTGAAGCGCCTCCTTCATGTCTTGTTTACTCGAGAAGGTAATTGATTAATTAAATTGTGAGGAATTCTTTTTAATGTTGGTTCAGAGTGGGGATGATAGGGAAGTTATGTTTGTTGGTCATTGAGGACTGTGAAGCCTGGAAACTGATAATGAACAATATTTGGTCCATTACTTTTAGCAGTCCATTTTGTTGTAAAGTCACATCCATGTGGGCTTTCAGAGTTAGTAGTTATGTAATATGTTTTGATCTACATATTTTCCAATTTCTTGCAGGATTTGAGTTTGATTATGTTTTTGACTGGACCATCCTGAAGTACAAGCAGACACAGAGAACAAAGCCACCAGCTAAATCACCTGTTAGTTATTCCAACCTTCTCTTTTTTAAATATTTCCAATGATGAAATGCAAAGATCTTTATTCCAACCTTCTGCTTCAGATGATTGATATTAATGTTGTCAAAGAATAAGAATCAGTTGTGTGTCTAGGTCTAGTGAAAAGTAGATGTTTCAAACTGTCATTGAAAGCTGTGACAAGGATACCACACGAAGAACATGATGGATACTTCAGAAATTCCATACGGACATGGAAGAGAAGCGGTACTCATAATGCATAAAAAAATTATTAACAAGGTCGTCCTTTGTGGATTCATACCATGTCTCACATTTAAATTTGCTTTCAATCTGTGGTGTATGCTTCATTATTAGTTCATGTGTTTGCTTCTATAGGAATATGAAATTCATTGACACTGACACAGGTTTGAAGAATTATGTTATGCAGAATGCTTGATATCTTTAGAGAGCTAAGCTGCTTCTACTACCAGCAGAGGAGGCAGCTGATAGACTAACAGCCGCAGGTAATTTACTTTTAAATAAAGCTCTGGATTGAATAGAAACCAGGGGAATCGACATTTTCCTTTTCAATGGTTTTTCAATCAGAAAAGACCGATTTGTTCTAGATTATGGGGTATTGATAATTTAGTTTTCCTTTGATATGCTCCACCAATCAACCATTATGGGTGCAAAATCCTCAGTTTTATCTTTAGAAGTCGTGCTCCATTATAATGTTGCAATAATTCAATGCGGCCCCTGGATCATTTCAGTGCTACAGGCTCCCATGGGGCACACTACAGGGCTACTGTTTTCTCTTCCTTGATCATGGTGCAAGACGAGAAGTTCTACCTTGTAGACTGTTATGAGTTGAAAGGGTAACTGTACCAGCTAGTTCAACTTGTTATATATTATTTGTTTTGGACCTTATTGTTCTCATGATTTTGTTTCTGATGATGATGCGAGTCCATTTCTAAATATGACGTCTCAAAACGTGTATGACAAATTAGCAACCAGTATTTTTAATAGGGATAGCTACCACTCCCTCACCCACCGATGTGGGATATTACAATTCATCCCTTAAAGGAGCTCGACGACCCAGTCGGCACAACCGGATAACCAGTGAGATTGGCTTTGATATTAAATATAATAGCCCAACCCAACTTGCCATGTATTGTCTGTTTTAAGTTTTATTGTCCTCTTAAATTTATTCTTGACAATTATGTATAGTCTCAAAACACGTCTTTTAGAGTAGCAATCAGCACTGTTATTAATAAAAATAACTACTAGTTCCTCAACCGTCAATGTAAAATATTACAGTAACACTCGACCTCTGTTCATTTATTCGGTAAAGTTTTCATTTGTGTAGTTAAATATTCCGACAGAAACATAGATGATATGAGATTCACTCACGCTTAAGCCATGTATAGTTCTTGGTATAATTACTATGATTAAGTTTTCGTTCGCACCAATGGCAATGAATTCACTGCGACTGAACCAGTCACCTGCATTGTCTTCAACATGATATACTACCTCATGATCCGCCATCATTGCTGCCCTCATTATCAAGGATGGTATCATTGCTGCCACAGCCTTTGTTTCTGGTCTGCCACCGGCAAATATTCACCGCCACAGCCATTTCTTCCATCGCATTTGTAGTATGAGTATTATGAACAAAAAAAAATTTCATGACCAAAGGGTATTCTTTTTACACCATTTCTCTGACATTCAATGTGGTCAATTTGTTTTATGCCAAAAAAAATATTGTTTTCTTAGCCCTGTTGGGATAGCGGTTTAGATTGGGATTGGTTAAATTTTTAAAAATTAATTTATATTTTCGGATCATTTTAATATATTATTGTCAAAAATAATTAAAAAAATTTTAAAAAAATTATTTTAATATATATGTTAACGAAAAATATCTTAAAAAACAATTGTTACTAATCTCCTAAACAAACATTATCTATCCTTCAATTGTCAACTAGGTCCCTAAACTTTCAAGATAGTTTATCCATTTGTATGTTCATGTTCCTTGAGTGTTGGGTGTCTCACGGTCCATGTTTGTAATTTTTTTTTTCCCTAAATGCATTTAGTATGGAACAAAACGAGACAATTTTGAGTGAAAATTGACTCTTTTTGTTGAGGTAAAAGGGGATCCAATTGAAGAATGTTTAATACTTCGAAGACCCAAATGACACATGTCTTAGTTTAGTCACTGCATAAAGGTAGAACTTGGGGCTGACCCTTTTATTTATTTATTTTTTATTAATGTTGGTATTTGACAAGCTTGCGCGTATCTCGATTAATTCCATGGATCCTAAGTTTATGACTATATAAGTTTTAATTGGTTATAAGATTTGTAAGACTCGAACAGACGATTTTTAGAGAACAAACTTAGTACTTTACTAATTGAATTAAACCTATCATGAGTTTTTTTTTTTTTTATGAAAAGATATATAATGTGGGTGAAGGTATCAACATTATTCTGATGGATGATGTTCTAAAATAAGCTTGTCCAAATTGTGTCCGTGCGACACAAATAATATAGAATGTTGTTATCATAGCCTGCCCACAAATAGCCTTTGTGGATGGCTAAAACGAGTATCAATCTGGAAGCTGATGAATTAATTAAGTTAATGACTAAATTTACATGGTAATGGAGTGTGGGACCTTGAAGTGCTTAATGGGGCTAGACATGATGAGACTTAAAGCAAATGATGAAAAAGCAAATGCAGAGATACCCCTTGCAGATATTAAGGGCGAGAATACATTAAATTAATAAATTTTTGTATTTTTTAATACTTATTTTTAATATTATTATATTAAAACAATTAAAAATATATAGAAAAATTAATTTTAAATAAAATAATTTAATTTTTTTTATGTGATTGTGGTAATAGTTCAAAGTGTTTTTCATTTAAAAATATATTAAAAAAATTAAAAAAAAATTATAATTGACATTAGTATATTAAATTCAAAACATAATTTTTCTTATTTTTTTTTAATTTTAAAATTTAAAAGAACACGATTTACACCACGTTTAAAATATTGAAATGACCAAACCAAATTATCAAAGGTTTTAAGTCATGTTTGTTTTTGTGTTTTAAAAATATTTTAAAAAAATATTTTTTTTACTTCAAATTAACATATTTTTAGTATTTTTAGATAATTTTGATGCGTTGATATCAAAAATAATTTTTTAAAATTAAAAAAATATATTATTTTAATATATTTTTAAATAATAAATATTTTAAAAAAACAATCAGAGTAACATCCCACCAAAATGATTATCGTTTGCAGTTTCCAAGCCGCCCGGCCCCTAATCGTATTTCCTAGATTTTCAATGACCGGTCGGGTGGTGTTCGTTTAAACTTTTTTTTTTTTCCGGTTCATGTCTTGACAATAAACAGTTGTCTTCAAACTGCAATCTATGTTTGGATAATCTAAATTGGCTTCGTGTAGAGTGGATTCCCTAGGTTGTCATTTTTCTTCCCTGTCAAAATTTGATAAGGTCTATGCAAGTATTTCTACAGCTATATAGGCTATACCGTTCTCCTTGGCAAAGATGTTAATCGGCCCTTATGTTTAAATGTCAGCTTAATGATGATTTGATGTGTTATTGATTTAATTTTATTTTTTAAAAAAAAATTCGAAGTAAACCTTGCTAAACTGATTATGCTTTTCATTTGAAACAATTGCTTGTTTAGAGCTGTGTTTGTATTGGAGTTTTAAAAAAATTTAAATTTTTTTATATATTTAAATTATTTTAATGTATTAATATTAAAAATACATATCCCACAAAATCATATTAAAAAAAAGCTACCGATAGGAAATGCAGAATAATTTGTAGACGTATCACAAAACCTGAAAATGAAGGGAGTTCTTTTTCCTCTTTCTTTTCCTTGTTTCGAGAAGACAGTAGTGCCAAAATTTTTGTTCTTTTGGAGTAAAAAAGGGCTCAGTCAGTACAGGTCAAGGCAAAAAGCAGGAAAAATAAATGCGAGGGGTTAAAAATGTGTAAGCTTGAAAATGTGGCCTACATTACCACACCTTACTCCGAGTCTAAAAGCTTTCTTCTCGAGCACTTCTCTCTTTTCCCCTTCCTATTTCTGTAATTCAAACAAAGGATGAATTCCCCCCATACTCCAATTTCTATGCAATTATATGTACTTTCACGATGCGTTCAATTTGTTGTCTTAATAGCAACCAGAAAAGGGATTGCTTTTTATCTCATCTCTAAACTGTGTGTGCTTTTTACACGATGGTGAATAGAATTTAGATAGAAATGGAGCAGTTGTTCTATTCACGAATGATGCTTGCATTGTCTTGACAAGATCCCATTTCTTTCCTTACAGTGATAGTGGAGACAAAGGAGAATCCTAGCAATCATGAATCCAGCCGCTCGAGAAAAAAAAAAAAAAAAAAAACAGAGGGTCTTTAGCTCTTTATGTATCAAGCACAAAAGAGTGGAGATCAAAAGCAAAGTACTGCTTAAGTTGAGGACAAAGATGAACTATCTTTATTGAGGGCCCCTTTTCTTGTTGCAAAGAATGTGTGCCTCGATCCCTTTTTAAGGCTCTTGTTTAAATATCCCACTATTCTTCCTCTCTTCATTACCCTGTTCTTGCTTTTATCTTGTTCACCATGAGAAGTTGCACCGAAGGCCAGATACTTGAGTCTCAGCAGAGTGATATGGCAAAGCTTAGAAGTAAGCTTTTTTCATGACTTTAGAGAGTGCTTTTTGCTGTGTAAAATGGAGCACTAACTTCATGGTTTTTGTTTTTGTGATTCAGTGAGCTCATGCAGCACTAAGAGCTTGTTACAGAAGCTGGAAGACATTGATGAAAATGGCCCTGCTTCTTGGCTACCAGTATCATGTGCTGCACCTGAAACTCCTACCGAGTCTATGGAGTTTCTTGCAAGATCATGGAGCGTTTCAGCTATGGAGCTCTCTAAAGCTCTTTCCAATACTCATGTGGCCATCGATAATGTTGAGAAGGCTTCATGTTTTTGTTCCGCTGAAGCTGAAGCTCTAGATGCAAGCTCCACGACTTCAAAGGAATCAGTAAGATCCTTAGCTTTAATTCAAGCTTTTAAAAAATGCTGTTTATGCCTTCATGATTCAGTCACACATTTCCCAAGAACAAAGGGACATGTTCGAGTTAACTAAGATGTTCTATGTGAGCAACTGCCTACTGGTTTCTTCAAAGAATTACATGAAACTGATAGATTATTCAATATGAAATAGTGTCCCAATGCCTGTCATGTTTTTCTTCTTCGTGTTTCCTCAAACCTAAATGTTATAGCTGCTTCAGCAGTTCCCAAGTGGTGGTAGCACTGGCAGCCCTCCGATCTCGCCAAGAGACAGTGAAGAGATGAAGGTAGCGCTTATTGTCTCTCCTCTAGTGTTACTTTGGAATGCTACCGAACAATTGAAAATGACTTATTTGACCCATGGGATAGCAATCACTGAATTTGGAATCCTTTCCCAGCTCAACACTAAATTGTTTCTACACCCTTCTAACAGCAATAAATGCACTGATGCAGGAATTATTCTTACTTCATCAAGCACTCACTCCAGAGTTTCTTTCAAGTCAGCAGTTGCTAAAAAATGGGGTACTTTATTATTAATATTCAGCAAAATATATCAACTCGCAAGCCTTTTGTAATGGATGCTTGCTATTGCTTTACTCTCTGCAGCTATACAAGAGCATATTAAAAGGGAGAACGATGGGAAGATGGCTGAAGGATCAGAAAGAGAGGAAGAAGCAGGAGATCAGAACCCAAAATGCTCATGTGCATGCAGCTGTTTCTGTGGCAGGGGTTGCTGCTGCTGTTGCTGCACTAGCTGCTTCAAATGCAATGTCAGCGGAAATGGCTGCAACCCAGCAGAAGACGCCTTCCAAGCTGTCTTCTGCAGTGGCATCAGCAGCGGCTTTAGTAGCATCTCACTGCATTGAGATTGCAGAGGACATGGGAGCTGATCATGACCAAATCTTAACTGTTGTCAACTCTGCAATTAATGCAAGGACTAATGGAGATGTCATGACCCTAACAGCTGGAGCAGCTACAGGTGACAGAATGTTACTTCAATTGCCTCTAAATTCTTTCAAGCCTTTATGGTTCAAAATTCTGTCATCTTCACTTTTAAGACCCGACAAATTCACAAGTGCATCTAGAGATGATACACAATGACATTAGGTAAAAAACCTAGAGGCTTAAATGCAATTAGGCCTCAAGTTGGCACCATTCAAGTATCGAAATGGGACATGGCGGGAAGAAACTAACTCAAGGAATCGAATACTTTGCTGTTGATTTTACAATTCCTAAATGATATATGAAGTGATGTCTACTTGATGAAAACATTTACAAATGCAGCCTTAAGAGGAGCAGCCACCCTAAGGGCAAGGATGCAAAAGGGGCCTGGAACTACAGCCTTTGTTCTGGGGGAGGAAAAGGGCGAAGAAGACAAAGAAGCAAACATCACAGCTGCACTGAATTTTGTGACTAAAGGAGGAGAGCTTCTCAAGCGTACAAGGAAAGGTAGAAGTTTTGAAAAGTTGATACTCTAAAGGTTCATGCTTTAGTGGTACAGTTGCATTAACATTCCCCATAAGCAAGCTGGAACCCGCACTAACCATCACACAAATATTGATGGCAGGAGCTCTCCATTGGAAACGAGTTTCGTTTAACATCAACTCAAATTGGCAGGTAAGAAGGCAGGGGACATGCAATGCATCATGCAGCTATATTAACCATTCCAAGCAACGAATTGAATCAATTCCCCACTCTCTTTAGGACTTAAAAGCTGCTTTTCTTGGTGTTTTGTTAATCATCTCTATGACTTTTTCTTGCATTTTTCTTAACTAGAAATTTGAATTGAAACAGGTGATAGTTAAAATGAAAAGTAAGCACATGGGAGGAACATTCACAAAAAAGAAAAAGTGTAAGCAGAGTCTCAAACCCAGAACAAACCCCATTACCTCTCTTCTTCCATCAACTGATTATAGCGATGCTGTAATTGCAGGTGTAGTCTCTGGAGTCTACACTGACATCCTAGCATGGCCTGGAAGGGATAAGGCGGACTGGAGCGGCCGCAGAGCTTACTTTGCGATAAAAACAGTTGAAAGAGTTATAGAGTTTGAATGCAGCAAGGCTGACAAACAGATGTGGACGGAGGGGATTCAGCACATGCTGAATTGCCGTACCAGCCTAACATGAAATCCACAACAATTTCGGATTGCTGCAAAACTAGATTCTGACTTTGCAAAGCAATTAACATGGAAACTGTTTCTCAGGCTTAGTTGACATGTATTGGGCGAGGGAAACAAGAATTGCACTAATAACAACCGTTACAATCATATATGTACATGGTAAATTGAGGGGTTTCTGGTGAGAAAAGGAGGCTGTCAAAATTGTCAAGAATCTTCCTATGAAGTTAATAAAGAAATGTTGCAGTTGTCATGGTCACTCCAGTTCCTTCAAAAAGTCTACATTATCAACAAAGACCTGCAAGACGAGGAAAGCTCAACAGATCATTTCATGTCCATTAACGCATCTTACTATAGAGAATAAACTACCCTTGAAATCATTTATACGTAAACCAAAAATTGGATGTTTTAAGCTGATCTCTTCATCTAGCATTAGTGGGCGATAAGGAAATTAGTTTGCATAATGTCCTGTTCTAATCAATATTGTCTTGGACAATCAACTGATTTAGAAATGATTATCCACTAGAAAAAAATTCTCGACAAAGGCATGACAAAATCTTCGCTGACTTTGTTAGTGCAATCGCTGACTCTCGTAGCCAGGGTGAACTCAAAATTCATATCTAAATTCCACACAGAGCACAAGCACATAAAAATTTTTGAACTAACTTTCTAGGTTTCAATAGCCCAAGATTTTCCTGGAAAAAAAAGCATTTTCCTTCTACATTTACCCTATTATGTAATCACAAATCCGAATCTTCAAGAAACTACGAATTTGGCCAAAGCAACAAATCACGAGAAAGTAAAAACTAGATGACCTTTTAAGTAGAGGAATCTATAGTGAGAAATACTTATAGATACAGTTAGAGAACCATGATAGCAAAAGATAAACAGAAAATATAAAAATACATACCGATTTCCAACCATCAGGATCCAAGCAAGCAGTAATCTTGGTGTTGATAACTGGTATAGGCCCAGGTTCACGGATAATTTTCCCTCCACACTGCTTGACTGCCTCTGCACTCTTATAGACATCATCTGTGCCTATGGCAATCTGGTAGACATATAAACATTCAATTTTCACATATAACAACATAGAATAAAAACCAGATGAGAAGACTAAAAGATATGACATAATACGCGACCATGGCAGGCAAGAATGATTTAAATGGTGTGAAACTAGATTACTGTAGTATATGCTGCTGGAGAAGGTAAGAATTCACCTGCGCATAACCATTTCCCTTGCTGTATTCTGTAATCCCATAGTTATATGTCAGCTCCAGCACTGCATTTTTTCTTCAGGACCATAACCCATCAGGGCTACCGTATACTGTGAAGGTAGAAATAACAACCAACCATTTAGACTGGCATATTATGCCTTACAATGTACTGGAGGAAAACGGGAAATGCTTCTGTAGAGAAAAACTTGTAACATCAAGGACAGCGAATCAATAACAGAACAGGTTTAATAGAAACCATGAATTTGGTGCAGCAGTGTCAAGTTTCTTAGCAGCTTAGATCAACACTGAACCATTTATTCCATTGGTTATGCAGATGGCCTTAAAAAAAAACAAAAAAAAAAAACCAATGCCATTAGATGCGAGGCAGAACGGGTAATCATTTTACCTTGTACTCAGGGTTATCCCTTCTGCGTAGAAGCTCCATTCCAAAAGACTTCAAATTCAAGAAAGAAAAACATCAGTATGATAAAAAAGAAAAGGAGAACATCAGAACTCCAGGCAGTTTCCAGTGATGACAGCTGAAGAAGCAAGTGCCACTGCTTTAATTTCATTGAACATAGAAGCTTCTGCCAGCATGGATTACTGATTACCTTCTTATAGAAATTTATGGAGCGGTCAAGATCACCCACTCGAAGCATCACTTGGCATAGGGGCTCAGGCGTAAGGCCTCTCTCCAAGAGCTCAAACTTATAACCGTTTGGGTCTTCAACAAAAGCAATCTTTGTACTTCCACCTTTAACAGGAACTGGTTCTCTAGTAACCTTGCCCCCCTTTGCCTTAACAAGATCAACTGTCCTGGCAACCTGAATTGATGAAAATTGAGTACAAACCCAGCGTAAGTTTATGAATTTGACCTTATGAAATTGACGTTAGACCTCCCTAGTCACCTCGCAATTCTCTGGATTGCAAGCACATGAAATTCAAACCCTCTCTCTTTTCTTTTTTTTTTATTTGTGGTAAGGCATTGTGAGAGAAAAGTTAAATTTTTCAGCAAGTAAAAATATTCAAGCAAGCAAGCATTTCAAGAATACATTCAGCAGTCAAATTACACAGGGCAAGCAAACAATTTTTAAGAAAGAGTAACTTACATCTTCTACTGCAATACCAAAATGTCCAAACCCATCTCCAATGTCATACTTGTCAACTCCATAATCTGCGAGCATTAGAAAAATTGAAAAGACCAAAAATTCATATGAAATACCAAAAGTCGATATAAAATCTGCGATACTACACAGATCCAATTAAGGATAAAAATCGAAAAAAGGGTGATTACTCACTATAAGTAAGTTCAACAGTAAAGTTAGTGTCTTCAGGTCCATATCCAAGAAAAGCATTGCTATATCTATCTTCAGGTATATCACGTTTCCTTAACAGCTTCATGCCCAGACATTCAGTATAAAATCTGCATATCCCCATTTAGCAACCATCAAATTATCCACAATTATAGCAAACCTCACATTGCTACGCTAAGAAAGAACAATCTTTGCATCAAATAAAGGAACTAAAGAGACATACTTTATAGTCTTGTCCAAGTCCCCAACACTATAAACGACATGAAGCATTCTTCTTTTGTCATTCTTGACCCACTCTAGCACATTTTGGTCAGTAACTTCACTACTTCTTGCGGGTGCTAAGTTTCCACTTAAGAACTGTGATTGTGGGATAACTATAAAGAATCCCAATATACTTAATATCAGTTTAATCATTAGCAAATATAACATTTAGTAGTAAAGGATAAAGAGAAGTGAAGGGTTCTAGCTTACCAGCTCCAAGTTGAAAAAGAGCCAGTCTTCTTGAAGGATTGTAATTGCAAGTGACTGTTCTGTTACTATTACTCTTCTTAATATTGCCAATCAATGGGGAAGAAAGTTTCAAGGAATGTGGGATAAGATAAGATTTATTCTGTGTCGAGACAGTGAGACAAGTAGAAGAAGAAGAAGATAATGACGGTGCTGTTACTGTTCTTAACATTTTGTAGATCCTTCTCTTTCTCTTTCTCTTTCTTTCTCTGTTTATAGTTTCGTCTGTCTTCGTATCTGTGCTTGGTTAAAACTGTTTCTGACTTTTAATTGTTTCCCATGTTATCCACTGAACTTGCAAGTTTTGCTATTGGCTTTGAAGACATCCTCAACGCAAGAGGTAAATGAAGAGCCAGAAATAAAATAAAAATAAAAATAAATTTTAGTTTTTTTTTCTTGGTTTCTAGCTTTAAAAGAATAGCCAAATAAAAAGCCAAAATAATATATATATATTAAAAGAGTCAAAAGCATTCAAATAGACAACTTTTCTTAATATTTTTCTTTAAAAGACAAAAATATTAATATTAATATTAAATATATTAATGTATAAATAGGTTGTTAGGATGACTTTTTCCCATTAAAATTATATTTATACTATTCAAAAAATTATATTAATAATCTGATTTTTTTAAATGGCTTTTACTATTAAAGATGCTCTAAAGCTTTTGTTTAAGGCCCATATTCTAACTTTCTAATTTTACTACTTGAACTAAATGGATACTTGTATGTTTACGAGAAATGGACCCGATTCTAAAAAATAATAATAATAATAATAACTTGCCTTGATCACTAAATCTTCACCCATTCTTCTGTTAAGCTTTTCAAAACTTTCTATTAGAAATATTTAGTATGATGCATTGGGAGAAAAAAAAAACTAGTAAACACAAGCGACATATTATTTTATCAAATAGAGTCCTTATATAAAATTTTAATTTAAAATTTTATTATTAAATATTTATCTTTTAATAGTTTTTTGTTTAATAGATTTAAAATCCTTAAATAAATCTAAAAATTAATATCAACAATCTAAGAAACATGAAATTAAAGGAAAAACCAATACAAGTCCTAAGCACACTAGGAAATGCATTTGGCACTATATAGTTAACTCATTCACATAAAACAAACCAATAATCAGTTTTCAAAACACTCATAATCTTTGTAAAACCATTATTAACCTTCAATGACTTGTTGCACGTTGTACCATTTTGATGCGAATCTCATAATCACGTGATCACGCAATCCATAATCAAGATTGAGATTTGATCATAGAAGGCCGAAATATGTCTGATATGAGTGTAACACAATAAAAACCTGTCCCAAGACACCAATATTATTGGAATAAGTAGAATGATGCCACAAAGTCAGTTAATCTTCGACAAGTCAGATTCAGGTCGTTTAAGAACTGAAGAATGCAAGAAAGTTTCAAGGAATGTTGGATAAGATAAGATTTATTCTGTGACGAGACAGTGAGACAAGTAGAAGAAGAAGAAGAAGATAATGACGATGATGTTACTGTTCTTAACATTTTGTAGATCCTTCTCTTTCTCTTTATAGTTTCGTATGTCTTCGTATCTATGCTTAGTTAAAGTTGTTCCTAACTTTTAATTGTTTCCCATGTTATCCACTCCACTTGCAAGTTTTGCTATTGGCTTTGAAGACATCCTCAACGTAAGAGGTAAATGAAGAGCCAGAAATAAAATAAAAATAAATTTTAGGTTTTTTTTTTCTTGGGTTCTAGCTTTAAAATAATAGCCAAATAAAAAGCCAAAATAATATATATACACACACACACATATAAAAGCATTAAAATAGATTAGTTAAATATTTATTTTTTGCATCTCCACAACTTTTCTCAATATTTTTCTCAAAAAAGCCAAAAATATTAATATGAAATATATTAATGTATAAATAGGTTGTTAGGATGACTTTTTCCCATTAAAATTATATTTATACTATTCAAAAAATTATATTAATAATTTGATTTTTTAAATGGCTTTTCCTATTAACGATGTTAAAGCTTTTGTTTAAGGCCCATTGACACGACCAAAATATTGATGTATTCTCTCAAGTGTAGGAATGTCGTAGTAATAAAATATTTTAGTAACACCATAGTTTTAAATATTGGCAGGAATTCATGATGTTAACTTATGTTAACAACAAATCAAGTTCCTTTCATAGCACATGTGTAGGTTATACCGTACGGTTGGCTATGAAAGTGCCAAGCATTTGTTGTACCAAGTGTTATGCAACACAAATCTAGATTAACCATTTAACAAACAAGATATTAAGAATCAATAAGATAAAAGGATAAGACATGTTAATAACAAACTTTCTTGGATATAAACATTGAAGTCCATGTTGAGTTTTTATTATACCTATTCTAACACCATTAGTGAAACCTTTTCACCTTGACATAATGAACTTAACTAAACATATGAAAAAGATAAACATAAATAAACACACATAAGAACATAAGTATAATAAAGGAAATGAAAAGCATAAACAAGAGATTAAGGAAAATATAACATAAAATAAAACTTAATTTTTTATATTATTCTCTAAAACTTAATTTTTTATAAAACTTAATTTTTTCACTCCCTCAAGTGAAAGTCCTTTGGGTTTGAAACTTGCACAGATCCACATTACCTTGTACTTAATTTTTTAATCAAATAAATAGGGATAGTGAGATTCGAACTCGTGACCACTTGGTCATCAAGACTCTGTTACCATATCAAAGAATCATCTCAACTCAATAACTTAAGCTGTTAGATAAGGTTCTAATATATAATTTATATTATTTTTTAACAAGCCGCTACCATCACCTCTAAAAATAGCTTCCCGAATCCCTTTATAAACTTCGCTACTAAGATTATCCTGGTTTGAACAAATGTAATCAAGTCGTCCCTGCTCACCATTAACAAATGCATCAACTTAAAATTGTTGATACAAACAAATGTCTTCGCTGAGAGTACGGTCACCTCCATTTCTTTCATGCATGAGATGATCGTCGTATGCTCTCACTAACACTTTGCACGCAGTTGTTATTCTTGGTTTGCAAATGTAACATTTGTTTGATACTCAACTTCACCAAAAGGAAAAAGAAATGGATATTGAAGAGACATACACTTTGGGGTTATGTTTGGAAATGTGGTGCAAATTATGTTCTTAAAAATTTTAAATTTTATTTAAAATAAATTTTTTTTATGTTTTCAAATTGTTTTGATGTGCTGATTTTAAAAATGATTTTTTAAAAATTAAAAACTCCATTTTAATGCATTTCTAAGTAAAAAATACTTTAAACAACCACTACCATCACAATTTCAAACAAACCCTAATACTCTCCTGAAACAGCCTGAAAAACTCTGAACAATAATATCGAATCTCTAATTTCTCCAACGACAAAACCATCTATGTCATTAGAAGAAGTATCATTATATTCTCTTGAGTCACCATCTCTTTTCCCAACTAAACAAAGCTTGAAACCAGGACCATCAATTCTCAAATTGCATTGGTGCTGGACTCTAATATATACAAAGCTTGATGAAACCAGGACCGTCAAAGCTTGAAATCATTATTTTCTATTTAGTTTTCTTTTAAATCTCTTCATTAGTGTTGGACTCTAATACTTTCCAAATCTGCATATTGGCTATTTAAGTTCCCAAACACAACATAAATCCATTTTTTATAGTTTGGTTATGATCAGTAGGCTCTGCTTCTAAATTACTCTAAAGTATTGTTTTGACACCTCCATGATAATCTCTATCCATATATCCTTCGAAGAGTTAGCAAACCTTGAACGAGACCACCCGTCATCAATGAAGCCAAAAGTTTTCTCTATACATGGTTGGAATGGACAATGATATGATAAACCTCTAGAGAGTCCAATGAGCTTATTATCAGAAAAGTGCAAAAGAAACAAAACAAAAGAAACAAAAGTTAGATACAAGAAAAGTGAAAAGAGAAAATAAAATAAATATTATAATTTATACAAGAATTGACCTCCCCGACAACGGCGCCAATAACTTGACACGACCAAAAGATTGATATCTTCTCCCAAGTGTAGGAATGTCGAAGTAATAAATAACCCGGCAAGACCGGGGTCGAACCATATGGAGGTGAACTATATAAATTACAAATAATAATAATAATAATAATAATAATAATAATAATAAAACAAAGAGTTTATGAGAATTTTATGGGATATTGATGTAAGGATTAAACAATGATAAAACAATTGTCAAGAAGCCAAATGACTTCAGCGGTACCATCAACAAGGGCTTTATACTCAGCCTTAGTAGAGGAGCGAGCAACAATGTGTTGCTTGCCGGATTTCTAAGAAATCGGCGTCTGACAAAAAAAAAACAAGATAGCCGCCCGTAGACTTGCGATCATCAATACGACCAGCCCAATCTGCATTTGTAAAGCCATGTAGAGCAAAAGAGGAGCCTCAAGTGTTATGGAAACCATAAGATGTCGTACCTTTAAGATAGCGTAAAATACATTTGACAGCGGCCTAATGAGAATCTGTAGGAGCATGCATAAACTGACAGACTTTGTTAACAGCAAAGCATATATCTGAACGGGTAAAGGTAAGATATTGAAGAACACCCACGATTTGACGAAATTGTGTAGGATCAGAGAATGAATGATACGGTAATAAAATAACTTTCGAAGGGGAGACTGGAGTATCAACTGGTTTGCAGGAAGTCATACCAGCTCGGGTGAGGATTTCAAGAATATATTTATATTGATGCGGCATTAAACCCATACTGGTAGACTGAACTTCAATACCCAGAAAGTAGTGAACAACACCTAAGTCACAAAGCTTGAACTCAGAGCTGAGTAACTGTATAAGGTGATGGAGCATAGCAACGTTGCTACCCGTGAGCAGAATATCATCAACATACACCAGGAGATAAAAGATATTAGTACCATCACATAAGATAAACAGGGAGGTGTCAACCTTGGAAGCTTGGAAACCGATGGAGAGCAAAAAATCACTTAGACGAGTGTACCATGCTCTCGGTACCTGTTTCAAACCATACAATGATTTGTGCAATCTGCACACATGAGATGGAAGAGAAGAGTCAACGAAACCTGGAGGCTGTTTCATGTAGACCTCTTCAGTAAGAACACCATTGAGGAAGGCATTACGAATATCAAGCTGATGAATCTTCCAATTTCACGAAACCGCGATAGAGAAAACCAATCGGACAATGGCCTGCTTAATAACTGGACTGAAGGTTTCAGAATAATCAATACCTTCCTGCTGGGTAAAACCTCTAGCAACAAGGCGCGCTTTATAGCGCTCAATACTACCATCAACACGATATTTGATCTGATATACCCATCTACTGCCAACAACGTTCATCGAAGGATGAAATGGAACCAAAGACAAGTGCAATTTTCACGTAAAACGGCGATCTCATCACATATAGCATTATGCCAAACTTCATACCGGTCAGCATCAGAGAATGCAAAAGGCTTAGAAGAGGGAGAATACAGTACCCGTGTGGAGGTAAAAGTAGCGGCACCTGAAGCAACCAGATTAGCTGTCTTCAGCTGCCGCGGTCTAAGAGTCATAGGATGTCTACTGTGTGCTGGTGGAGACGCAGGGGAAGACGGTTGTAGCGAGGAGACCTGTGGCAGCTAATAAGAAGACAAATCAACCATAAGTTGCAGACTTAATTTTTTATATTATTCTCTAACACACCCCCTCAAGTGAAAGTCCTTTGGGTTTGAAACTTGCACAGGTCCACATTACCTTGTACGTAATTTTTTAATTAAATAAATAGGGATAGTGAGATTCGAACTCGTGACCGCTTGGTCATAAAGGCTTTGTTACCATGTCAAAGAATCATCTCAACACCATAACTTAAGCTGTTAGATAGGTCTTAATATATTATTTATATTATTTTCTAACAAGCCGTTACCATCACCTCTAAAAATAGCTTCCCGAATCTCTTTATAAGCTTCGCTCCTAAGATTATCCTGGTTTGAACAAATGTAATCAAGTCGTTCCTGCTCACCATTAACAAATGCATCAACTTAAAATTGTTGATACAAACAACCGTCTTCGCTGAGAATACGGTCACCTCCATTTCTTTCATGCATGAGATGATCGTCGTATGCTCTCATTGACACTTTGCATGCAGTTGTTATTCTTGGTTTGCAAATGTAATGTTTGTTTGATACTCAACTCCACCGCAAGGAAAAAGAAATGGATATTGAAGAGACACATAAACTTTGGGATTATATTTGAGAAAGTGGTGTAAACTTTGTTCTAAAAAATTTTGATTTTTTTAATTTTATTTAAAATAATTTATTTTTATGTTTTCATATCATTATGATATGCTGATTTTAAAAATAAATTTTTTTTATTTTAATACATTTCTAAATAAAAAATATTTTAAATAGTTACGAGTATCACAATTTCAAACAAACCCTAATACTCTCCTGAATAGCCTGAAAAACTCTAAAAAATAATATCTTTATAAAATCTCTAATGTCTCCAACGACGAAACCATCTATGTGATTAGAAGAAGGATCATTGTATTCTCTTGAGTCACCATCTCTTTTCCCAACTAAGCAAAGCTTGAAACCAGGACCATCAAAGCTTGAAATCATTATTTTCTATTCAGTTTTCTTTTAAATCTCTTCATTAGAGCTGGACTCTAATACTTTCCAAGTCTGCATATTGGCGATTTAAGTTCCCAAACACAACATAAATCCATTTTTTATAGTTTGGTTATGATCAGTAGGCTCTGCTTCTAAATTACTCTAAAGTGTTTTGACACCTCCATGATAATCTCCATCCATATATCCTTCGAAAAGTTAGCAAACCTTGAACGAGACCACCCGTAATCAATGAAGCCAAAAGTTTTCTCTATACATAGTTGGAATGGACAGTGATATGATAAACCTGATCTAGAGAGTCCAATGAGCTTATTATCAGAAAAGTGCAAAGACCATGATGCTTTCATAAAAGTTTTACCGTTGTGGTTGAGAAGATACTGTTTGTTTTTATGTTTTAAAAGAGTTTTTTAAAAAAAATTATTTTATTTGTTTTGTTTTAAATTAATATATTTTTAGTTTATTTAGATTATTTTGATGTGTTGATATCAAAAATAATTTTTTTAATTTTGTTTTCATATATTTCTAAATAAAAAATATTTTAAAAAATAATTACAACTATATTTTTAAATGATCCACAGTGTAATCGGATTTACGTAAATGTTTTACAAATAAATGGTAAATTCATCAACATTGTAGAGATTAAAAAAGAAGTCAAAAGAACGAGATTCCTGACCGCCACTACTATTACTAGGTGATAAAAAGTCATGTTAAACCCGTGACCAGTCTAAGGCATGTCAAAAGTAGAGTCAAAATTAGTATAGATAATAAAAATATAAAATTACACATTCAAAATCCAAACTCCAAAACTTTAAAAGGGTAGTGGAGAGTGTCGCACGTGTGCGGCGTCGCGGCGAAAATAACATGTTTTTCCATTTTCTTAATCTACAATGTAAATCTATCTATATCTATGGGGATAAAAGAAAATGTTGTCTTTTATTGGTAGAAAATGGAATGGGAGTCGCCACCTAGTATTTTGGTCACTAGAAACCCTAACTGGTCATAGAGATCGGGTACAGGGACTGGTTGCGTAAAGGAAATGTATTAGCACCCCAAATACGCCCTACCTAAGGTAGGCTGCATTGTTTTATTGTCTGATAAAATCTAAGGTCTTTTCATGTTTTCCTAGTTGTTGGTATGGTTCAAGAAAAGCCCTCCTCGGTAAGGAGATCCTTATCTTAATGGGTAATTCTAACGTTAACAAAAGAATTTAATATTTGGAATACGTCTTACATATAAGATCGTAACCCCAAATACTAAAAGAAAACACAATAATTTTTTTGGAATTTTTGAAATAGTGGCCTAGTTCTCATGGCTTGAATAAACTGGTTATTAAAGCCAAAATGCATGCTAATACATATATTGTTTTGAAATTTTCTTTGTTGTGTGAAAATATGATGTTATGATATTTATATATATATTGGAGAGACTAGGCCGTATGCATGAAAACAAAACATTTTTTTTAATAAATATTTTTTTTTATGAAAACCAGGTATTTTAATACCGAATTTGTATCTTTACAGTATAAAAATACAAACCGGTATTGATCAAAATACAGTAACAAAATTGTGGAAAATCACATATTTTTTTAAAGTTCTTTTTTTGAAATTTTAAATTTTTTTACTAGACTGGACCCGGCCCAAAAGGAAACTAGGCCGAAATTGGCCCGAAATAAAACAAGCCTACTTTCTACAGGGCTGGACTCAGTCTAGCCACCTGGGTTGGGTTGATATTCCAGCCCCAAATGAACATGGACTGGTTACTGTGCACCTGCACAGTAACCTGTTAATTAATGAGACCTCCATAGTAACCGGAGAATTAATTAGCTGGTTACTGTGCACCTACACAGTAACCAGCTAATTAATTTCTTACTTGCAGAACGTGCACAGTGCACGTTCTGCATGCAAGAAGACGAATACGGGATAAGGGGAAGAGTTACCTGCGACGATGAGCTTGGGTAGAGGAGCTGATAGTGGTGCTGGTGGCGGTGGCTGGGGAGTAACTTAGACGGTGGTCGGTGACTGTGGAGTGCGGTGTTCAGCCTTTCTTCCTTTTCTTCTCTGCGTTCCTCTTCAGCTCTGTTCTCCTCTGTTTCCAGAGTTTCCTTCCGTCAGCTGTTCATTGTTCTCTTTAGCCTCTTCCTCTAGTTTCTGTCACCTTGCTTCTCTGATTCTCCTTCCAAGCGGTGGTTCTGTTGTTGCTGGCAGTACTGATGGTGGCGGAATGAAAGTGGTTCCAGGGGTGAGGCACGGTTCTTCTTCTCGTAGCAGAGGCACGGGTTGTTGCTTTTCTTCAATGGTGCTCTCCTCGTTTGAAACTTCCCTCTCCTTTCAGTTTCCAAAGGCCCTCTCTCATCCAAAAAAAATCCCCCCTCTCTGTCCGTTTTTTTTCTCCTTTCTTCTTCTGGTTTGTTCTCTATTTATAGGGGGAAAAAGGAGCTAGTCCTTTTGCTAGTGCGCCTTGGGAGCAAATCACGCAGTGGCTGGGCGGCCAGTGACTTCGATCGTTGGTCCAAAGGCGTGGGGTCGGTCAGTGGGTGCGAGGAGAGAGAGGCGGGAAGAATTTTTTAAAAAAACAAAGGTTTTCTTCTCCCCCTGTTGCACATTTGGGGGGAAGAAGAAAGAGGAACAGTGTCGTTCAAAACGACACCGTTCCGGTCGTCTTCCTTTTTTTATTTTTTGATATTATTATTTATTTTATTTTTTGTGGGGACCAAAAAATGGGTTACAACAGAGAGTATAATAGTATTTTTAATTTAAAATATTTTTTATTTAAAAATATATTAAAATATAATTGTTTTAGTTTTTTTAAAAATTATTTTTGATAACAACACATTAAAATAATTTAAAAATATAAAAAATTATTTTTTAATTTTTAAAATATATAATTTTAACCGTATTTCCAAACATTATTTATATTAAGTTATTTTTTTAAACTAGAAACCACAAAACTAACACTCTCTCGTCGAGTATCTTCTCCACCCTAAACACTTCAAAGAATAAAATCATTATAATAAAAAATTTAATTTTCAAAATAAAAATCACATCAATAATTAAAAACTAAATAATGTTTTGAATTTCAAACACATAAGCTATCAAACCATGTGAAGATTTGAGATTTTTACTTTTTCCAAACATTGCAATATTTTAAAGAGAAGAAATGATCAAATTGGTTTTTTTTTTATTGATCGGATACCAAGGAGGAGTTACCAAAAAATAAAACATAGAAGTACTGATAACGCTATGATTAATTACAAAAACATCTAAATTTCACTTTTCCTATATACTTTTATAAATTGTAATTTTAACAATTCATTTTATTTAAACTTGATTTTTGTAATTATCACTTTTTTATATATAAAAAAATAATAATAAAGAGGCACATCTGATAACCTTTCTAGCAGTTGCATTTCATTTTTTGGGAAACGTTTAAGCTTACAATTACTCCAACAAATACTTTAGGGTTGAGAAATGTTTCTTAATTTATAGATATATAGAAAAGTTTTAAATTATTTTTTTTACTTCAAATTAATATTTGTTTGATATATTTAAATCATTTTGATGTGCTAATATAAATATTAATTTTTTTTTAAAAAAATATTATTTTAATATATTTTAAAATAACAAAATATTTTAAAAAATAATCAAACTATTATTGCAAAAGACCGAAGTAAATTATAGTAGACGTGCCCCGTATCTGGCCTCAGATAAAATCTGATAAGCCCATTGGGTGAAGATATTTATAAGAATAAAGCATCAAAAAATATGGAAGAGACAAATAAATAAAAAAATAGTTTTATTATGACGTTAGCCGTTACGTCGTCACTTTATGAATGTTTTCTTTTTTCTTTTTTCATATCCTATATTTCTCGTTACTTTATACAATTTTTTTTTTCTTCCATATCCTGCATTTCTCGGGACTTTCCGACTGATAATTTCTTCCTCCGACTGATAATTTCTTCCATATCCTGTATTTCTCGGGACTTTCCGACTGATAATGAAGTAAGGGATCAGCTTGATTGAGGACCACTTCGCGTCTTTGGCAGTCCTATATCCAGAAATCCTTCCATAGAAACCCTAAAATATCTAAACACATTTCTTCAATTTAATTAAATAATTTATTTCTAAAATTAAATATAATATACAAGGAACTCTCTCAATAGCGACTCATTTATGGGTTGACAATATAAAAAAAACTAAGTATTAATTCGTGTATTTAATGAAAAATAGTTTTTTTTTAAATAACTTTCATAATAAATTTCTAAAAAGTGAATTATTTTTTGTTGTGTGACAATATTATTGGAAATAAGTTTAAAAACACTTTCTAGTATTTGACAATGTTATGATAAATAAATTAAAAAATAACTTATTAATATTTTTTTCAAGTTTATTAAAAGAATGAGAAGCAAATCTAACATATGAAAAAGTTGAAGGAGGGTGAAATTAAAAAATTAATTCAATTTCATAAATTAGTTTAAATAAATATAAATAACAATCACAAGAAAAGAGACCAAATTATCTAACAGATAAAAAAAATTGAAAGATGATGAAATTGAAAAACAAATCTTATTTCATAAATTATTTTAAATAAAATAAATAACAATCAGAAGAACATGACCAAATATGATTGATAAAAAAAATTCAATTAAGAAAAACAAATAAAAATAAAAAGAATGAGGACTAAAGTTGATATAAAAATCAAATTATATCAAATTCTAAGTAATGATATTGAAAATAAATAAATAAATAAATAAAATATATAATTCAAAATAAAATATATAACAAGAAAAATATTAAGGATCAAATTTGATATAATATAATTTTTTAATTTCTTACAACTTCTAGAAAGTATATTCCACTCAAAATAAAAGAAAAATACTTTGCTGAAACCAAACTATTTTTTTTACTAGAAAATATTTTTTACTAACCAATTTTTTAATAATAAATAAACACATAAAAATTTTATTTTTTTTACAAAATTATTTTCTATTAAACAAACAGTCCTACAAAAAACTTTTTTGTCTAGTTTCGTGGAAAATTGAGACATGCTATATATATATACTAGTTAAATGACCCGCGCGATGCCGCTAGTTAATTTTTTTTTGTATAAAAAATAAAAAGAAAAAACGAAGATCTAAAAGTGTTAGGTCTTTCTGCAAAGCTATATCCAAGAATCTTGGGTTTGACTGTAACGCCTAACCCAAAAGTAATATTTATAATATTAATAATAACATTAAACTTGCATGACCTAGTAGGTCTAGCTGCAATACCAGATCCAATAGCCTTGGATGCGGGTTTGACTGCAAGATCGTGTCATAAAAGTGTGATAATTAAATAAATTAATGAAAAAAAACCAATAGAAAGAAAAAAACTAATGGAGCAAAAGAAAAAGAAAATCTGAATTAATTGGGTTAACCCTTGAAATCAGGTTAACCCGTCAAACCTTGAATTCATGTCGTGAAAGTTTGATAACTAAATAGAAAAAAAAATTGATGAGTTAAACCAGAATTAACTGGGCTAACCTGTCAAACCCGGGATCGGTGTCATGAAAATTTGATAACTAAATAGAAAAAAATTGAACATTAATAATATAAATTAAACAAAAAAAATTAATTAAAAAGTAAAAATAAACAAAAAACATAAGCTTGTTACTTTGAGGAAAAAGAAAAAAAATATGAATCAACTGAGTTAACCCGTCAAATTAGGTTAACCTGTCAAACCTGGGATTCACGCCATGAAAGTTTGATAACTAAATGGAAAACAAATCGACGGGTTAAAAGAAAAAAAAACTAACAAACTAAACTAAACAAAAAACACTACAAGAAATTCGCTTAATAGCAACGGAATCACCGACGAAATATTTCTGTCAGTAATTTGAGGTTGAAATTACCAACGGACACATTCTGTCCGTAATTCAATCGGTAATTATCGACGGTTCTAAGCCGTTTGTAATTACCGACCGAATTACGGACGGAAAGTTCAGAAAAAAGAAAAAAAGGCTGGGTCGCTGACGTGGAGGTTTTGGTGGGTGATATTTCTGACAGAATCACCGACGGATTCAAACCGGGCGATCGTACGGATGACTGGACCGGTTCACCTTCAAAAATACCGACGGATTTGAAATGGCAAACTCGTACGGCTGATGTGACCGGTTCACCGTCAACAATACCGACAGAATCACCGAGGGATTTGAAAAGCTGGTCCGTACGGTGATGTGTCTATTTTCCCGTCAGACTAGCCGATGGATACACCGACGGATTGAACCCGTCGGGGAATCCGTCGAAAAAAGTTAATGTATGGCCCCTCTGCCAACCCTCTCCTCCCCCATTTCTCCTTCTTCTTCCTAATCCTAACTCTCCCCATCTGGAAATAACCACCCCCCCTCGCACCCAAACAAAATTCTTCCTCATCTCAGCACAACAAGTTGTATTTCTTGAAGTTTTGTGGTCACAGCATTCGTGTTCTGATTTACCGATGGATTTTATCAATTTTTGTAAGTAATTCTATCTGTTTAAATTTTAACATTTAAATGTCAATTTTATTGTTTTTTTAGTATATATATTTTTGTTAGTAGATGTACGTGTTTTATTGTAGTATATGAATGTATAATTTTATATCTGTTATGGTTTGTTTTAGAATTTTTAAGATTGTATTTGTTTGTAAATTGTTAAAACTTTGTGGAATTACCGAATTACATGTTCTATTTTGAAATAATTAATAGCTTGCTTAATAGGTCCTTTTTAAGTTTTATCGATGGTATTGCAGAGTGGTAATTTCTGTTTTGAAATGATATTGAATATTTAATATTTATGAGAAGTTGTGATTGGTTTGTTGGATGATCTCGAGGTAATGTAATATTTTTGCAAGTTTATTTACCTAACTTAGTTAAATAATACATGATGTCGTCATAATTTTATAGAGGTTCGATAGAAGTCATGGATGATCGTTCATGGATGTATCTAGATTCACCCCAAGGATTGCGGAGGATGGATTATTATAATGGGGTTCAGGGTTTTATTAATTTTGCAACATCTATTCCTAGAAATTTTACTGGAGGCGGTATTAGGTGTCCATGCAGGAAGTGTCAAAATAAAAAGTATCTGCATCCAGATGTTGTAATGATGCATCTTCTACACAAAGGGTTTATGGAGGATTACCAATGTTGGTATGCACATGGAGAGGTATTTGTTAGTAATAGGAGAATGAGAGAAACGGTGGTTGGGTCAACTTGTAGTGCTAGCAACGTGCATGAAGCGGTAAATGACAACAATAATCCTTATAGAAATATGGTTATGGATGCAATGAGAATGAATCAAGGTAATCTCAGTCAATGTCCAATCATAGAAGAAGAACCTAATGAAGAGGCAGCTAGGTTTTTTGATTTGTTGAAAGATTCTGACGAACCATTATGGGATGGCTGCACAAACCACAGTAAATTGTCGGCCGTGGCACATGTGTTCACCATCAAGTCAAATCACGGGTTGAGTGAGGCCGGGTATGACAAAATTATTGATTGGGCAAGAAGCATTTTACCTGAAGGGAACAGGCTGAAAGAGAACTTCTATGCTGCGAAGTCCATGATGAAACCCCTCGGTTTAGGATACTAGAAAATTGACATGTGCCCTAACCTCTGCATGTTATACTACCTTGAAAATGCTGAGATGACCGAGTGAATGACATGCGAGCATTCCCGTTACAAACTTAGAACTGGCAGGGGAAGACTCTAGTGGCGTATAAAAAACTTAGATATTTCCCGATCACACCTAGACTGCAGAGGTTATTCATGTCACCAAGGACTGCTGAGCACATGACATGGCACCAAACACATGATGCGGTTGATGGTGTGATGGTGCATCCTTCTGACGGCAAAGCGTGGAAACGCTTCAACAGTGTGCATCCTGACTTTTCAGCTGAATCAAGGAATGTCCATCTTGGGTTGTGTACAGACAGATTCAACCTATTTGGGTCATTTGCTACTCCCTATTCTTGTTGGCCGATCATACTCACAGTTTATAACTTGCCACCGAGAATGTGTATGAGGACGGAGTTTATGTTTTTATCTACTATCATACCCGGTCCAAGCAACCCGGGGCAGAATATAGATGTTTGTCTTCGACCGTTGATTGATGAGCTGGCGCAGTTGTGGTCCTCCGGAGCTCTAACTTATGATATATCGAGGAAACAAAATTTCCTTATGAGGGAAGCTTTGATGTGGACTATCAATGATTTTCCAGCTTATGGAATGCTTTCTGGTTGGAGCACACATGAGAAACTCGCATGTCCATACTACATGGAAAACAACAAGGCATTCACGCTAGCAAATGAAGGTAAAGCTTTTTTTTTTTACTGTCATCGTTGCTTCTTGCCACTTAATCACATGTTCAGAAAGAACAGAAAAGATTTCTTTGTTGGCAGAGTTGAAAAAGATGTTGCATCCCCGCGTCTTTCTAGTGAAGAATTGCATCATGTTGTATCACAGTACGGTGACATTGTGTTTGGCCTTTAATCAGGTAAGCAAAAGTTTCCTGGTTTTGGTTTGACCCATAATTGGATAAAGCAAAGTATCTTTTGGGAGCTTCCTTATTGGAAGACCAATCTTCTCCGCCATAACCTTGACGTCATGCACATAAAAAAGAACGTGTTTGAGAATATTTTCAACACCGTCATGGATGTGAAAGGGAAGACAAAGGACAACATCAGGGCTAGAATGGATATAGCTTTATACTGTAACCGTAAAAATATGGAGTTGGTTTATGAGTAGTTACGGGTCGCAAAACCAAGGGCAAGCTTCGTGTTAGAGAAAATCGCACAACTGCTACTCTACAAATGGCTTAAAAGTCTGCATTTTTCGGATGGACATGCATCGAACATATCAAGGCTTGTTAACATAGAGGACTGCAAATTGTATGGAATGAAGAGTCATGACTGTCACCTGTTTATGCAAACACTCATCCCATTAGCTTTTCGTGATTTGTTGCCAAAGGGAATATGGGGTGCACTGACGGAGATCAGTCATTTCTTTAGAGATATCTGCTTCAGCAAGTTGAATGTTAAGCACATTGAGAGGCTTCAAACAAATATCATTGAGACACTATGCAAACTTGAGATGATATTCCCTCCTTCATTTTTTGACTCAATGGAGCATCTCCCTATACATCTACCATTCGAGGCAAAAGCTGGAGGACCGATCCAGTATAGATGGATGTACCTATTCGAATGGTTAGATATTACAGTTGCAATGGAATTCATATCTAAAAGTATTTTATATGTTTTTCTTAATTGGAAATACTTGAATTGTAATTCAATGCAGGTACTTGTTTAATATGAAGAAAAAGGTTAAGAACAAGGCGCACATAGAGGCTTCGATATCTCAGGCTTATATTATTGAAGAGATCTCAACATTTGTCTTGTACTATTTCGAACCTCATCTGAGAACACGAATCAATCGCGTTCCACGGCATGATGATGGCGGTGAAGTGCCTTCTAGTGGGAACTTGTCAATATTCTCCAATACTGGACGACCCACACCTAAAAATGCTGTAAGAGGAAGATATTTGTCGGAAATAGAATTCAAACAAGCACACAACTATGTTCTATTTAACTGTGATGAGCTGAGACCATTTATTCAGTAAGTTTATATATGTGCAATACAAATTAAACTTTGTCAATAATATACTGCTAATTATATATTGTGAAATCATACACTCATTATCACTTGCAGGCAACATCAACAATATTTGCTCTCCAATAACTCGCAGCTGACCGACTTCCAGATCTTTCAATTACAAGATGAACAATTTTCCACATGGTTCAGAACACATGTAAGCACTATCACAAACTCATACTAACTTGCAAAATTACTGTACGTATGCATGTCATTACGAGATAATTGTTCATTTATCGTTTATTGATGTACATTACATGTATACAAGGTTTATCAAATGGGAAGGAGTGCATCTAAGTCATTGTCTTCACTAAGCCTCGGGCCTGAAAGAAAAGTTAAGTGCTACAACGGGTATTTTGTCAATGGATATGTTTTTCATACTGAAGAATACGAGCAAGGAAGAAAGACATACAACTACGGTGTTTGTTTTAAAGGATCCACAAGTAGTGAGTTAGAAGTTGACTACTATGGTAGATTAGAAGAGGTCGTTGAACTACAATATCATAACGAGCAAAATAAAGTGTTTTTATTCAAATGCTATTGGTATGACACGACGGACAGAGGAATTAGAGTTGATACGCACCATGGTCTGGTCGAAATCAACTCAAAAGCTAGACTCCACAACATACACGATGTCTTTGTTTTCGCAAAGCAATGTCAACAAGTTTATTACACATACACCCCTTCATTTAGAAAGGATCGATCAAGAGTTGATTGGTTGTCCGTTTTAAAAACAAAACCATGGGGTCGTGTCGAGGTTGTTCAGGATGAGAACGAAGACACAAGTGTGCGGGATGAAGTCTTTCAAGTTAGTGAGTTGGTTGAACCATATCGAGTTGCTCCTTCGATTGAATTGGAAGAAAATTCAAATTTTCGTGTTTCCGATGATAGTCTTGTTGATGTTGACGTAGAGGAGTTGAACGTTGTTTTGAGCTCTAGCGGACAACCAAATGTCGATGAAGAAGATGATATCCATATTGAAGATTGCGATGAAGGTGATGACTATTCAATTGATGACGAAGAAGAAGATAATTCTGACTAACTATCAAAACGAAGCCCTGTGTAAAACCCTTTTCTTCATGTAATTTACATTATGGATGATATATTTTGTAACATGAAATATATATTTCTTGTGTAAGCACTGTTGCTATTGTTCTGTGCGATGGACAGTTTAACATTGAATTTTTTACAGGAAGGTAAATAGAAAATAGAAAATACAAACACAACATCTCTTATATATTGAACATTCATCGACGGCCATACCGACAGATCTCCATCCGTCGGCATCTCACAGAGAGTTCGAAAATAATTATAGCAAAATGCCACAATCACCGACGGATCGCCATCCGTCGGCATCTCACAGAGAGTTCGAAAATAATTACAGCAAAATGCCACAATCACCGACGGACATACCGACGGACCTACGTCCGTCGGCATCTCATAGAGAGTTTGAAAATAATTACAACAAAATTCCACCATCACCGACGGCGTTATCGACGTCCATACCGATGAAATAAGTCCGTCGGTAAGTTGTCCGTTGGCAAATTTTACCGACAAAAATACAGACGGAATGTGCGAATCCCAAAGAGTGTGAAATGAATGCACCTCTGACCGTGTCAGCTTACCGACGGAATCACCGACGGACCGTGAAAAATATGGAGGGTAATTAAAAAATTCGGTGCGAAATTTAAAAATTACCGATGGATTTTTAGCGCGTTATCGACGGATTTAATTTAAATAATAATCATTTTATATTTCCATAGGTGAATCCGTCAGTAAAACTGCACTATAAGTTCTTGCATCCGCCCTTTCAGTTCATTTTTTCTTCTCCTCCGTTTCTCACCTTAGAATCTTCAAGGTTTCAAATTTTTTCCTCTCAAATCTTCAAGCTTTGTTGAATCTCTAGCAAGCTTAGTTGTGAATCTTCTTCACATTAAAAGGTATGTATTTTTTTCTATTTCATTTTATTTTATTTATAGTTATTTTTATGCTTTTTATGTTTTTTGTTTTGTTGAATTTTTTTGTAATGTAGATAATTTTTTTGTTTCAACACATTATTAAGGTATGCATATTTCTTCCCTAAAGTCTATAGTTTTTTAAAAAAAAATTTATTGAATTTTTTTTTATTGTTGTATTGGCATAATTGTTATTAGTTAATTTATTGAATATTTGTTGTTTATTATTTAACATTTGAATTTAATTATATAATTATTTATATAAAATTGGTTAGATGCACATAATGAAAACCAGAGCTTCACGTCCAGTCGCATCTAGTTTGTCTAGCAGCGAGGAAGATATTTCCTTAGATGCCTCTCAAGAAGAGGCACCTACACCACTTGCACCGTCAGCTGATGCTGCCTCTTCCAGCGCTGTTTCACATCACTGAAGCGGCGTGTCTTCGCAACGGAATCAATGGACCCGCAAGTAGGAGGCACAATGGAAGGACGATCTTTCAATGTAAGTTTGTTAAGGTTTTAGTTTTTTTTTTAAAAAAAAATTTAAAACATAATTTATGAAGTCACTATTTAATTAATTTCATTTCTTTTCAGGTTCACAAACATTGAGGCCGCCCGAGTAATATCATCGGCGTTTAAATCGTCGATGGAGATTCCATTGTTTCAATGGAGTCAGATATCTAGGCATCATAAATGGATGCCTCAAATCAATGCATGGTTTCCAGATTTCAGGTTTGTGTTAATATATAATTTTCAGCTTATTTCTAATAAATTCTTAACATAATTGTAAATAAATTATTAACATTTTAAAAAATTATTTTTTATACACAAAATCGATTCTGCTGGAACGAGGAACATAACACTATTGTGAGGAGGGTGTGGGAAAATCACGCGGCAACTAGGTAACATCGAAAACAATACAACTTTTTTTTTACAAAAAAATTTATGTTTCGAAATGTAATTTTTGCTTGCGTGAAGTAGGTTACGTGATTTTTGGTACGAAGCCCAAAAAAAGGCAAAAAAAACTGCGAGGGATAGGGGGTTCCAAGGCTGGAACGATGTTGCGGTTTAGAGGGATTTCAAACCGATATACATCACAGAGGATATATGGCCGCACTATCTTAAGCATGTGACGTCTGAGCGGTTCACACGACGCTCACAGTCCGGTGCTGGCAACCGGAATCGGCCAATTCATGGCTCGGTGACAACGCACACCGGCGGCTCTGTTTTGTTTGCTGCACATGCGAAACGGATGGTAAGATTAATTTAAATGAAATATATAGTTCAATTAATTTGTTGTTAATAAATTTTTTTCATTATAGGCTACGTCTCTTGGACGTGAGCCGAGCCCTATGGAGCTGTTTGTGGAGACATACGTGCGGAGTCAAGACCGCCAAAAGGGGGTGCAACAGTTCGTTGATAGCCATGCTCAACATTTTGTGGTATGTTTGTTCAACCATTTTATTTTGTAAGTTATTATTATGTTTATTGAATTGAATATGATGATTAATTTTTTTTTTTTTAGGATACCTATAATAATCGGTTGAGGGAGAGTACGGGGACGATCCTTTGACCCATCTGGAAAAGTACGACCACCTATCAGAGGCGTACACACAACTCGTAGACACAACAAAGAGTGGCGTCCGAACGACAAAGAGCAGAGTCTGAATGACAAAGAGAGGCCTATGAAGAGCTTCGTCAAATGGTTATGAACATGACACAAGGTGGAACATGTGCACCAAATCCTTTTTGGACGCATAACAGCCAGCCTCCTCCTCCTCCTCCTCCTCCTCCTCCTTTATATTAATTTTTAATAAACATTATTTACATTTAAAATTTCATTTAATGTTTTTTTTGAAACACATTCATTTTGTAATGAATATTATTTATCTTTCATTTTTTGTTTTTGATGCTTAATATAAATTTTATTTGCATAATTGGCTTTTATTACCATTAATTTATATCATTTTTATATTATGTATTAAAAATAATTTAAAAAATAAAAAAAAAAACATTACAGAGGGATTTACCGAAGGAATTAATCCGTCGGCATTAGACAGTAGCCGAGACCATCACCGACAAATTTCCAGACGGATAAATTTGGTCGGTATTTTTATGACTCACCAACAGCTTTACCGACGAAATTATTCCGTCGGTGTTTTAACTTACCGACGACTTGACGGACGGATATATTCGGTCGGTATTTCAACAATTCACCGACCAAGTCACCGACGAAAAGTAACCGTCGGTGACCTGTGATATCACCGACGGATTTTGTTTAAGTGGGAAATTTTTTTTTTTGGCGTGCAAATTCCGTCTGTAAAACCGTCGGTAAATGGTTTTTTTGTTTTTCCGACCGATACAGCGACGGAATGTGAAATCACTGACGAAAGGTAAGCCGACGGACGTATTCCGTCGGTAATTGAGTCGGTAAATAATTTACCAACGAACTCCTAATCACACACCGACGGAAAATTTCCGTCGGTAAAACTGTTAATTCTTGTGGTGAAAAATTGATGAAAAAGAAAAAATAAAAAAGAAAATTCCGGGTTAACTTGTCAAACCAGGTTAACCCATCAAACCCGAGATCCATGTTATGAAAGTCTGATAACTAAATAATTTTTTTTTTCATATTAACAAACTAAATTAAACAAAACAAAAATTCATTAAAAGAAAACAAACACAAAGAAAAACGTAAAAAAAAAAAACCAATAAAGGCATAAAAAAAATAGGAAAAAAATGAAAATTTTTATTTTAAAAAATGAATTTCGTTTTTTTTTTTTAAAAAAAAAAAAACTTTCAACCACTAATGTATAAAAAATACGTGTTTTCCCCGTGTGTTTTAGAGTATTGTATAATAAAGTTGGATCATAACATGTCAAGCCGGTAAATGTCCGTGCAAGTATAGAGAAACTTCATGGTGGCTCCATCCTGTGGAAAAACGATGCCTCCTCTATCAGTATTAATTCCTTCTTCCCCAACCCTTCTACAACTCCAATTCCCTTCATTAGATTAATTTCATCTTTCTCATGCCCCAATCTCCACCCATGGACCGGCGGCTCCGGGAGGCCATCCTGAAGGGAGAGGTCCCTGCCTTCCTTTCTCTGATTGAAGAAGACGAACATATTATTGATCAAACAATTCCAGGGTCGTCAAGCAACATTTTACACATAGTATCACGTTTTGGACACGTAGAGCTGGCAAAGGAGATTGTGAGGCTGAGGCCGGAATTGATGTTCGAGGAGAATGAGAAGATGGAGACCCCGTTGCATGAAGCATGCAGGGAAGGGAAGATGGAAATGGTGAGGTTACTGGTGGAGACCGATCCATGGCTGGTTTACAAGGTGAATCAAGACAACGGGAGTGCTCTAACTGTGGCCTGTGAAAGAGGGAAGTTTGATGTGGTCGACTATCTCTTGAGTTTCCCAGAGCTGCTAATGTTGGAACTTGATGGTTTTACCACTTCTCTTCATGCTGCAGCTTCAGGCGGCCATACAGGTAATATATATACACTTCAAGCATTATTAATTTGTAACTTCAATCCATGAAACAAGCTACTGTACAATACATGTTCTTTATTTAGGCAATGCCTTCAAAAAGAGGGCAGCAAATTCCTTCTCAGTGTCCGTGAAAAGACGGGGATAAAGCTTTTTGACAATTCTAAAATGGTTTTGGTCCCGCCGGGAAGGGTTTATCTTTAGATCATTCATGCACACACAACTGATGGGTCATTAATAAACATTTTTGGTTGACCAAACGAAGCCGGCATGACAGCTTGATTTCACACTCTAATTCCGTACATGAGGTTGCAATATTTCAAAGTATTTTTTATTTAAAAATATATTTAAATAATATTTTTATTTTTAAAAATTATTTTTAATATTAGTATATTAAATAATTTTAAAATATAAAAAAATAATTTTTATAATTTTTAAAAACACACTTTCAATCACTACCATACAGTACTGGGCAAGGATAGCAGCATTTATACCTCTCTTAATCATGGGCCAACTTAATAATTTTAGTGGAATTGCATGTTACTTTCTGAAGTTCCAAGACTTGGTCTTCAACCAGTTAACATATCACAGCTAACAGACAGTGAAAAAAATTATCCCAACTTAATAATTTAAATATTTAGATAAGATTTAATAAATAATTTATATTATTTTTTAATACATCTTTTCAAATAAAATCTTTTTTGAACTTGAAATTTATACAGATTTATATTACCATATATTTAATTTTTATCAAATAAATAGATATGATGAGATTTGAACTCGTGACCGTTTAATTATCAAGGCTCTGATACTATGTCAAAGAACCATTTTAACCCAATAACTTTAACTTTTAGATAAACTTCAATATATAATTTATATTATATTCTAAAAATACTGATAGCTAAAAATAATTTTTATAATTTTTAAAAAACACACTTTCAATCACTACCATACAGTACTGGGCAAGGATAGCAGCATATATACCTCTCTTAATCATGGGCCAACTTAATAATTTTAGGGGAATTGCATGTTACTTTCTGAAGTTCCAAGACCTGGTCTTCAACCAGTGAGCATATCACAGCTGGGAGATAATTATTCCAATTTAATAACTTAAATATTTAGGTAAGATTTAATAAATAATTTATGTTATTTTTTAATATATTCTTTCAAATAAAAAAAATTTTGAACTTAAAACTTACACAGACTCATATTACCATATATTTAATTTTTATCAAATAAATAGGCATGGTGAGATTCGAACTCTTAACCGCTTGGTCATTAAGACTCTGATACTATATTAAAGAATTATCTCAACCCAATAACTTTAGCTTTTAAGACTATAATACTATATTAAAGAATTAACTTTATCTCAACTCAATATATAATTTATATTATACTCTAATAATACGGATGTTAAAAAGATTTTAGTGATCTATCAATCTTTCTTTTGTTTTTTATCAATAATAAATTAATTAATAAGTAGAATTGGAACTAGTTTTCGAGTAAGATTCTGAATTCTCCTGTATACAGACATTGTAAAGGAAATCCTGAAGGCACGCCCGGACTTTGCATGGAAAAAGGATCTTCAAGGATGCTCACCTTTACACCTATGCTGCAAGAAAGGCCACCTTGAAGTAACGAGGGAGCTACTAAGGTTCGACGCGGAGCTCTCTTCCTTGCAAGACAATGATGGCCGGACCCCACTTCATTGGGCAGCGATCAAAGGCAGAGTCAACGTCATTGACGAGATACTCTCAACAAGCCTTGAATCTGCTGAAGTGATTACTAAACATGGAGAGACAGTTCTCCATCTAGGGGTGAAAAACAATCAGTATGAAGCTGTTAAGTACCTTACAGAGATGCTCAACATCTCAAATCTTGTTGACAGGCCAGATAATGATGGGAATACAGCTCTGCATCTAGCTACTGCTGGGAAACTCAGTACTGTAAGACCTTTTGCTTTTTAACTTGTTTGATCAGTTGTTTCTTTAGAATTCATAGCTCTGAATTTAATTAGAGAAGAGTGAATTTCATTTTTTTTATAGTCAAATTCTTAGCCCCCCCCTTTTTTAATGGTGGAGAATATTAATAAGATTTAGCTAGTATTGTTGAGAAAATGAAAAATTAATTAAAAAAACTTACTGTATAAAAAAATATTAATCCTGAACATTAGATCACTTCATTACATAATCTGAACATATGTAAAATTTCAAGATCTAACTCGAAGGCATTGGAGCTAAAAAGTGGAAAGTTAAATTTTTAGCGTGATATTTAATTCTAATCAAGGGGCTCAATCTAATTTCCATTACATCTTTTGTTGTGTTGAACTTAATATTAGATGGTCATCTACTTACTGAAGCTTGGTGTTGATGTCAATGCTATAAACCAAAAGGGACAGACTGCTCTTGATGTAGTTGAGTCTGATGTGAGCAATTCTGGTGCTCTTTTGATTTTACCTGCAATACAAAATGCTGGAGGCAAGAGAAGTGATCAATTGCCTCCAAGTTCAATTGAAATTCAACAAATACAACAGGAAAAGAGCTTCCCATCTTCATCAACAAAGCGAACGACTGAATCTACCACTAAGCATCACCGTCGTTCTCAGCATCGCCGCCGACAGAAGCAGCTAGAGCTTCAAACGGAGGGACTACGAAATGCTCGTAACACGATTATTATTGTAGCAGTTCTAATAGCAACTGTTACATTTGCTGCTGGGATAAACCCTCCTGGGGGTTTCAGACAAGACACAGGGGAAAGCACAACGGGCAGGCATCCTTCTTTCAAGATCTTTGTGGTGTGCAACATTGTGGCATTATTTTTGTCCCTTGGCACTGTTGTTTTCCTTGTCAGCATTGTCCCTTTTCAGCGAAAATCAATGATGATATTGTTGGCGGTGACACATAAGGTTATGTGGCTATCCATATCATTCATGGCGGTCGGTTACATTGCTGCCATGTGTACGATTTTGCCAGACCGGCGAGGACGGGGGACGCATTGGGTATTTGTAGCAATAGTGGCCATAGGGGGAGGGTGCAAAATTGCAATTTTTGTGGGTTTGGGGGTTTTGCTGGCGAAGCATTGGCTTAGGAAATGGGAATGGAGGCGAAGCAAGGAAAAAAGAAAGAACGAAAGCCCAAGTAGCAGCGTTAGTCGCGTTGAAGAACTAGGTATGATGAGAAAAGGCAGCCATTACTCTAGCAATTCAGATGTTGATAGCTCAGATAAAGGAGGTTACCACTTGTACTAGATGCATGCAGCAAGGTTTAGGCAAACTCTATATCTCAAACTCTTAGATGAAGTCTAGGACTAGCTAGTCCAACAAGTGCAGACCATATCTCATTGTGCAGTACTTAGCCTCTTTCGCTGTAGACAGATACCATAGTGCTGATGTTTTATTTAACTACTTTCCATTTACTATCAGCTAGTTCTCAATAAAGACAGGGTTCTTCTCACCTTGAAGATATATGTGTTGTATATTCCATATTAGCAAACCATTTTGAAAGCCATGCTCCAATTTCCAAGCACTACGTCTGTTTCTCCTGTATATAAGCCTTTATAGTTTGGAAACATTTATATGGATGTTAACTGGACTTGGGATATCTTTTTCTTCTTCTTTTTTAGGTTTTAACGTCGCTGCATTCTTTTGTAGCGTTATGTGTCTTCTTATTGAATGCATCGTCCCTTTCTATTCATGACTCAATCATTTCAATAAGTTGGGCACTTTTTACCATAATTTAAGTTGGTATCAGAGCCTCCTTGGTTCTACGGTCTGTTGCTACACCCCTCATTTGTTTCTTTCCTGGACTGTTGCTGAGTTTTGTCCAGATTCCTACTTTTGCTTTCTGCTATAATTGCAGCTGTTTTTAGTAGCTGCTATTGCTGTCCCAAATTATTATTCAAAAAATCTTGTTAATATTGATTTTATCAAAGATCCTGGATGAATAATTATTCTGGTGCTATTGATCATATTGACCAGTCACTCTTGCAGACTATAAACACACCACATCATTCATATCTATCTATTACTAATGGCGTGGCCTCCCTTGTGAATAAAGCAGGAACAATCATGTCAATTCCTTCTTATCTTTGAAACATTCACTACTTGTTCCCTCACTCTCTCATAATATCTTGTTCATACCTTAAATAACCGGATAACTAGATTATTTAATATCTTGTGAATAAATCTTTCTCATGCCCCAATCTCCACCCATGGACCGCCGGCTCCGGGAGGCCATCCTGAAGGGAGAGGTCCCTGCCTTCCTTTCTCTGATTCAAGAAGACGAACATATTATTGATCAAACAATTCCAGGGTCGTCAAGCAGCATTTTACACATAGTATCACGTTTTGGACACGTAGAGCTGGCTAAGGAGATTGTGAGGCGGAGGCCGGAATTGATGTTCGAGGAGAATGAGAAGATGGAGACCCCATTGCATGAAGCATGCAGGGAAGGGAAGATGGAAATGGTGAGGTTACTGGTGGAGACTGATCCATGGCTGGTTTACAACGGGAGTGCAGCGAGTGCTCTAACTGTGGCCTGTGAAAGAGGGAAGTTTGATGTGGTCGACTATCTCTTGAGTAATTCCCAGGGCTGCTAATGTTGGAACTTGATGGTTTTACCACTTCTCTTCATGCTGCAGCTTCAGGCGGCCATACAGGTAAGTAATATACACTTCAAGCATTATTAATTTGTAACTTCAATCCATGAAACAAGCTAATGTACAATACATGTGCTTTATTTAGGCAATTCCTTGAAAAAAAAGGGCAGCAAATTCCTTTTCAGTGGCCACAAAAAGACGAGATGATAAATCAGTGGGCACCAAAAGACGAGGATAAAGCTTTTTGACAATTCTAAAATGGTTTTGGTCCCGCCGGGAAGGGTTTATCTTTGGATCATTCATGCACATACAACTGATGGGTCATTAATAAACATTTTTTGTTGACCAAACGAAGCCGGCATGACAGCTTGATTTCACACTCTAATTCCATTGTCCGTAGAAGAGGTTGGAATGTGGTGGTCGTTTAAAGTGTCTTTTTTAAAAAACAAAATATTAAAATATTATTTTTTATTTTTAAAAAATATTGTTAATATCAGTATATTAAATAATTTTAAAATATAAAAAATAATTTTAAATAATGGGCCAGCTTAATAATTTTAGTGGAATTGCATGTTACTTTCTGAAGTTCCAAGACCTAGTCTTCAACCAGTGAACATATCACAGCTAAGAGATACTATACTGATGGCTAAAACGTTTTTAGCAATTGATTTATCGATCCCTTTTTTTTAATCAATAATAAATTAATTAATAAGTAGAATTGGAATTAGTTTTCGAATAAGATTCTGAATTCTCCTGCATACAGACATTGTAAAGGAAATCCTAAGTCACTGTTGTGGTAAACTCAATCAGCCACTCCAGCCACCAACTACCACTTGCAACAATCTAATATCAATTACCACCAACTGCTGCCACCCACCACTACCTGTTGCCTTTCTTATTTATGTATAAATAAGCTGTTAAGCTTATGTTAGAAAGTGTGGGAAAGAAGCTTATGTTAGAAAGTGTGGGAAGGAGTAGAGAGAAACACAAGTGAGAAAAGAGAGGGTGTGTATTAAGATTGTACGAGTTTGTAATTTGTAAGCTTGTTTTTATAATAAAACCGTGTGTTTTATCCCCTCTGTGTGTTTCAAAGCCACCACAAGTGGTTTCTCCCACCAACAATTGGTATCAGAGCCCCGTTCGTCAGAAAACAGAAGTGTTTTGGGATATACCTGAATTTTCACAGTTGTCAAAAACAATTTTTGATCATTCCACAGTGTAGAGCTCCTCCATACGAACTCACTAGTGCAAAGAACAGCCTAATCAGAGCCCGCGGTGAGCAACACGCACCGCCTGAAGATCCGGTGACTGTAGCCCACGCGCGCCATATTTGAGCCGAGCCGAGCCGTTTAAGCCGAGTCCTAGCCGAGCCCAGCCAAGCCGACCGAATATTCCCCAGAATATTCCCGGTTCAACCCCAGCGAACCGCCCGCCGTACAGAATTGGTTTTTTGACCAGTTCACCCCATTTTTTACCCGATTTCAACAAAGTCAGACTAGTTCCCTACTATTTGGACCATTCCGGATCGATCTACAGTGTTCGTTTTGCCAAATTCGGCTCTCAGAAGGTGATATAGTTATTCAAAGAGCAAAATGACTATAGAAAGTACACAAACACTCATCCCGAAGCTGACCAAAGACAACTATGATAGTTGGTGCATCAGATTAAAGACATTCCTTGGTTCACAAGAGTGTTTAGATATTGTACAAAATGGTTATGACGAACCAGAGTCCAAAGAAGAAGAAGATGCTCTACAAGAGGCACAGAAGCAAGCCCTGAAAGTCAACAGAAAGAAAGACAACAAAGCAAAGACCATCATCTATCAAGGTCTCGATGTAGACACGTTCGAGATCGTTGCTTCCGCGGAAACATCAAAAGACATATGGGAGGCTCTCCAACAAAAATACAAAGGTGCTGACAGAATCAAGAAGATTCGTCTTCAATCTTTGCGAGGTGAATTCGAATTATTGCAAATGAAGTCCTCGGAATCTATTTCTGATTATCACACAAGAATTATGGTGATAGTCAATCAGATGAGGAGAAATGGAGAAGCCATCACAGATTCTCGAATTACTGAGAAAATTTTGAGATCCCTAGATCTAAAATTTGATTTTGTTGTTGTCGCTATTGAAGAGTCCAAAGAAGTGGACAAGTTGACAGTAGATGAGCTTATGAGTTCTTTGCAAGCTCACAAGCAAAAGATTGTAAAGAGAAATGGAGATAAGGCCATTGAGCATGCCTTACAAGCAAAGCTGTCTCTCAAAGACAGATATGAGCAAGGGGAGACTTCAACAAATGGATATACCACTCAAGCAAGAAGTCAGCAATCCAGAGGAGGATTTCAGCGATTCCAAGGAAGAGGATCTTGGAATACAAGCTTTAGAGGAAGAGGTGGTAGAAACACCACCAGAGGAGGTCGAGGACAACAAGCATTCACTCCTAGAGGAAGAGGAGGCGGTTACAATAACCGTGACAAGAGGAATATCAAATGTTATAGTTGCAATCAATTTGGGCACTATAGCACTGAATGCCGAAGGAAAGCTCCGTTGGAGATACGTGAGCAAGCCAACTATGCAGAGAAGGATGACAGAGAAGCAGCTGTATTACTTGTCCAACAAGGTCTTAGCGAGAAACATGAGAATATATGGTATCTAGATACTGGAGCCAGCAATCACATGTGCGGCCACCGAGATTTATTTAGTGATCTAGATGAGACCATTCAAGGTCTAGTTACTTTTGGAGATACCTCAAAAGTTCCATTCAAAGGTAAAGGCAACATCCCAATCAAGTTGAAGAATGGAGATCATAGCTACATCACCGATGTTTATTATGTCCCAGCCATAAAGCAGAACTTGATCAACATAGGTCAACTTATGAAGAGAGGTTATAATCTTTCTACGAAGAATTGTCATCTGACAATTAGAGACTACAATGGGAGATTAATTGCCTATGTGAAAATGTCCAAGAATAGGATGTTTCCTTTGAACATCCAGTATGATGCAACAAGGTGTTTGAGTGCCATAACCAACAGTGAAGAATGGCTTTGGCACCTGAGGCTTGGACATCTGAATTTCACGAGTCTGAAGAAGCTAGCAAGCAAGAAGATGGTCAAAGGTATGCCTCACATTGATCATCCAGATGAAGTCTGTGTGAGTTGTGTCCTCAGCAAACATCACAGATCCAATTTTGCCAAAGAAGTCAACTGGAAAGCAAAGAGGCCACTAGAGTTAGTGCACACAGATGTGTATGGCCCGATAAAGCCTATGTCAACTGGATAAAATAGGTACTTCCTCACTTTTATTGATGATTTTAGCAGAAAGACATGGATATACTTTCTGAAGAGGAAGTCATAAGTATTCAATTGTTTTAAAGATTTTAAAGCAATTGTGGAGAAGCAAAGTGGCTACATGATCAGAACCGTAAGATCTGATCAAGGTGGAGAATATACAGCAAATGACTTTGAAGCCTTTTGTACACAACAAGGCATCAGACATCAAACAACACCAACTTATACACTACAGCTGAATGGTGTAGCTGAGAGGAAGAATCGAGCGATTCTTGACATGGCCAGAAGTCTGCTCAAAGCAAAGAAGTTGCACAAGCAATACTGGGCTGAAGTTGTATCATGTGCAGTATATCTATTGAATCGCTGCCCAACCAGAAGTTTGCAAGGTGTCACTCTGGAAGAAGCATGGAGTGGTCACAAACCAAGTGTTACTCATCTACGAGTCTTTGGTTGTGTGGCATATGAAAAGATCCCAGATGCAAGAAGGACAAAGCTCGATGATAAAAGCGAGAAATGCATCTTTGTCGGATATGGTGAAAGAAGGATGGGATACAAGCTGTATAATCCCATCACAAAGAAGGTAATTATGAGTAGAGATGTTATGTTTGAAGAAGATAAATCTTGGCAATGGAATGATGACCAAGAAGCAGTCAAATGGATCAGCACTGATTTGATCCTTAAAGGTGAAGAAGTACCAACAGTACTTGTAGAAAAACCGATTGTGCCAGCAGCTGAACCACAAAGTCCGGTACACAGATTCCCTGTATTTAACAGGAGGGACACACCAGAATCATCATCATCAACACCACCATCAAATCCTCATCAGAAGGACCAAGAAGGATGAGAAATCTAGAAGAGTTGTACGATGCCACTCAAGTTATGGAAGATACAACTCTATTTTATTTCTTCGCAGATAGTGACCCACTTAGCTTCAATGAAGCTATCATAGAAGAGAAATGGATAAAAGCAATGGATGAAGAAATACATGCCATTGAGAAGAATGATACCTGGAAGCTGACTTATCTACCAAAAAACAAGAAAGCAATATGTGTCAAGTGGGTCTACAAGACGAAGAAGAATGCAAAAGGAGAAGTACAAAGATACAAAGCCATATTAGTGGCTAAAGGCTACAAACAGAGAGAAGGCATTGACTATGGAGAAGTATTTGCTCTAATAGCCCGGCTAGAGACAATCAGACTGATGATCTCACTAGCTGCACAACATAGATGGAAGATCTATCAACTCGATGTGAAGTCAGCATTTCTGAATGGCTTTCTAGAAGAAGAGATCTATGTTGAACAACCACTTGGATACATTGAAGATGAAAATGAAGGCAAAGTATACAAGTTGAAGAAAGCTTTCTATGGTTTGAAGCAAGCTCCGCGTGCTTGGAATACCAGAATTGACAGGTATTTTCAAGATAATGGATTTGAAAAATATCCATATGAACACGCAATATATGTGAAGAAAGAAGCAGATGGCAGCATATTATTTGCATGCCTATATGTTGATGACTTGATATTCACCGGCAACAACCCTACCATGTTTGAAGACTTCAAACAAAGCATGGTACAGGAGTTTGAGATGACAGACATTGGTCTAATGTCACATTTTCTTGGCTTAGAAGTAATGCAGAAAGAAGAAGGGATTTTTGTATCCCAAAATGGTTACGCCAAAGATATTCTTGAAAGGTTCAAGATGGAAAGCTGCAATCCAGTATCAACTCCAGTTGAAAATGGAGTAGAATTGAGGAAGACTAAAGTTGGAAATGTTGATCCAACTTACTTCAAAAGCTTAGTAGGAAGCTTAAGGTACTTGACATGTACCAGACCGGATATACTCTACGGAGTCGGACTAATCAGCAGATATATGGAGACACCAGACCAGTCTCACTTGAATGCAGCCAAGAGAATTCTTCGCTACATCAAAGGCATAATAAATGAAGGTATGTTTTATACCTCAAGTAAAGATTTCAATCTTGTAAGCTACTCGGATAGTGATTGGGGTAGAGATTTGGATGAAAGGAAAAGCACAACAGGGTTTGTCTTTTTCATGGGAGACACATCTTTCACATGGTCATCTAAGAAGCAATCGATTGTAACGTTATCAAGCTGTGAAGCTGAGTATGTTGCTGCCAACTCAGCTGTATGCTATTCAATATGGTTAAGGAGTATGCTGAAGTTTTTGGGATTTTCTCAAGAAAATCCTACAGAGATTTATATTGACAATCGATCAACGATTGCATTGGCAAAGAACTCGGTGTATCATGAAAGAAGTAAACACATTGATACGCGTCATCATTTTATCCGAGAACATGTGAAGAATAAAGAAGTCGAACTGATATCCTGCAAAACAAATGACCAAGTTGCAGATATCTTCACAAAGCCATTGAAGGGAGAAATATTCATCAGATTGAAGTTCATGCTTGGCATGACATCCCTCGATTGAGTTTAAAGGGGGAATTTGTTGTGGTAAACTCAATCAGCCACCTGCAGCCACCAACTACCACCAGCAGCCACCTAATATCAACCAACTACCACCTGCAACAACCTAATATCAACTACCACCACCTACTGCCACCCACCACTACCTGCTGCCTCTCTTATTTATGTATAAATAAGTTGTTAAGCTTATGTTAGAAAGTGTGGGAAAGAGTACAGAGAAACACAAGTGAGAAAAGAGAGGGTGTGTATTAAGATTGTAAGAGTTTGTAATCTGTAAGTTTGTTTTTGTAATAAAACCGTATGTTTTATCCCCTCTGTGTGTTTCAAAGCCACCACAAGTGGTTTCTCCCACCAACAAACACGCCCGGACTTTGCATGGAAAAAGGATCTTCAAGGATGTTCACCTTTACACCTATGCTGCAAGAAAGGCCACCTTGAAGTAACCAGGGAGCTACTAAGGTTTGACTCGGAGCTCTCTTCCTTGCAAGACAATGATGGCCGGACCCCACTTCATTGGGCAGCAATCAAAGGCAGAGTGAACGTCATTGACGAGATACTCTCAACAAGCCTTGAATCTGCTTAAGTGATTACTAAACATGGAGAGACAGTTCTCCATCTAGGGGTGAAAAACAATCAGTATGAAGCTGTTAAGTACCTTACAGAGATGCTCAACATCTCAAAGCTTGTTGACAGGCCAGATAATGATGGGAATACAGTTCTGCATCTAGCTACTGCTGGGAAACTCAGTACTGTAAGACCTTTTGCTTTTTAACTTGTTTGATCAGTTGTTTCTTTAGAATTCATAACTCTAAATTTAATTAGAGAAGAGTAAATTTCATTTTTTTTATAGTCAAATTCCTAGCCCCCCCTCCTTTTTTTTAATGGTGGAGAATATTAATAAGATTTAGCAAGTATTGTTAAGAAAATGACAAATTAGTTAAAAAAAACTTACTGTATAAAAAAATATTAATCCTGAACATTAGATCTTTTCATTACATAATCTGAACATATGTAAAATTTCAAGATCTAACTCGAAGGCATTTGAGCTAAAAGTGGAAAGTTAATTTTTTAGCGTGATATTTAATTCTAATCAAGGGGCTCAATCTAATTTCCATTACATCTTTTGTTGTGTTGAACTTAATATTAGATGGTCATCTACTTACTGAAGCTTGGTGTTGATGTCAATGCTATAAACCAAAAGGGACAGACTGCTCTTGATGTAGTTGAGTCTGATGTGAGCAATTCTGGTGCTCTTTTGATTTTACCTGCAATACAAAATGCTGGAGGCAAGAGAAGTGATCAATTGCCTCCAAGTTCAATTGAAATTCAACAAATACAACAGGAAAAGAGCTTCCCATCTTCATCAACAAAGCGAACGACTGAATCTACCACTAAGCATCACCGTCGTTCTCAGCATCGCCGCCGACAGAAGCAGCTAGAGCTTCAAACGGAGGGACTACGAAATGCTCGTAACACGATTATTATTGTAGCAGTTCTAATAGAAACTGTTACATTTGCTGCTGGGATAAACCCTCCTGGGGGTTTTAGACAAGACACAGGGGAAAGCACAACGGGCAGGCATCCTTCTTTCAAGATCTTTGTGGTGTGCAACATTGTGGCATTATTTTTGTCCCTTGGCACTGTTGTTTTCCTTGTCAGCATTGTCCCTTTCCAGCGAAAATCAATGATGATATTGTTGGCGGTGACACATAAGGTTATGTGGCTATCCATATCATTCATGGCGGCCGGTTACATTGCTGCCATGTGGACTATTTTGCCACACCGGCGAGGACCGGGGACGAAATGGGTATTTGTAGCAATAGTGGCTATAGGGGGAGGGTGCACAATTGCAATTTTTGTGGGTTGGGGGTTTTGCTGGCGAAGCATTGGCTTAGGAAATGGGAATGGAGGCGAAGCAAGGAAAAAAGAAAGAACGAAAGCCCATGTAGCAGCGTTAGTCGCGTTGAAGAACTAAGTATGATGAGAAAAGGCATCCATGACTCTAGCAATTCAGATGTTGATAGCTCAGATAAAGGAGGTTACCACTTGTACTAGATGCATGCAGCAAGGTTTAGGCAAACTCTATATCTCAAACTCTTAGATGAAGTCTAGGACTAGCTAGTCCAACAAGTGCAGACCAATATCTCATTGTGCAGTACTTAGCCTCTTTCGCTGTAGACAGATACCATAGTACTGATGTTTTATTTAACTACTTTCCATTTACTATCAGCTAGTTCTCAATAAAGACAGGGTTCTTCTCACCTTGAAGATATATGTGTTGTATATTCCATATTAGCAAACCATTTTGAAAGCCATGCTCCAATTTCCAAGCACTACGTCTGTTTCTCCTGTATATAAGCCTTTATAGTTTGGAAACATTTATATGGACGTTAAGTGGACATGGGATATCTTTTTCTTTTTCTTTTTTAGGTTTTAACGCTGCATTCTTTTGTAGCGTTATGTGTCTTCTTATTGAATGCATCGTCCCTTTCTATTCATGGACTCAATCATTTCAATAAGTTGGGCACTTTTTACCATAATTTAAGTTGGTATCAGAGCCTCCTTGGTTCTACGGTCTGTTGCTACACCCCTCATTTGTTTCTTTCCTGGACTGTTGCTGAGTTTTCTCCAGATTGCTACTTTTGTTTTTCTGCTATAATTGCAGCTGTTTTTAGTAGCTGCTATTGCTGTCCCAAATTATTATTAAAAAACTCTTGTTAATATTGATTTTATCAAAGATCCTGGATGAATAATTATTCACGTGCTATTGATCATATTGACCAGTCACTCTTGCAGACTATAAATACACCACAGCATTCATATCTATCTATTACTAATGGCGTGTCCCCCCTTGTGATTAAAGCAGGAACAATCATGTCAATTCCTTCTTATCTTTGAAACATTCACTACTTGTTCCCTCACTCTCTCATAATATCTTGTTCATACCTTAAACAACCGAATAACTAGATTATTTATTATTAATGTATATATGCTCATTTGTGTCATGTTTAGGATTTTATCATTACGTACAAAGATTATTGGGCGAGGTACGAAGAGATGGGGACTTTATTATATGGATGATGCATGCTTTATAAGTGTCTTGACTAGTCAAGGTTCAATCTATGCCAAGAAGCATTAGAATTGGATGTGGCATCTTAGGTTTGGTCATGCTTCTTTAGATTACATTAATTATTTATTTCCTTGTTTTTTGGATTGTTTTCCTTCGATGTTTCATGGTGTTTGTGTTTTGGTAAAAGTTCATCACAAAACTTATTCTCAAAGTTCTAATAAGATGAACATTTAGTTTGGTTCATTTTAATATGTGGGGTCCTGCCTTAGTTTCTACCTTGTCTAGGTATCATTCATTTATGATTTTTGTTGATGATTATATTATGATTTGGCTCTATTTTATGATAATTAGAGGTTAGGTGAATGCTTTCTCTTATTTCATAAGATGAAACACACTTAATTTTTTGCTAAAATTAAAGTTCTAAGATTCTATAATGGTTGTAAATTTATTGGTTAGAGGTTACATGGTTACTTCCAAGATCAAGAAATTATCCATGAGAGGGCATGTTTTTTTATACCATAGCAAAATAGTGTAGCATAAAGAAAAAATTATTATATACTTGAGATTGCACGTGTTTGTCTAACTAGTGCTCATATACAACTTACTTCCCAAGGAGACACTTTTATATGCCTTTATTTTATGAAATGTGTAGCTAGTAGTGTTCTCTACTTCAAACTCATTTAGTAAAACTTTCTACTTATGTTAATAATTAGCATATTCCACTCATGGAATTTATTCATTCACTCTTTTCTTTATTCTCTTAATAATTACATATTTTTTCAATCACCAATTAATCAATTAGCATAGCTAAACAATTTACTTGTCATTAATTTAACAACTTAATCACCCTAAAAAATCCACCCTTTGCCGAAATTCCCATTACCAAGAGGAATGAAATTTGTTTTTCACTAATTAACCTAATTAATGACTAACCCAAGCATTTATCCTATAAGAAAAAACACATCAACATAAATCCATGTATTCAAACCACCACAATATCAAGAACCCACCTTTATATATACTAATTCTACTCAATCCAAGAACAAACATAAAAAGCAACACAATGAATCATTATGGAGATATTTCTTATCTTTAAAGAAAGAAGAATCAAAAGTCAAAATAAGTTAAATCAAGTTTTTCTTCGGACTTCCCTCTTAGCTCAATTTTCATTCTCTAAAAGTATACTTTAACTCTTAAACTCCTTGTAGAATCCCTAACACCTCAAACCCTCTCTTTAATTACTCAAAACTCTTTCTATTAAACTTTTTTTTTTTTTTTGTGATTTTTCAAGCAATGTTTGCCTATTTTCTCATTTTCTTCTCTTGGCCAGCTGCAAACTCTTCTTCTTCTTTTTGTACTGCCGATAGCTTATAAGAAAGGGTTGTCCTTGGGCCAATTTTTAATTTGATCCTTGAAGAAATTTATAGACACTCATTTGTGCTATTTTTATTATCTGTTTATTGTACTTAACTTGAAAAATTCTTATCGAACTCAAAAAATTCTGAAACTTCAACCTAAATTTTAAAAAAATATTTTAGAAGATTCCCAATATAAAATTTCAACTTAATCTAATGACCAGATTGAAAGTTTGCGTGCTACAGCGTAAAACTAACTAGCCAATTTGTGATTCTTCATCGAAAAATTTAAATTTTCTTATTTCATTCTTGCATAAATGATATCAATTATTTACTCAATTCTTGATACCATTTTCTTATCTCAAATATATTTATACTATAATTTTACAATTTATTTCCTTTACAACTTATTATCATTCCTTAGTATTGTTTTTTTATTTTTAACCGGTCGCTAGTAATGTTTTTATTTTTAACCGGTGCTTACAGTACAATTCTTTCTTAAATTTTCTTTTTCATTATAACTTATTGCAACTATTTTCTCATCCTTAGTACATATTTTTTCAAATTTCCCATACAAATTTAATTTAATTAATCATTCATTTTTTTTAACCGGGGTTTACAGCTTTTGATTTAAGTTGTCGACATACGGTTAAATATTCTTCAACCATACCGTCAAAATCAAAATCCATTGCCAGTAGTATGCGCGAACTAAGCCTATTCTCGAGTTGTTGTTGAATGCAAATGGGGCACGGGATCTCGTTGCTCCAATGCAAACTACCAGTAAACTCCCACCATAACAATCAAGCGGAGCGCGTGGACTTTTTCTTCGGCACTTAAGGATACTACATCGGCAATTCACCTGTGGAGACTTCT